>CM053417.1:48849497-48982874 GCA_028644305.1 Xerus rutilus | reverse complement strand
CTGACACATCTATGAAGACTCTAATGTTGAGACTTTATTTGGTTTGCAATCAGAGAAATGGAAAAACAGAGATCGGGTTATGTACTATGACTTGAAATGCATTTAAATAAAAAAAAAAAAAAAAAAAAGACATGGTGGTAAAAGGATGGATCTGAAGACTATCTTGCTAAGTGAAATAGGCCAATCCCAAAAAACCAAAGAATGAATGTTTTCTCTGGTACGTGGAAGCTAACCCACAATAAAGAAGGGGAAGGGGTAAAATAGTTCAGAGAATTATACAAACCCCTTTGAAGGGAAGTGAGGGGAATAGAAATAAGAAAGACAGTGGAAAGAATCTGATATAACTTTCCTATGTACATATATAAATCCACCACAGTGATTCCCACCATTGTGTACACCCACAAGACTGGGGCTCTAATTAAGATATATTCCATGCATGTATAATTTTATCAAAATGGACTCTACTGTCATGTATAACTAAAAAAAAACAATAAAAATGTCAATAGAAAATTATAATAATCTAGGCAGGATTACAAATGGCTCAGACCCTTTAGGAATGAAGATTTGGTTCACTCCACCAAGTAAAAAGTAGCACCCATGAAATACAGGCTGAAGGCAAAGGGAATACAGAATGGTAATGGAAGAAGGTAAGTAAAATGCCAACTACAATATGACCACTTTACAGAAATGAGGACTATAATTGTCACCACTGTTTCTTATTTATTTTATTATTAACACTTTTGTTTGTACACACACATATCAAACAAATATCTGTTATTTGCCTTTCATAGTCTATTATTATGTAGTTTAAGATGCCTAACATTGTATCAATATTTAATTATTGTTAATTTTCCATTACAGTACTTAAGTTACAGCACATCCGAAAAAGAGTAATTAATGGGCTGGGAATGTAGCTCATGGTAGAGTGTTTGCCTAGCATGTGCAATGTCCTGGGTTTAATCCCCAACACACAAAAAATAAAAATAAAGAAAAAGAGTAATCATCATCCAAGTACTTTATCCTTTTCTGAGAAAAGGACTAGTATATTTTTTGTTTGTAGGCAGGATAGTTACACCAAGTTAGGTGAAACTATAACCTAGTTATTGCCTTTACTTGGAGATCAATTATGATTTAAAAAGATGTCTTTGAGTCAAATTGACAAGAAGTAGGCTTGTACTATTTAATGTATATGTCAACTTGGCTATATGAAGTAATTCCCAGATAGCTGATCAAACATTCCTGGGTATGTCTGTGATAGTATTTCTGGAAAAGTCTGTAGACTGAGTCAATAGCATCTGAGTTAGTAGACTGAAAATGGATCATTCACCCTCACCAATGTGGGCAGGTATCATATCCAATCTGTTAAATGCCTAGACAGACTAAAAAGATGGAGGAAGGACAAATTCCCCATCACTCTTCTTGATCTGTGGTATCTATCTTCTTCCAGTCTTGGATACTAAGAGTTTCTGATTCTTGGGCCTTTATACTCTGAAAGTTATGCCAGAGGCCTCTTGGCATTTTAGTCTTTCTGGCTTGAACTGGAATTTAGACATTAGCTCCCCGTTTCCTCAGATTGTTAGTATTGAACTGAATTATTTCACCAGTTTCCTTGTACTCCAGCTCACAGACAACATTTTGTGGAACATCTTGTTCTCCATAATCTTGTGAGGCATAATATATTCCCATAATATATCTTCTCTTACACACATGTATCTATATATTTATATATTCTACTACCTTTGTTTCTCTGGAGAGTCCTAAATAACAAACAGAGTTTTCTCAATTATTTTGACAACACACTGATTTGTTCCAGTATAATGGGGTTAGGGAGGCACTCAGAACTATCATCGTGAAAAAAGCACTCAGGAAAATACAACAATACAAAGAATTATTAGTGATATTTAGCTAAAATCTTTGAAGATGTCACTTGTATGCAGGAATCCCTCTCCAGTGGTAAAATACATGGTCTAAGGTTTTGACAGGAATAGTGGCATCTGTGAATACTCTACTATAATTATGATTTGTGAGGAAAAGCCCTCAATTGGGACTAAACTATGAGCTGCTAACAAAAAAATTATTGAACATTCTCTATAGGCAAAGGTCAGCAGTTACAAGGTGTTAACAAGCAATCAGTATGAGCAGGATATCAAGAATATCCTCTTTAAACTACTTAAACAATCATATTTGACATATGCTTTTTGGATCAGAAATTTCCACCACAAATATTCAAAATGTATTCCTTACATAGCTGTCACCCTGGAGGAGTTCCTGCATGTCTTTCTTCATTCTGGTTCCTCAGGAACATTTTAGTATCATGGAAACTCAGATATGAGAAAGACTTTTAAGATTTCTACCCAGCATAAGATTCTCTTTCGCCATGTCCCAGAAAGACAATCATCTAAACCCTTATTGTACATATGATGGACACCTGTCTGTTCTATGAAGCAATCCATTCCTCTTTGGGGCCATTCTAATGATTAGCAATATTTTTTTCAAATTAAATGTAGATTGACTCCCCTCTTCTAACTCTCACAATAGTGTTCACAATGTACTCTATAGCCAAAAAGAATTAATTTCTACCTTAAAGCATTTTAACTAAAATTTCAGTTAGGAGAAATAAAGTCAAGAGATCAATTATACAATATGGTGACTACAGTTGATAACATTGTAACATATTTTGAAAATTGCAAAGATTAGCTTTTGAGTATTCTCATCACAACAAAATGGGAAATAATGCATGTGCTAGTTAAACTGACTCTATAATGTATACATAATTTTTAAAAAAATATCATGCATGTTCAGTATATTACACAAAGGAAAATGAAGGGAAGGGAGGGAGATAGGAATAGGAAAGACATTGGAATGAATTTGACATAATTTTCCTATGTACATATATGAATACACCACTGGGAATCTCACCATCGCATACATCCACAAGAATGGGATCCTAACTAGAATAAGATATATTCCATGCTTGTGTAATTGTATCAAAATAAAATCTACTGGCATGCATAACTAAAAAGAACCCAAAAAATCATGCTGTACATGATAAGTATATATAATTCTCATTACTCATTTTTTTAAAAAAGTGCTTTATTTGAATATGCCTATTATCTACCATTGGTTTTTGTTTGTTTTGTTTTTGGTAGTGGGGATTGAATCCAGAGGTAACCACTGAGCCACATACCTAGTCCTTTTTTGTATTTTATTTAAAGCCAGGGTCCCACTAAGTTGCTTAGGGCCTTGCTACGTTGCTGAGGTTGGCTTTGAACTCATGATTTTCCTGCCTCAGCCTCCCAAACCACTGGGATTACAGGTATGTGCCATTGTGCCCAGCTCCCATTGGTTCTATTTTTTTAAATCTTTTTAGTTATAGATAGACTCAATACCTTTGTTTCATTTATTTATTTTTATGTGGTGCTAAGAATCTAACCCAGTGCTTCACATGTGCTAGGTAAGCACTCTACCACTGAGCTACAGCCCCAGGACACATAGGTTCTTAATGTAAAGGAAGACTAACTTGAGGAGCCAATTTAAACTCACTATTATCTCCTTCTGACCCTAATCATTTTCCCGCATATATAAAAACCTTTGGACAGTAACACTATCTACCTACTTTTTTAAAAATTCCTACAATCAAAAAGTTAATAAGGGGAAATTCCTATTTTAGAAATATTCCAACTAATCAACGAAGGAATGATAGGATTAGAATAGAAACATTTTTAACTCCTATTTAGAAAATGTAGGTAATGTTAACCAATGGCTGGTAACTTTGAAAAGAGTACTAACCAGAAATGTAGAATCTATTTGGTGAAAGAAATAAACACTACCTGTTTAATATTCAAAAAATAAACATAAATCTGACCAAGACTCAAGATCTAACTATTTTTTTCATATGAAATACAATGGTAAAAGAATTCAATCCATAAAATTCAGACTCTGGAAAAATCTACAGGACAAATGATAAATGAAAAAGAGGACAAACTTATAAGATTTAAATGGAATTAAAAGATTACAATGTATAGATTTACTTATATCCTGATTTAAACAAACTACAGAATAACAATTGTGAGGCAAATGGTGAAATTCAAATGTTAACTGGATATTTAATTAATTATATCAAAGAAATTATTAATTATTATTAGTTGTTGAATGTGAAAATGATATTGTAGTTATCTTTTTAAATTCTTGACTTTGGAAGATACATAGCAAGATATTTATAAATGAAATAACATATCTGGAATCCTGAGATCTCCGTCAAAATAATTCAGTCAGGAGGATAACAGAAGAAACAAGGTTGCCCATAAATTGATAAATGTTACAGCTGGGTGATGGGCATATCAGAGATCATTATACTAATATTCCTGTTTTTGTATCTGTTTCAAATTCTCCATAATAAGCAACTTAGAAAAAAATTCCCTTCATTGTCTACCACTCAATCCCCATATCATAAGTCTTTTCTCCTCCAGCAGAATGATTTTCAATTATTTAAGCCATTTCTCCTGTGACATGAATTCCAGACACCACCATCCTGCTTATCCTCCTCTGGGAAAATCAAAGTTCCCCTTGAATATAATCTCCCAAATGTGGCTTGAACACTGCAGAGGGACTATTACCTCCCTTAATCAAAATATTATAATTCTATTAAAAACCTAGATTACATTAGCTAGTTTGTCATTCATGTCATATGTCTGACTCATATTGGGCTCAGTCAACTAAAGGCATCAAGTTCTATTCACACAAGATGTAGTATATTCAGGTCCTCCACTTTACAATTGATTTTAATCATAACTACCAAATCCAGCTTCGGTTTCAGCCTATCTTTCCAGCCCATGGAAATAATAATGATTGTATGAGTATCAATAAAGATAGAAGCTATTTATTATTTTCTGTGTGATCATTTGGTCTTCAGGAATTAGAGAAAAGTAATTTTCCCCAGGTCACACAACTAGCAAGCAGCATAGTTGATTGAGCCTTCAATCTTTCCAACTCCTAAACTCACATTTTTATCCTCACTCTTCTGGGGTGACTTGCACAATATTAGCTATTCTCTTTAATGCCATCTGCATACACTATCAGGAATGCTTTCTTCCAAATCTTTGATAAAAGTTGTTTATATGGAAATAACGAAGAACAGAGCATGGGGTATTGATAGAGGATGTCAACTGGCACTGGTGTACTTTATACAGGATTAGTGGACCAAATATTTAACTTATCTACCTTTACTTTCACTTGTCCCACAAATCCCTGTCTATTCTAAATAAATAACATGATAAAGACTGTGAAATGTTTGCCTAAAACAAAAGATAGCTTCTTATCTACAAAATTAGTAATGTGACAAAAAATGAGGCTATTTTAGCATTACTTATTACTAGAAGAAAACATCTGATTCCTGGTGATTACCATTTTCTTTTCTTAGCGTGCATAAGGTGTTTATTTAACAATCTAGTCTAAAACCTTGCCAGGAAAACATGCCAAAATTAGAGGTCTATATTGTCAGGAATCCATTTTTTCCTCCATTTTAAATCACCACATGTGCCTATCTCCTGACCTACAAAGTCTCAAAGGTTACAGAAATGATTCACAAATCACATTTTCAGATCATTTCAATATCTTAAATTGTAATGCTTTTGGATCTGGAATCTTGCCTCATACTGAGAGTTTTCAGCCTGGCTGATTTAAAACTATATGTGATATTATTCACAATGTATAATTATTGCAAATGCATTTCATAATAATTACTATAAATGCACTTTATGATAAAGGTACAGAGTACTATGGGGCTTTAGAAATGGCAGTATGGAGACAGTGTGGACTGGAGTACAGAGGAAGGATTTCATGGGTTGAGATTGACAAAAGTGTTGAGAAATGTACAGAAGATGTAAAATGAGCATAGATATAGTTTCTTTTTTTTTCTTGCCATCTGTCTCAATCCTTGTAGTTCCTGCTTTAAGTGTTGATTTTTAAGTATTTTGTCCTTAGCTTCTTAGTATTTTCCTTATAGTAACTTTTGGCTGTATCCTTCATTATTATATCTTTACTCCTGAGTAAATAGTGCCCAGGGCCTCTTCCAGAACTATATATAGTTCAGATGGAGGAGTTGACCAAGCCAGAATACAGCTGTGGACCATAACTCTTAAGATAAAATCAGCTCAAAAAGTAAGGGCCAGGCCAAAGTGGAAAACTCAAAGGAGCAGGATCAGAACAAGAAACAATCCAAAATGCAACCATTGGCAAGCATGACCTAGCAAGCAAGTTTGGCAAGGCCAAAATAACATTAAATCAAAAGGAAGAAAGCATATTGTACAAGCAGAAGAAAACTCTGAAATATTTTAATTGATCTGAACATTCCTTATAATATTCTGTGACTTTTATAAATGATGTTTCTAAATATAAATGATGTTTCTAAAATTCAGTGTTTTACAGCATTTACTTTTACCAAGAGGGAATGGCTATATCAAAAATTTGCAATGAAGAACAAATACTATGATATGTTTGAATAATGTACTCTATTTTTCAAAATAGTGAAATTACACTTGTAGCTCAGTCAATCTGCATACATTTCCTGTAGCCTACAATGTTCAATAAATAGCAACATACCTTTGATAGGAAACATAATGATGGATCTGATAAGGATGTTTAAGATACAATCCTGAGGAACAAGGATGTTATAATCACATCAGAGAGATGAGATTTGAATAACGATTTTCATAAGGCTATACATAGGGGTAAAATGAGTGATATGAATAATATGTTGCAAGTGTTCAAAGAAGGGAGACAATTCTGAGTTAGAATAATTAGATGAGGCTCACAAACCCAGGTCTTGAAGATTCTGATAGGAAGAAAAAAATTTGAAAGAGCATTTCTTTAAATTCCTTACAGGCAATGTGAACACAAATGTCTCCTTCTAAAACTTGCTTTACTAACCAGATTGAATTCTACACAATCTTTCCTGCATTTTGTACTCAAAAAATTGCTGCTTCCTTTATGCCCCACAGCCAATATTGGGAAATGGGGAATGAGTAACTTCAAAGATACAGAAAGCCTTTGGGAACATCTTGTAAACGAAGGAAAAAACATAGTCACCCCGAGGCTCCACAATGGTAATCACTACTAAATACAAATTTTCCATCTGTCCTTTGGGTATCTCTTTCGACCTACAAGAAGGCAAACTTCCAAAGCTAAGGTTACAATAAAGCCCTTTTGTAGTGAACCACAAAAAAACAAAAGGGCTATTCAACAGCTTAACATTTGCTTTTGTTTGCAGCTCACAGAACAGCTGCTTTCTGGCTTGTTAATAAATTTCAGTGGATGTCGTCTGTCTTTTGCAGTCCACCAGAGTTTCTGGGAAAACACTGGAGTAAATCATGTAGTCAAGAGCCTGGAGTTATGTATATGTCTACGTTCATTTCCTACATTACATTTAATGGGGACAACAGATGCCACAAAGAGCCAAATAATTAGTTGACTTCATTTCTGAGACTCTCTGTCAACAGAATGTAAGTGAAATTTTACCTTAGCAAAGGCACAACTTTCAGATTTAGTTCTTGTCATATTTAGAATAAATAAGCAACAGTTTAGGCACAAGAAGTGACATACAATTTACATATACTTTACTGATATTTTTGCCTTTCTTTTTGGTGGGGTTGGGGGTAGGAGTGGTACATCCCCACCCTTTTTACTTTTTAGTTTGAGAGGAGGTCTTGCTAAGTTGCCCAGGCTGGTCTCCAACTTGCCATTCTTCTATCTCAGCCTCGCAAGTAGCTAGGATTACAAGCCTGCACCACTGCCACTGGCTTGCTTATTGACTTTTAAATCAATAATGTGGGCCAGGCTGGGCATGGTGGTGCACACAGGTAATTCCAGCCACTCAGGAGGCTGAGGCAGGTGAATCACAATTTCAACCAGGTCAACTTGGATCCTCAGCAACTTAGGGAGACCCTGTCTCAAAATAACAAAAAGAACTGGGAATGTAGTTCAGTGGTAGAGTGCCCTGGGTTTCAATCTCCAGTATCAGAAAGAAAAATGTCACGAGTGACATTATTAATAATTACTCAGAGGTGGATTGTCTTTAAATGCAAGCGCATATTCGATCACACCAATCATCAAATATAAACAAAGCAAAAAGTATTGAGTGTGCTGGAGCACCCCAACTAGCATTCAATGCACACTAATTAAACACTAAAAGCAAATCACACAATCCTAGGGCGACCACGAGCCCCAAAGTACCTTTGATGCCATGCGACTTCTCTTAGCCCAGGAGCAGACGTTGTCTTTGTCCAGTGGTTCTCTCCAGCTGATGGTTGAACATAAGAGAATGGTGGAGTCAATCTGGGGACAGAAAGCAAGGCGGCCAGTCTCACTGATGTCCTCAGAGCAAAACTCTTCAATGTGGCAGGACAAGCAGTTTAAATACAGTTCCAAGGTGGTGGTGTACATTGGTGATTGGTCATATCCAGTGAAAGTCAATGTCTATTGGTTATGTCCAGTGAGATGATGTAATTGCAACTGGGCATGTTCTTTGCGCATGTCCATGGAGCTGTGCTCCCTATCAATTGTAGCCAGTCATTGCTAAGCATTCCTATGGCTAGTGCCCCTTACAGCTCCTTATCAATTGCAACCAGCATGACTATGCATGCCAATGGCTGTTGTTCCTTATGACCAGCAACTTAGTGAGTCCCAGCTTGTCCCAGCATGTCTATGGCAGATGCTTCTTATGAAAAACAAACAAAAACCTTAACAACAACAATATGGTGGGCTGTCTTAACAAAAAGAGCAGTAGAACACATTTTTAAAACCAAAATCAAGTTGAAACAAGTCATAAAACTTGAGATCCTATGAAAATGCCTTAAAGATCAATGTTAACCATTCAGACTTTGTCTAAAACAACCAGGATTTCTTTGAGTCTCAATGACAAGATTTTAAAATATGTGAATTCCCAGTTTTTGCAGAGAATATTTTATCATAATTCCTTGAACCAGCATCAAAAAATAAATGCTTTTTGTATCAGATAATTTACCTGTAAATTTATAATTTACAACGGATGTGTGGAAAAAACTCCAATTGCATCAAAAAATAAAATAGAAACAAATCTATCCATTTTTAAAATTCATTTATTTTCTTCATGCATCCATTCAAAACCACTTATTGAACAATTATGTGGATTTTCTGATATGAAGAAGACACACTGCAACCCCTCAAGAAACTTAAATATAGTCAGAGACATTATATAAACAACTGTGTTTTTTAATGAAACAAGAAATTCTAAAATAGAAGTGTAAATAAAGTATTTTTTAAGTACAGAAAAAATAAACTACATTATGAGTACTTACTATGGACTAGGCTCTGTGCTAAGTACCCTCACCAGAGGTCTGAGGAGTTCCCAGACAGAAGAGCTCAACTGGGGATAAGTGAGGGTCCCTTGCGTACAAGTCAGAAAATAATTTCAGCCTGTGTTGAAATTATTTACAAAAATAGACAAACATTTAAGAATGGAATGTGGGCCATCTTGAGAGTGAGAAGCTTTTGGAGCAAAGCAAGGAATACTCATTCAAAGGAGAATGAATGACAACTCATTGCTGTGGGGTGCTAATATTTATAGAGGGATGGATTAGAGGTGGAGCTAGGGTGGACTAACCAATTTTGCCCCAGATTCTGTAGTGCTTGTGCATTGAGCATCTGCAAGTAAGGGCATGTGTCAAGGGCAAAGGCCACATTTTAGCTGGGATATTTAGGAATGCCTGTTTTGCATTTCAAAGATTCATAAGCATTTCCTGCATTCCTACTCCATGGGTGCTTCTCTCTTTTATTTAATTTTGGTACTGGGAATTAAAGCCAGAGCTCCCTACTACTGATCTACATCTCTACCACTTTATATATTTTTTTTAATTTGGAGACAGGGTCTCACTAAATTGTTGAGGCTAGCCTCTAAGTCATTTTCCTCCTGCCTCAGCTTTCTAAATCACTAGGATTACAGGTATGCACCACCATGTGAGGCCTCATGGGCACTTCTCTTTTGAGATTTAGTCTTTTTATGTATCCCCAAATTCCTATCTCAATACTAATATATATAGAATTTTATTTATTCCACGCAACCAGACTATAACCTAGATATCACATTTTACAGATGATTAATCTGAAAAATCATAAAAGATAGGTAATTTACTCAAGTCTGTGCAACTAGAAAGCAGCAGAGTTGCAATCTAAACATAGCAATACATTGTTCCCAAAACTTACACTTAAAGCACTGTACCATATCAGTTGTTGAATTCTTCATGGCTGCCAAAAGTACTCACTGAAGAAAATACAGGTAGTTATCCCATTGAAAGTGTCTAAGGCCAGGCATGGAGGCACACACCTGTAATCCCAGCAACTTGAGAGGCTGAGGCAGGAGGATTACAAATTTAAAGCCAGGTTCAGCAACTTGGCGAGGCCCTAAATAATTTAGTGAGACTCCGTCTCAAAATAAAACATAAAAAGGGCTGGGGATGTGACTCAGAGGTTTAGTGCCTCTGGGTTCAATCTCCAGGACCAAAAATAAAAGTTTAAGAATTTCTGTGTTTTGCAAGATGGTAGTATAAGAAAGAAAACCTGTGTACACATGGTCAGATGGTGATAGCAACCCAAGTTACAGTAGAAAATCAGCAAGAAACTCAAGAGTGGTTATTTGGATTCTATTTTCATCTGATATTATATTCAATAAATATTTGAGCACCTAATAAATTCAGTTTGGATATTTTCAACTCAGGTGCTTGAGAGACATCCAAATGGACTTGAAGAGAAGCCAGTTGGGTATATGGGTCTTTGGGTCATCTGAAATATCTCAGTGGAAAATCTTATTTTGGGAGTCTTCAACATAACTGAAACAAAAGGTATGAATAAAGCTGCCCCCAGAGAGAACACAGAACCAAGAGAAGAGAGCCTGGAACTGATGTTTAAGGAATGGCACACTCTTCATTATTTTGTGCAGTGCTGTAAAACTATCTGTTTTTAAAAAGCAGCAATGCTGTAGAAAAATGGATCGGATAGGACTTCAATTAGGCTTTGACAGACATTGGTACTGAGCTTTGAAGTATAAGTATTATTTCCCTTGCCTGTGAAGGTAGTACAGGCAGTTCACTCTTGAGGAAAGAGTATATGCAAAGGCACAGAGGCATAAAATGAAATGTTACCTTTGGAGACAACCAAGCAAATCTTTTATTGAAGTAATGTAAGGAATAGTGGGAGAAAAGGCCACAAATATAACCATGGACCAATTTTTGGAAAGTTTATTCTATACCCAATGTGAATTTGTTAAAGTTTTAAACAAAAGTAAAAGCCATATTCATGTTTTAGTAAGAGGATTCTGATTTAATTGAGAGGGATTCATGGAAAATAATATTATTATGCTTTTATCTGTATATGATGAAATAATTCTCAAGATATTAAACTAATTTTCCTGTATTTTCTTATTTCCTTTGATCTCCCCTTCTCCCCAGGTTATGCAGCACCCTTCATTGCTTTGGGAAAAAGTAAAAGATTCAAATCATGGCTTCTGACATTTAAAACTCTTTTGAGTTGCAGAAATCTGGAATGTTCAGTTTCCAGGACCTCAAGTCTTAAAAAGTTGGAACTTGGAGTTTATGTCATAAATAACAGATCTAGAATCAACGCCAATTTTTCCATTCCAAACTAAAGAATCCACAAGGGCAGGAAGAAAGTCAGAAGTCACCAGGCATGATAGCACACACCTATAATCTCAACAATTCCAGAGGTTGGGGTAAGAGGATCATAGTTTTGAGGCCAGTCTCAAAATTTAGCAAGACCTTGTCTCAAAATAAAAAAATGAAAAGGGCTGAGGATGTACCTCAGTGGTAAGAATGCCTCTGCGTTCAATCCCCAGTACCCACCCCCCAAAAGAAAAGCAGTAAGGCAAGAGTGAGATTTTGATGGATCCCTGAAAAATGGCCCTAAGTAACACTTTCACTAGAGGAAATTGGTAAAACAGAAAAGTATGTAGGGAATAGGGGAACAGAAATCTTCTGTGTCTCACTTTTCTGTGATGTCTTTCTGTGTCATCTAAATCTAACATGAAATAGAAGCAGAAAATATAGATGGCTGCATTGAGAATCTAGAAGAAATTTGGCTTGTGACAGCCTCAAAGCTCCCCATTGTTCTATAAGATATAGGAAGGGTCACATGCTGTCTGTGTTCTAAAAAACAGGAAAATAACCAGATCCATGAGTTCTTGTGATGGGATTGAATAGCACATGACAACAATAATCAGGAAGAGACATATTGACATGGATAGATAATGAAGACAGAAACAGTTAACTTCCCCCCACACATACACACAAAAAAAAAATGGGGAGAAAGACAGGACACTGAGATGAGTAGAAAACTTGAATTGTTGAGATTGTCTCTACAGTCTAGCTTACTGAGACCAGGTATCAGAATTGAAGTTCAAATGTAGAAAACTGAGGGAAAAGGAGAATGAATAATAGTTAATTCCCTTATTCAAATGTACCCACTATCAACATTTTGGTATATTTCCTTCCAGTCCTTCTTTTCTATAAACATACAGACAGACAACATTATTTTGTACTTAACATTATATTGTTAGCATCTTCCTATAAATTAAGTATTCCATAAAATACTCCTTGAATGACTAACATTTCAGCACATGAATATAAACTTATTTAATTACTTCCTTACAGTTAGATCGTCTTTTGTTTTTGTAAATATGATTTTGCACTGAAATATCCCTATACATAAATCTTTGTGTCAATAGTGATCAGCACGTTTGGACAATTTTTTGGAACTCAAAAGCCAAAAAATACATCTGGTTTAAGATGGCAAGCTAAATAAACTCCCTCTCTTGAACAAAGGAAGATATCAGAAATAATACAAGTATGTCACCATCCTCAAGAAACAAGGAACAAGGAAGAAATGGGAACTCTCTGAAGACCAGAAATGAAAATGCTGAGGTACATGAAATATTTTTGAGATGTTCAGAAATGTCAATTTCTTTTATAGGTTACAAAAAAACACACATAAGGATAATTTAAAATATGTAAGTTTAGCAAAAGAGAATAAAAAAAAAATATGTACTTTCCAAAATTGTTGTGAAAAAAATCAGCAAACCAAACCTGATTTTTTTTCTTTTGTGGACTCTAAAGAAGAAACAACAAAAAGAAGAAAAAGACACAAAGAAAATCATTGCAAATAGAGAATATACACTGAAAGAAATATATAATAAGTGTTTAATGATTAAAGTTGCCCATTAGAATACAGACTCTTTAGTTTATATTTTTAAATATAAAGCTATATGCTATTCAGAAGGCCTACACCTAAAACAAATAACAGAAATGTTGAAAATAAAATGATGGGGCTGGGCATGGACTTCAGTGGCAGAGCACTTCCTTGCCTAGCATGTGTAAGGCCTTGGGTTCAAGCCCAAACACTATGAACGAAAGAAAAAGAAAAGAAAAGGAAGGAAAAAGGAGGACAAAAGGTATTCTAGGCAAATATTAATGAAAATAAAGCTGGAGAGAGTCATAATATCAGACAAAATATAATGCAAAGCAAAGCACATTAAAAGGCATATTGGTTAAAGGACCAATTCACAAAGAAGATAAAACACTCATAAACTATGGTTGCTTCAAGAAACATTAGAGCTATTTCATATAAAATTTTACAGTTTTTAAAAAAGGTAGAAAGCTTCCAAACTCATTTTATGAGACTAGCAAATTTTCTTCCTATTAGGCAAGCATCCCAGGAAAAGAGGGTCTTTGTCCTCTGAATGTTACTACATCTGAATAATTACAACTCACGTAAGAGGACATAGTTTAGGGCAGGGTTTCTCAGCTTCATCAATATCAGCATTTGGGACTGGGTAATTCTTTGTTACTGAGGACTATCTTGTGCATTAAAGGATGTTTAACAGTATCCCTGGTCTCCATCCATTTCACACCAGTAACATTTCCTTCTGCACCCTCACCTAGTTGTGACAACCAAAAATGTCTCCAACTGGGCACAGTGCTGCATGCCTACAATCTCAGCAACTCTGACTCAGGAGGCTCAGACAGGAAGATCACAAGTTCAAGGCCAGCTTTAACAATTAGTGAGGCCCTCAGCAACTTAATGAGATCATTTCAAAATAAAAACTAGAAAGGGTTGGTAAAGCCCTTTTGGGTTCAATCCTGAGTATAAAAACAAAAGTCTTCAGACACTGCTGAATGTCATCTGGAAGGACAAATCATTCCCAGTTAAAAACCAATGGGCTTTATAAAATCGCAGGGAAATGGAACTGAAAAGACCAGATTAGGTCAAAGCCGAACTCAACTTACCTCTAAATTTGCAATTATATAAACCAGTATAGTCCCTTACTGTTTAAACCAGTGTAGAATTAATATTCTGTTACCTGCCGCCAAAATATCAACAGTTACATTCTGCTCTATGCCAAGTTCTCTTAGTTTTGGGTCAGAAATTATTTGCTACCCTTCATAGTTATTTTGTTTCCATTGAACTTCAGACTATCTGCCATGTTAAAAAAATAATCCAGTTGGAATTTCTTTAACTCTGTGATGTATTTGGAGAGAACTGGCACCATTACAATATGTAGGCTTTCCATCAAAGAGCAGAGTTTTTCGTTCAATTTTCATGTGGCCCTTTTTGTACCTGAGTATAGTTTTGTGATTTTGCCATATTGGTTCTGCACATTTCCTGTTAAGGGTATTTATTCTTGGGCCTTTATTTTGCTGTTACTGATAAATGACATTATTTCCTTAAAGCTATTTCTGATGGCTAATTACAGAAGCTAAAAGAATTTAGTTTTCTTTTTCTTTTTTTTTAAATTTTTTGTTCTGGTACTGGGGATTGAACCCAGGGATGCTTTACCACTGATGCTTTATCATCCCCAGTCCTTTTTAATTTTTGAGACAGGGTCTTACTAATTTTCTAGGGATAAGTTGCCAATCCTCTGCCTCAGTCTCCTGGGTCACTGCAATTATACGCATGTGCCACCATATCCAGCAAGAGAACTTTTTTTTTTCTTTTTTCAGGGCCAAGGACCAAACTTGGGGCCAGAGAACTTAATTTTTTATTCAGTAGTCATCGAACTACATCCCTTAATTCAAATCTGACCTTGTAATCTGTAAAGATTTGTTGGCAAACACCCAGGCTCATTCATTTACTCATCATCTATGGCTGGCTTTGTACTATGATCGCAGAGATAAGTATTTGTAAGAATACACTATAGCCCTCAAAGCCTAAAATATTTATTGTCTGGATCTTTACAAAAAATAATTTAGGCGCCTCTGATCTACTTCAGTGATTTCATATTAGTTTCAATAATTTTTCAGTTAAACCTCCAAGGTTATCTAAATTAGTGTTCTTTAGATAAGCAAACTTCATCTACTAGTTCATTTTATGTGGCTATAACAAAACACCTGAGATTGGGTAAATTGTAAAATATACAAATTTATTTGGCTCACAGTTCTGGAGCCTGCAAAGTCCAAGAGCATGGGACTGGCATATTGGCATCTGATGAGGGACTTCTTCCTGTATCACATAATATGAAAAAGGGCATCACATGGTGAGACAGTGTCATCATGGGGGGCTCACACTCGTGAACTCATCTAATTCTAATTACTGTCCAAAGGTCCAAATACCATTAACACATGAATTTAGGGATGAAGTTTACAACACATTCAAACTATAACATCTCCTGTTTCCAAAATTCATTCCTCTTAATATGGGGTTTGCTTATTTGGTTAGTTGGTTGGTACTATGGTTTGAATGTGTATGTCCCCCAAAATTCATGTTTTGAAACTTAGACGCCAATGTTATTTATGGCATTAGAAAGTGGGGCCTTTGGGAATCATTAGATTATCAGATTGAACACTCACGAATGTGATTATTGCTCTTATAAAATAAACAAAAGGGATTTTGTTTGCCCCTTCTATCCTGTGAAGAGGACACAGCAACAAGTCTCAACTTGTAAATCAAACAAAGGGCTCTAACCAGACACTGAATGTGCATGTTCCTGGATTTTGTACTGTCCAGCCTCAGAACTGTGCAAATTAAATTTCTGTTCCTTGTAAGCCACTGAGTCTATAGTCTATGGTATTTTGTTAATAGCAGTCCAAATGGACTAAGCTAACAGGAGTTGGTTGTTACTAACAAACTGCCTAAAACATTTTTTCTTTTTGGTATTGTGGGTTGAACCCAGGAGTGCTTAACCACTGAGCTACATCCCCAGACCTTTTTTTAGTTTTTTAATTAATTAATTAATTTGTTTATTTATTTATTTATTTATTTATTGGTACCAGGGATAGAACTCAGGGGCTCTTAACCAATGAACCACATCCCCAGCAACAGTACTTTTTATTTTTTGTTTTATTTTGAGACAAGGTCTCTCTAAGTTGCTGAGGCTGGCCTTGAACTTGCAATCCTCCTGCCTCAGCCTTCTGAGTCGCTGGGACACAGGTATGTGCCAATGTCTGACTAAAACATTTTCAATAGTAACAAAAATGCTTTTAGGATTTGATTCTAGAGTATAATGCTGACTTTTAAGTTTTCCTCATCATATTAATAAAATATCTTTATATATATTTTACTCTCAGCCTTTATATTATAAATCAATATTGAGTTATACTATTTTTTGATGGTTAAATAGTTTGTTTCTTAATCTACTTATGTAAGTAATTATTTTATTACCTAATACTCAACTATACGTGAATTTCTGGGATTAACTGCACTTATTCACAATATGACATATTTTCAATCTGTTCCCAGATTTTTCTCCATAGCATCTTTTTTTTGGGGGGTGAGTACCAGGGATTGAACTCAGGGGTTGAACTTAAGACCTGAGCCACATGCTCAGTCCTTTTTTGTATTTTATTTAGAGACAGGGTCTTGCTAAGTTACTGAGAGCCTCATTAAGTTGCTGAGGCTGGCTTTGAACTTGTAATCCTCCTGCCTCATTCTCCCAAGCTGCTGGAATTACAGGCGTGCACCACTCCTCCCAGTTTCCATAGCATTTTATATAAATGTATCTACATTCAGAAGTATGATTTAATCTGTTTACTATTTTGTGCTATTTTTTCAGGTTTTATCAAAATTATGTTATATGAATAGGGCATCTTTCCCTTTTATTCTATGCTCTTGAATAGTTTCTACAAAAAATAAATTATTTCTACCTGAAATACTGAAAAAATTCCATTATAAAACTATCAGGGTAAAGAAACATTTTATAGCTAATTCCTTGACAGCTCTTTTGGGTTTCTTCTTCTTTTTTAGGAATTATAATAGGCAAATTTGCCTCTTTTTTTTGGTACTGGGTATTGAACCCAGGGGCACTTGACCACTGAGATACATCCCCAGCACTCCCAGTACTTTTTAAAATTTTTGTTTTGAGACAGAGCCTCAATAATTTGCTGTGGCTGGTGTTGAATTTGTGATCCTCCTACTCAGCCTCTGGAATTTCTGGGATTATAGGTGTATGTTATAGCACCCAGCTGCAAATTTACATCTTGAATTCTATGTTAAGAAAAAGGTTCATCAGAGTATCATGCATAATTATGAAGGTTTATATTTAATTCTATGTTTAACTTTTTGAGGAACCATCAAGATATTATTACAGTGACTATACTTATTTTGCATTCCCTAAGCAATGTATGAGGGCTCTGATTTCTTCACAATACATTTAACAAATCTAGGAAAAGAAGGAAATTTTCTCAACATGATAAAGGGCACTATAAAAAACCTATATGTTACATAGAACTTATTTTGAAATACTGAAAGCTTTCATCCTATGATTTGAAACAAAACCAAATGTTTCCTTTTGCCATTTCAATTCAACATTGTACAACATTTTATTAGAGGTTCTAACTATAGCAGTTTAGTAGTCACTAAATGATTGGGGAGAGATTCTCTGAACATCTCTAACCAAACACCTTCCAGTCTTTGCCAAGAGGTTCTGTGTGTGTTAGCCAAACTTCAACATTTGGCCACACAGTTCGTAGCTCTTCCCTAGTCTTTACCTCCTGCTTCTAGAAAGCCTCAAAGTCACCAGAAGGTGAGAGTGTAGGGCCTTCTTGACTATTTCCTTAGCATATGCACGGCCCTTAACCATGTACCTGGCCTTCTAAATTCCCAGGAACACATAGTAGCTTTTCAAAGACATTAAGGATTTCTCATTTCCAAGCCTTTCCTCCAAGCTTTTTGATTAGTCTGTTGTTTGCTCCAACTCTTATCTATCACCTGTGGCAGAAGCAACTAACAGATTAGCCTGTAAATGTTTTCAACAAATGTCCCCTGGGAAGCAATTTTGGTATTGGGCCAATTCTGAGTTAAGGGGAAATAAAAACAAGGCTTTTGAACGAGTCTTCTAGAAAACCACAAGACAAGTCAGAACAAATAATTAATTATAATTCTTCCAAATAAGCTACGTTTGCTCCCTTAGACACACACAAAAAATGTGGGCTGTCATTTCCACTTACTGCTGAGTTTTGAGTTTTATAGCAGAGGAAGGGATTGGAGTAAGTTAAAATTCTAGAAGGTTCTTGATGATTGCTGTTCTAACAGAAGTGAGATGAAATCTCAGTGTAATTTTGATTTGCATTTCCCTGGTGGCTATGGATGTTGAACATTTTGTTATATATTTGTTCGCCATTTGTATTTCTCCTTATGAATCCCACTATTACATATAATTATAAAGCACTGATAAAATATGTAAAAATGAAATTATTTCAGTTTCAAAAACAATTCTACAAAGTTTATTGTTCTTATTGAAAATCTATCATTTCCCTTGGACAAGTGCTCTCCAGGTTGCTATAAGCTTTTGGTTAATGTCCACAGTTCTGAACAAGTTGATTTTGACTATTTTAGACCATTTTTTTCACTGCTTTTATGGAGGAGCAAAATTTGATGCTACTTTCTCGCTAACTTTTGTTGCTATCACTCCCCATTTTTTAACGTTAATGCATCACTTACTTTTTTGTAATTTTCAATTTACAAATACTACCCAGGTTCAAAAAGGTCTTTTTATGAGTTTAACTGTACAATGTATTAATTAGGTGCACTATGTGAGACGAAAGTAAGTCTTGAAAAAGACATAACATATGAAACATGTATTGCCTTTTTTGTACCTCATTCTATCAATGATATTTCTTTCTTTAGTACCAGGGATAGAACCCAGGGGCCCTTAACCACTGAGCCACTTTATTTAGGGAAGAGTCTCACTAAGTTACTTAGGGCCTCACTAAGTTGGTGAAGTGGCCTTGAACTTGCGATCCTCCTGCCTCAACTTCTCAAATTGCTGGGACTACAGGTATGACCAGAGTGTCCAGCTTATTAATGATGTTTCTAGATGTATTTTTTCAAAGCATTGTTCCTGATCATTATCATCATCATTCTCCAAACAACTTGGAGTGTACTTATCTTATCCCATATAAAATAAGTAAAACAGACTTAATTATATTTAATACTTAACATAAAGCCACATCTGTGATAAAAAATGCCATGAAAAATTAATTTCAAAATATTAATTATACTAAAGAAACAATTCATTTCCTAGAAATTGGATAAAATAGCTGTTGACCAAATATAGGGAAAATGAGGAAGAAGGAAGCAGAGATAGATATGCTCCAACTAGAAAAATGATTCTCTTGTGTGAGATCAGCATATCAGGAACATTAAACACATACCCTGACAAAATTATGTAACACGTATTACCTTAAATAGGTACTCAAGTGAATAATAATAGTAACAAATATACAATTAGTAAGGTGCTATGTTCAGAAGGATTTGTGGTTGTTGTTTTTACCATTTTAAAAAGTCATCCTAGACTCATTAACTTCTCTTGATGACAGGAGATAGAGAACTTATTGAAGTCACCAGCCAGTTGTTGGAAAAAAGTAAAATGCTTCATATAGGACTACAATTTGAGAGAATAAACACAGACATTGAAAACATTTTAAGGAAAAAAAGAGAAGATGGAAGAGAAGGCCACTAGAGTAGATCACAAGGTCAAAGTCCACAAGGTCATGGATCAGTCTCTAACATAGATCCCCAGTGGTCACAGTCATGCAAGTTTAACAATTCAAAACAGCACCTTCAATACCAAATTTGTTCACATTTACTTATAAAAATTTTATATCATTCCTTCTTTTGTTTTCTGTTTTTCTACTTACGAAACTATTTACCTCTGTCTCCATTCTGAGATAAATAAAATTGGTGCTTATTATAAAAATGTATCAGCTTGGGCTACCATAACAAAATACCACAGACTGGGAGGTTTAAACAATAAAAAAATTATTTTCTCACAGTTCTGTAGGCTGGAAGCTTGAGTACAGGGTGCCAGCATGGTTAGTTTCTGATGAAGGCCTGCTCCCTGGCTTGTAGGATTCATTTTATTCAGTATGTCCACACATGGTAAGAAGGTGGGAGAGCAAGCTCCCTGGTGACCTTCATAACCATCATGAAGGTAAGGCCCTCAAGATATCCTCTTAATTACTTCCCAAAAGTTCTATCTCTAAATACCATCATAGTGAATGTTAAGAGTTTAAACATATGAATTTGGAAGGGACACAATTCACTCCATAGCATTCTGCCTCTGCCTCTCCAAAATTCACGTTCTTCTCACATGAAAAATATATTCATGACATCCCAACAGCCCCAAAGACTTTAGTATCAACTCTGAAGTCAAAAATTCCTTCTAAATATCACCTAAATCAGCTCAAGGTCTGATTCATTCTAAGTCAAAATTCTTCTCCAAGGGAAAACCTGTGAAGTTAGATGAGTGTGCTTCCCAAATATATCATTGGGACGGGCATAGAATAGACATTTTCATTCTTAAAGGGAGAAATTAGAAAGAATAAAGGAATGATAGAACCCTATAAGTATAAAATCTAGTATGGCAAATATTATTAGATCTTAAATTTCAAGAATCATACTCTTTTTGTTTGATGTCCCAAATTCCAGGACCATTGGGGTGGCAGCTTCTGTTCCAAGGCTCCAGGTGACCCCATCTTCATAATTCAGTAGTATAATCCTTTCCCCAAGGCTTTGGACCAAGGCCATCTGTCCTGCTGAAAGTCAAGGCAGTGGCCTTGATAGTCACTGAATAATGACCTTTGGGATGATTTTTTCCCCCTCTTCTTGAAGAATAAAACATGTATGTTGATTGGTTACCACCCTAGTGTTCTCTTCAAAACATGCATTCTCCGTGCAAGTCTGTAACCCCAGCAACTTGGGAGGCTAGGGCAGGGGAATCACAAGTTCAAGGCCAGCTTCAGCAACTTAGCAACTCAGTGAGACCCTGTCTCAAAATTAAAATACTTAAAAAGGGGCTGGGGACGTAGCTCAGAGGTAAAGTGCCCCTAGGTTAAATCCTTGTACCAAAGAAATTGCTTTTTCATTTTTTTGAACATGGATAGGCTGAAATTTTCACAAATATTCGAGTCTGGCTGTTTTGCCTAACAATTCCCTCCTTAATTTGTCTTTTACCTTTCACATTACTATAAGCAGTCAAGAGGAACCAAGTTACTACTTTAATAATCTGCTTAGAAATCTCCTCAGCTGACTTGGGAAGAATGGAGGAACTTTGATCAAAGGAGAGGGTGGGGGAGGGGGCATGGGGAAAGTAAAGATAATGGAATGAGATCGACATCATAGCCCTAGCTTCATGTATGACTACATATATGATGTAATTCTACATCACATAGAACCAGAGAAATGAAAAGTTGTGCTCCATCTGTGTACAATGAATCAAAATGCATTCTGCTGTCATGTATACCTAAGTAGAATAAATAAATAAATAAATAAATAAAACTTGGAAAAAAATCTCCTCAGCTTAATATCCAATTTCGTCACTCACAAATTCTTTTTTATATATATTTTAGATGTTGATGGACCTTTATTTTATTTATTTTATACAATGCTGAGAATTGAACCCAGTGCCTCGCATGCTAGGCAAGTGCTCTACCACTGAGCTATAACCCCAGCCCGATCACTCACAAACTTTACTTTCCACAAAATATTATAATAGTTCAATACTATAATAAGGACTACCTTTCTTTCAGTTTCTGATAATATGTTTCTCATTTCTGAGTCCTCATCAAAATCACCCTTACCATCCATATTTCTAGCATGCACATGGGAACTCTTCTAGTCTGTACTCATTGCCCAGTTCCAAAGTCATTTCTAAGCCATTTCCATATTTTTAAATATCTGTGTTAGTAAGTTTTCCATTGACATGACCAAAATACCTGACATAAATAACTTAGAGGAGGAAAGACTTATTCTAGCTCATGGTTTCAGAGGCTTCAGTTCATGATCAGCTGGCTCCATTGCTTTGGGCCTGAGGTGAGGCAGAACATCATGGCAAAAGGGCATGGTAGACGAAAACTGCTCAGCTCAGGGTAGCCAGGAAACAGAGTGAGGAAGAGGCCTATGACAAGATATAGTTCCCAAGGGCACACTCCTAGTGATCTACTTCCTCCAACCATGCCCCACCTGCCTACAGTTAACATCTCCTCCCAGGAGACCATTCAAATTATTAATTAATCAAATGTATTAATCCACTAAGGAGACTAGAGTCCTCACGATCCAATCACCTTTCAAAAGTCCAACTCTGAACCTTGCTGCAATGGGAATCAAGGCTTCAATAGATTATAAGACTTTTGGGGACATTTCCAATTCAAACTTTAACAGTATCCCACTTTCCAGTACCAAAATCTGTCCTAGTTACACTTGGCTATTTGTTATGACAAAATACCACAAACTGGGTGGCTTAAACAACAGGTATTTATTCTCTCACAGTTACTGAGGATGGAAGTCTGAGATTAAGATGGCAGTATGCTCAAGTATACTGAGAGCTCTTTTCCTGGTTTACAAATGGCCATGTTTTCAATGAATGTGCATATGGCCTTTCCTCAGTGAATGTTCAGAAAGGTACAGAGCAATAACTTCAGTGTCTCTTGTTCTAAGGGACCGAATCCCATGATGAGGGCCCCAACCTCAAGACCTCGTCTAAAGTTAATTATCTCCCAAAAGTCTTATCTCCAAATGCTATCATTTTGGGGGTTTTGGCTTCAACATATAAATTTGGGGCTGAGGGTAAAAATGTTATCAAGTAAGCTTCACTCTTGTCCTAAGATTTCTATTATAATAAATATTAAGGAAAAATTATATGCAGACAAATAATTTTTCACGTTAACTTAATTTAAAGATGTAATCAAGACAGACAATTGTTAACCAAGTAAAACACTGAATATTGAAGTCTCAAGAGACTATATGTCTTTTTACCTAAGGAAATGGCCTTCTTAGAAGTAGGTAATAGCAAAAATGAATTCTACAACATGACTAGAGCAGATATGGGCAATGCAGCCATTTACTGTTTCTCTGAGCAGGGTTAGCAATCCATCTCATCTCAGCTGGACAGTATTGAGAGCATTGTGATTTCTTTAAATTGCAATTTTAATGAGCCAGTCATTTCATTTTTATCTTAATTTGGTGGCTTAACTCACTTACTAATTGTTCCAGTACAATGATCATCAGAAATTTGAAGGATTCTGTGATCTACAAAGCTTTTGACATATGAATATTTTTCATCATAGGAATTTCTCTTACTTCCAACTTGTGTGCTGCCAAAAACATCTTTTAAGAACAGAATAATGAATATGAGATTAATTATATCAGAACTTCATCATTCCAAATATCACACGGTGATAGCTCATTTTGTATTTAAAATTTATTTGGTTAAGATTAAACATCTAGAGACTTTGTTAACCCTGAGGTTGAAATACTTAGTTCAAAGAAACTTTGATCCCTTAATTATTCCCATCATATTGTACATTGAAGGGAATTATATTTATCATTAGCCAAGAAAATTAATCTAATAAAACCACTGATGTGAAACTTGATTATGATATGTTTGAAGAAATTATTTTCCTGGGTTTATTAAATATCTATCTCTGAAAACAAATGAAATTGATTAGTGAGTGTGTGAAAAGCAAGTATTTCTAAAGATGGTTCATACTAGGGAGGGCTATCCTTGTAGGATTATTTAATTGTAAAGGGGGCACAAAGGTCTAAACAATAAATCTGGCAAGAAAGATTGATAGCAGGTTGTGTCCTAGGTTTCTTCTTGCATCTTCAAAAGGTTTGACACATTAAATTGATTTTCCATGTGAATATTATACTCATTTATGTAAATGTTAACACTAATACTTCATTTATAGAATAATATATTCTTGGGTGGGGAAAAAAGAACCCTTAATTTTAGAGACCAACATAATCTGAAGAAGCATCTTTAGGTGAAGTGCCTGAACAACACTCGTAGTAAAATAGAGCCTAATTAAAGGAAATTTTCCTTAATTAAAAGTTCTTCCTCCACTGCTGGATGTAACCTCTATAGGTGACAAATAAGCCAAAAATTGAATTAGTTAACTTAGATTTCATTGTTCGCTTTTCCAACTGGGAGGTTTGGTTCTGCTATGCAACTGATACATCTGGGAGTCCGAGTTTAATGCCAAGGAAGAAATAATATTTAAATCTTCCAAGTGAATCACTACATCACTTTTGCAACCTACGTGAAATGCCAAATGTATATTCTGCTATGGGTTCATAGCACTGTACTCCCATAATGTCATTTTACTTCAAAATGAAAATTGCTGAACCAACATTTCAATAAATGTCCACTCACTTCACAAGTGCCCTAGAAAGTTACAAAAACAAGCCAGACATGGTGGTGCATGCCTGTAATCCCAGCAGCTTGGGAGGTTGAGACAGGAGGATCAGAAGTTCAAAACCAACCTCAGCAACTTAGCAAAGCCCTGAGCAACTTAGTGAGATCTTGTCTCAAAGTAAAAAAGTAAAGAGGACTGAGGATGTGGTTCAGCAGTTAAGGGCCCCTGAGTTAAATTCCCAGTACCAAAAAACAAACAAACAAACAAAAAAAAAACAAGACCTTGTTTTGCTTTTGTTAAATATAGCATTTATAACTATATTTAAAGTAGAATTTCAGCAAAACCAGACATGTGATTAGTAGTCCTTTTCTCATCTTCTTCATACTATGTAAAACATTAATCAAATATAGTACATTGTAGTAAAACTGACAAAGATTAACAAATAGAATAATTGTGTGCATCAAAATTGAAACTCAGCACATTTTCTTTAAGTGTCTAGTATGTTAACTGAACTCTACCACCTAATAAGCATGCAATATGATCTTACAGGAAATCAATCTGGACCTAAAAAAGTCCTGGAGAAGTCCTAAAAGAGGAGCTGGGGATGTGGCTTAGTGGTAAACACTTGCCTTGAATGCAAGAGACTCTGGGTCTGATTCCCAGCACCACATACAGAAAAAAAAAGTCCTGAAAGAAATTAGGTAAAGAACTATACTGACCAAGGCCATCAACAGAATGACATGGGTTTTTGTTGGTTTGGTTTTGGGGTGTGGGAGGTACTGGGGATTTAAGCTAGGGTTGCTGTACCACTGATCTACATCTCATATCTTTTTATATTTTATTTTGAGACATGGTCTTAACTAAATTGTCTGAGCTGGCCTCAAACTTGCAATTCTCCTGCTTCGGCCTCCTGAGCAGCTGGGATTACAGGCAAGGACCACAGCACCCAGCAACATGTTTTTATAATTGTCTGTTTAAATTAAGGTATACCCATTAAGTTTGATAAAATAAAACGTATCTACTTATTTTTTAATCACTAAGGTTTAGAACAACGTATTATTTATAGTGAAATGTTCAACACATTTTTGTTAAATGAATGGCTTAATAAATCAAAAAGATTGGGTGGAAAAAATAAAACCTTATTTAAATTTGGCTTACATGTACATAGAGAGATATATGTTTTCAAATTATAATGCCCACTAACTAGATTATTTGCTACTGAGTCAGATGTTCATTAATAAGGTAATTGATTGAATATACAAGGGAATCAAGGATATGTCAGCACTCCAAGTAATAGAATAGTTTACAACACATTATCAACTGCATCCAGTTATACTACCCACATGGCCGCAGTACGGATTGGTATCTTGAAGTACCATTCTCTCTGTAGACAATTACCATGGCTGTAGACCACTAATGATGCCTTGAATTGAAAGATATGTGCTATGGTTTAGAGATTAGGTGTTCCGCAAAAGCTCATGTGCAAGACAAAGCAAGAAGGTTTAGAAGTGAAACAATTGGGTTATAATAGTCTTAATCTAATCAGTGCATTAACCCCTTGATAAGGATTTATTGGGTGGTAACTGAGGCGGGAAGAGTGTGGCTGGAGGAGATGGGTCCCTGGGGGTGTACCTTTGGGGGATACATATTTTGTCCATGGTGAGAGGTGCTCCCTCTCTCTGCTTCCTGGCCCATGTCCCCAGCTGCTTTCCTCCACTACACTCTTTTGCCATGATGTTCTGCCTCATTCCAGACCCTGAGGAATGTAGCTGGCCATTTATGGGCTGAGACCTCTGATATTGTGAGCCTCAAAATAAATGTTTCCTTCTCTAAAATTCCTCTCTTTGTTAGGTCTTTTGGTTGCAGCAACAAAAAAGCTGAGTAAAACAATATGGGAAAACTATTGACTAATTATTCTGTTTCTAAGTATGATATAAGCTCACCTTGAACAGATAGACCAATAGTATATACACTCATGAGCTGGGCCTGAGGGAGTAATCTGAACTCTTCCTATACACATGTGTTTTTTCTATATCTAGTAATCAAAGAGGATATAACATTTTAAGAAAATTTAAACTAAAATTTATAATTGTAGGATGTGGATATTGCAAATAACAAGGATCAACGAAAATATTATTTTACCTCCTAGTATTTACAATCTACTTGTGTTCTCAACATTCATGATACTAATTCCCTATTTAGATGTAAAAATACCATAATTCATGCTTCTGTCTTTTAGTTAAATGCTCATTAAACACATATATTTCAAATGATGCTGGCTCAACAAAATTATATCTCATAGACCATCCTAAAATTTTTCTGCAATAACATTTAAGGTCCTGCAAAATGATATTTTAATGAGATCCCTTATCATTTTGTCAATGATAACATCAGACATCACAGAAATAGAAAGGACTCTAAAAACTTCTTGCCTTTGGACACTCAATATATTACTATGCATATTTTATAAGATAAGGAAACTGAAGCACAGAAGAGTAGATGCCTGCTCCACATATTACCATTTTTAGGGTCCCTTTGCACAAGACCTTATTAATTAAGGAATGAGTCAGCATAAACTGAACTAATTCCTGAGAAGATGATACTAATACATCACAAATAGTTTTTCTCCTTCCACCCTCATCACTCAAACCATCCCAGTTTACATACTAACATTTTAGATGACAATAAAGGGAACTCTAGTTCTGATTTTGGGCTGTTGGTAAATACCTTAAACAAAGTGTCTTTTCTTTGAAAATATAAAGACTGATCAGCAATTCCTCTATCACTCACACTGATATAATTTAAGAATCTACTTCTCAAAATTCAATCTGTGTTATAAAATACCAAATGTTCTGAGCACTAAGTTCTTGAATTATCTAACTGTTCTTATTTTGTTTTAACATCTTTTAGAATTCAATACTACAAATAGTCATAGAACTATCCTAAAGCTTTTAATCTTTTATATTAAAATGAGTCATTCTAGGAAAACTAAGTCCCACCTAATTATATTATAAATCCAAGTCAAGCTTTGACTCTAAAATAAAGTAAACATTGGTTTTAATCAGGATTAATAGCCATTAGAGAATACATTTCTACAATGATGATGAATTCTCATTGAACATAGGAATATTAGTCATTTCTGATGCAGAAGCCTATAAGATACATTTGAAACGTGGAGATATCTACATTGAACCAAATATTCATGTCAAACACATATTCCTGGTTTGCAAACTTTCAGTTCAATATGACCTTCAATATTTTTGTTTACTTAGTCTACATGATATAAATAACCACATGCTGGTATGAACCTTATAATGACATGAGAAGTTTGAGCCCCCATAAAAACTAAGTTGACTATTATAAATACAACATAAGTGAGATAAAACATCTTTTTCTAAGTTCTAAGAATGCTTACAAAGTAGCAATAGCTCTCAGGTGTAGGGGAGTAGATGCCCCAGATTTAAGATGATGAGAAAGCTTGTTCCTTCTGTGCAATGCTTTTTTTCAATTAGTGCATATTAATTATATAGAATAGTGGGTTTTCTTGTGGCTTACACATACATGTGTAGAATGTATTTTGATTAATTTTACTCCCAATACCTCCCCTTACCCTCTGTTCCTTCCTCCCTCTAGTCCCATTCCCCTACCCTAATGGTCTCCCCTCTACTCTCATGATCTCTTTCATTTTTCCTTTTCTCCCTCTAGCTTCCAAATATGAGAGAAAACGTATGACACTTGTCCTTCTGAGTCCAGCTTATTTTGGTTAATATGATGGTCTCCAGCTCCATCAAATTTCCTGCAAATGACACTAATTTGTTCTTTAAGACTAAATAAAACTCAGTATATAAATATAAACTGCACAGTACATAAATATAAACTGTATTTATATACCACATTTTTATCCTTATCTACACACAGACACCTAAGCTATTGAAAACAGTGACGAAATAAACATGGGTATGCAGGTATCTCTTCAGTATGCTGATTTTGTTTTCCTTCAGATAAATACCTAGGAACAATATAGTAGGGTCATATGATGGCTCCATTCCTAGTTTTTTAAGGAACCTCCATGCTGATTTCCATAGTAGCTTTACTAATTTACATTCCAGCCAACAGTATATAAGAGTTCTGCTCCCCCAACCCTCCCTCTATCCTCACCAGCATTTGTTATTTATCTTTTTAGATGATTGCTATTCTGACTGGAGTGAGATAGAATTTCAATATAGTTTTGATTTGCATTTCCTTGATGACTAAAGATGTTTAACCTTTTTCATATAATTGTTGACTGTATTTCTTCTTTTGAGATATATCAGTTCAGTTCCTTTGCTCATTGACTGAATGGGTTATTTGGTTTTTGGTGTTAATATTTTGAGTTCCTTATATACAACAGATAGTTATCTTCTAACAGAAGAGTAGCTAGCAAAGATCTCCCATTCTGTAGGTTATCTCTTCATAATGTTGTTTCCTTTGCTGTGTAAAAGTTTTTAAATGTGATGTCATCCCACGTATTCATTCTTGCTATTATTTCCTGAGCTATACAAGTCTTATTCAGGAAGTTGTTGCCTGTGCCTATGTTGAAATGTTTGCCATATGGTTCTTCTGACTATTACAAAGCTTCTGATTTTATACCCAGACCTTTGATCCACTTGGGGTTGATTTTTGCACACGGTGTGAAATACAGATCTAGTTTTATTCTTCTATGTATGGATATCCAGTTTTCCTAGCACAATTTGTTAAAGACGTTGTCTTTCTCTAACATATTCTTTTGGCTCAGTAGCTGGATCCCTCCCTGGTACAGTCAGCAGTTTTAAGTGCTCCCAGGAATTTCTTGGCATGTGGGAAGAAGGACTGTGGGCTGAGGGATAATCACAAAGACTTCATCCTGCCCTTCTCCAATGCAGACCTAGGTCTGGAAACTCCACAGTTGGCCTGGGATCCTGTGAGTGTCCCTTGCAAAGGGATTGGCAACAGGGTATCCCCTGTCCAATGAACAGAAACTCGTCCATTTTGATGGATGGCTTTGTGTTCACCAGGGAGTCTTCTGTACACAGAAGAAGTATGTGCACCCAGGCCGTAGAGTGGGCCCACTCCATTCCCTCTTCCAGCCAGCAGGTTGCCCTGGCTTTAAGTTCACAGAAATCTTATGTATAAATTATTAAGACAGTTTGCTATAAGGTTGTTCTTGTATGATAATATTTGTTGTCATCTCCAGGGTAGATGAAGCTGTGAGGGATTGTATCCCTAAATGGCAGGCTTAGATGTGACTGCAACAAGATGGCTCCTCATCATAGTCTCCACTTACCAATTGAGAAATGTGAAGCACTTCTCAGGCAATATGCCCCCCTTCCTCTCCCTTTGTGTTATTCCTTTACCCTGACCTGCCCCAGCACTCCAGGCACAGGTTGGGATCTGATTAATGCTTCCTCACTGTTCCAGTAACCAGAGTCTCTGAGTCTCTCCAAGTTTGTGACTGCTCAATAGTGAACCTCAGTTCAATCCCTCAGTCACTCACCTCATTGAGTAGATATTCTCTAGCTGTTTCAATTCTAAACTGGTATGTGCAGTCTGCTTCTACTCCACCATCTTTCCTCACCCCAACCAAAATTTATCTGATTAACATAACAAAATATAGTAATATAAAAAATTTCCATTATGTATTCACATATATTCTTTAATATAATAATGGCCAAGTAATCTATAAGTTTATCAAATATTAAAATTCTTCTGAAATAGTTGTACATGTGCTGACTGAAAATCATAATTGAAAATTTTTACCAAAATTTACAATATTCTCTTGATATTTCCAAAGAGTTGAAATATATTGCTGGATGAAAAATTAAAAATGCTTCTGTTCATGATAGAATTTTTATTATCTGAAAAAAGTTACAAAGTTGTCAGCTATTTTTTCCCTATAACCATGATGGACCAAAGGTTTTCTAATGTAAAAGCTAAACTTTATTTAAGTCCAAAATGATTCAGAATCATACTAATTAAAACTTCACAATTAATAATTCAGTTTGGATCTTCTCATTTGAATGCCTTTCCTCTGAAGTCTAAAATTATTTTGTACATGCTCTATAATCTATATATAGAATTTCTTCATTTATTATGATGTGAAAAAATTTGAGGTAAAGCCTATAGGCTATGAATATTTGCAGTATTTCACTGTTAAGCTGTGACAAAATTCTATTTTATTTTCTTCCAAAATTGTTACAATGATTATTATGTAAAAATTAAACTTCAATTCAATACTGAAAGCTATTCACACATTTTAGGTCACTCAGTCTTTATAAAATTCTTCGAATCTTTTCCTTCTAGTTATGAATGGCCACATCACTTAATGTTGAAGTGCAATAATGACAGATGAAAATTAACACAATATTAAGAAATCATATACTAAGTGAATTGTATAATTTTCCATTTATTTCCATAATAATCTTGAATATGAAGAAGAGATGCATCCCTTCTATAGAGATTATGAGGCTCATTTTATCACATTCTCAAATCAACTTGGTTCTACCATATCAGTACATATTTCAAAGCAGGCAGCCTGTGATATGAAGGACCCCTTCAGATTCCAAGCCTTTCAGCTACTTTAGCTTGTCATTTGGAATCATATTTTCTTCCATTCTACTTCAGTTACCATTCCACAGTCACTCCTTAGAACTCATTATCTCCTGGACAGGCACAGTGGCACATGCCTACAATCTCAGTGACTTGGGAGGCTGAGGTAGGAGGATCAAATGTTCGAGGCCAGCCTCGGTAACTTAGTGAGGCCCTAAGCAACTTAATGAGGCCCTGTCTCAAAATTTAATAAAAAGGCTGGAGGTGTAGTTTAGTGGTAAATCACCTCTGTGTTAAATTCCCAGTACCAAAACAAGAACAACAAGACCTTATATCCTAAAATTCTCCAACTCTTGCAATATTTGAAATAATATGTTTTCTATATCTATTGTGTCTTCTTCCCACTTCATTTGTAATGACTGCCATTCTTCAGCCCTTCAGACATTACTTTCTTCCTTAAACAGCTTAGGGCCCATGGGCCATCACATTTAACAAGACTCTCACCTAAATTCTAAAAATTTCTTTTTCCACACTTCTTATATGAAACCTGACTGGTAACACATCAACCATGAAACAATTTATTTCTTTAGCACTTCACCTTCTTACTAGAGAAAAATAAGCAATTGTGAAAATCAGTGTCACTATAAATTAAATGCATGGTCTCCAACCTCAAATGAAGTCTCATCACTATCTGAAAAAATTTCATTATTTCCCCAAATACACCTCTTTTTCCAGATATACAGCAGATATTTCAAACACTCTGTACTCTCCTTGAATCTCTAATGTCACCATATTATACTTACTCTTACCAGAAGACCTTACTCCTGCTTTCCAGTAAGTTAGAAGTTACCAGACTGTAGAAAATAGCAGGAAGCCAGAATACATTTTTGAGATATAATAATAATGCATCCTCTCATGCCTCTCTAAGTCTTCTCTAGATTATGACAAGAGTCTAGAATACAATACACACTATCACACTGCTCATCCCCTACGAAGGTGAGGACTGCATTACCTAATGTTTATGGTACTACCCTGACCCGTTGTCACTCAGATAAATATTTACCCATATGGAAGCAAAAAGTATTTTCTAATAAAACAATAGTATAATGGTCCACACAGGGATTGAACTCAGGAGCGAAATGGACTTGGAGAGTCTATGGGAGTCAGTCCTAGTAGTAATGAAGGAATAAGGTACACCTCAGAACAAATGCATGACTACAACTCCCAACAGGAAACATCAGTGTTAGAGGAGGGAGAAGAAAACAATTTTCATGCAAATTAAAACCACAGTGAGATTTCATCTCAATCCAGTCAAGAATGGCAATTATCAAGAATACAAGTAAGCTGGGTGCGATGGCACACACCTATAATCCCAGCACTTTGAGTGGCTGAGACAGGAGAATTGTGAGTTCAAAGCCAGCCTCAGAAACAGTGAGGCACTAAGCAAATCAGTGAGACCCTGTCTCTAAATAAAATACAAAAATAGGGCTGGGAATGTGGCTCAGTGGTCGAGTACCCCTGGGCTCAATCCCCAGTACCCATTTCCCACCAAAAAAAAAAAAAGAATACAAGTAACAATGTTGGCAAGGATATGAGGGGAAAGGTATATTCATGCATTGTAAGCGGGACTGCAAAATGGTGTAACCACTGTGAAAAGCAATACGGAGATTTCTCAGAAAACTTGGAGGGGAACCATCATTTGACCCAGCTATCCCACTCCTCAGTTTATACCCAAAGGACTTAAAATCAGCATACTACAGTGACACAGCCACACCATCATTTATAGCAGCACAATTCACAATAGCTAAACTATGGACCCAACCTAGATGCCCTTCAACAGATGAATGGATAAACAAAACATGGTATATATACAAAATGGAATATTACTCAGCCTTAAAAAAGAATGAAATTTTGGCATTTGCTAGTAAACAGATGGAACAGAAGAATATCATGCTAATTGAAATAAGCCAGTTCTAAAAAAACAAAGGCTGAATGTTCTCTCTGATACGTCAATGCTAACACACAATAATGGGGGATGGAAGAATAGAAGTTTCTTGGATTAGACAAAGGGGAATGAAGGGAAGAAGGGGGATGGAAATTGGAAAGACAGTAGAATGAATCAGATATAACCTTCCTATGCTCATATATGTATACAAAACCAGTGTAATTCCACATCATATTCAATCGCAAGAATGGTGTCCTAATTAGAATAAGTTATACTCCATGTGAGTATAATATGTCAAAATACACTCTATGGTCATGCATATCAAAAAAGAACAAATTTTAAGGAAAAAATTAAATAAATAAAACAATTTTCAGAGTTACCACACTATAATATTCAAATGTTCACTTCTCATCAACAACACTGTAAAGTACATAAAGTGTGCTAGTCAGGTTTGCATCACTGTGACCAAAATAAATGACAGGAACAACTTAGAGGAAGAAAAGATTATTTTGGTTCAGAGGTTCAGTCAATTGTTCTGGACCCAAGATGTGGCAGAACATCATGGGGGAAAGGCACAGCAGTGGAAAAGCTGCTCACCTCATGGAGGCGTCAAGAAGCAGAGCCAAAGTAAGAAGAAGGGGCCGCAGGGAAGATGTACCCTTTCAGGGCTTGCCAAGAGTGATTCATTTCCTATAGCCACACCCCACCTGTCTACAGTTATCACTCAATCAGTCTATTCAAACTAGGATGAACTGACTACATTACAACTCTCATTTTCTAATCATTTCACCTTCAAATATTCCTGCCTTAACCTAGGAGTTTTTAGGGTGACACCTCATACTCGAATCATAAATCAAAGAAACAGAAACATATGGTGTATTCACAAGGAAAATAACATATTGACAAAAAACATCCCTGAAAATAATCATATATTGAATTTACTATATAACAGTTTAACTGCCTTAAGTGTACTCAAAAAGCTGAATGAAACTACAGACAAAAAAAAAAAAACAAATTCAAAGAGGAAAACAATGTATGAAGAAGCAGTAAACACCAATAAAGAGAAATTATAAAACATAAAGATGTGCAAATTCTGGAGCTGAAAAACAAAATGCCTAGGATAAAATCCTGCGAGAGTTTCTCAAAAGATTTAAAAGCCAAAAAAAAAAAAAAAAAGATTTAACAGCCAAAAGAAAGAGTTCACATATTTGAAGCTAAGGCAACTGAAATATCCAATTTGAGGAATGGAAAGAAAAAAGAATAAAGGAAAATGCACATAGCCTCAAAGGCCTATATACCAATATATGCATTGTACGAGTTCTAAAAGGAGGAAAGAGAGAAAGGGAAAGAAAAAATATTTGAAGAAAAATAGCTGCAAATCTCTCAAATTGGAAAAAAACATGAACTTATACATCCAAGAAGCTCAAAAATCTCCAATCAAAATAAACTTAGACCCACACTGAAATATACTATAATCCAAATGAAAAAAAGAGAAAATATCCAAAGCAATGAAAGAAGTGATTTATCTTACACAAAGGAGGCTCAATAATAACAAGAGTCAATTTCTCTTCATAAATCATAAAAGACAAGAGACAGTGGATATTTTAAAATTTTGAAAGAAAAAACTGTCAACCAAGAATTCTATGTGCAGCAAAATTATTTTTGAAATGAAGGAATAATTATGACTATCTCAGATAACAAAAACAAAGAAAGATATTAAAAATTGATATTAAATATTGAGTTTATCAATCTGCCCTATAAGAAATGTTAAAAGGAATCCTTCAGACTAAAAGGAAAAGCCATCAGATGGTAACTAGAAAAAGCATGTTATATGTGGCAATAATAACATAAAGGTGGGAGGAACAGGGGCAGAGGTGGATAGAAAGAGAATTAATGTATGCTTATTGAAGCTGGAGTTATATCAATTTAAACTAGAATGTGATAAAGTTAAGATGTTAACCATAATTACCATGATAACTATGATGAAAATTAATTTAAAAATGCAGAAAAAGAAGTGAAAACAGTAAACTGGCATAGTGGGAAAAAACATTAATAAAAACAAAATAAGACACTATTGGAGTAACTGAGAAAAACTACGTTAGAAATATAGAAAACAAATAGCAAAATAATAGAAATAAGTCCTGTATTATCAGTAATGATGTTACATGTAAATGGTTAAAGTTATCAATTAAGTCAGAGAACTGGCAGAATGGACAAAAAATTAATCAAAACATATGTTGTTGGGGCTGGGATTGTAGCTCAGTGGTAGAGCGCTTGCCTCGCATGCGTGAGGCCCTGGGTTCGATCCTCAGCACCACGTACAAAGCAATAAAATAAAGACATTATGTCCATCTACAGCTAAAAAAAAAATTAAAAATTATGTTTTTTATAAAAGACTCACACTATGTCCACAGGTACAAATAGATTAAAAGAGAAAGAATTGAAAAGAATATTCCATGCAGATAGTAACCAAAAGAAATCTGGAGTGACTACACTAATGTAAAGCAGATTTTAAGTCCAAAAGTGATACAAGAAACAAAGAAGACTACTAAATATTGATAAAAGGGTCCATTTTCAAGAAGATATAACCATTGCAAACATCTGTACACCAAACAACAGAGCCCAAAATATATGAAGCAAGCATTGGCAGAATTGAAGAGGGAGGGGAGAAATAAACAACTCCACAATAACAGAAGGAGAATTCAATTCCCCACTTCCAATATTGGACAGAATAGCTATTGATAAAAGAATGCATAGAACATTGATAAGGAAATAGAAGACTTCTAAAATACAATAAACCAACTATGCGTAACAACCTAACAGATGTACATATTCCACCCATTTAAGCTGCATACACATTCTTCTCAAGTGCATATAGAACATTTTCCATGCTACATCATATTATAGGCCATAAAACAATTACAAATAAAATTCAAACTACTGAAATCATATAAAATATCTTCTGCAACCACCTTGGAATTAAGCTGAGTCATTAAAAAAAAGAACAGAAAAATTAACAAATACATGGAATTTTTTTAAAAAATTTAATTATACGTGGACACAATACTTTTATTATATTTATTTATATGTGGGGCTGAGGATCAAACTCAGTGCCTCACATGTGCTAGGTAAGTGCTCTACTGCTGAGCTACAGCCACAGCCCCAATACATAGAAATTTTTTTTTTTGGTACTGGAGATTGAACTCAGGGGCACTCAACCACTGAGCCTCATCCCCATCCCTATTTTTTGTGTTTTATGTAGACAAAGGGTCTCACTGAGTTGCTTAGTGCCTCACCATTGCTGAGGCTGGCTTTGAACTCGCGATTCTCCTGTCTCAGCCTCCCTAAGTGCTGGGATTACAGGCGTGCGCCACCGTGCCCAGCCAATGCATGGAATTTAAATAACACATTTTTAATAATGGGTCCAAGAAGAAATCACCAGGTAAATTAGAAAATACTTTCAATTGAATGAGACAAGTAAACAATATGCCAAAGTGTATGTAGTACAGCAAAAGCAATACCTAGAGGGAAATGTCCAGCTACAAATCTCTTCCTTGAAAAAAAAGGAAAAATTACAAATCAACAACCTAACTTTATAGTTTAAATAACTAAGGAAGAAATGTAAACCCAAACATACAGAAGAAAATAATAAATATTACAGTAGAAATAAATAAAGTAAAAAAGAAACTAATCAGTGAAACCCCATGTTGATTCTTTGAAACCATCAACAACATAAAAAATAATTGCTAGATTTTTTTAAAAAGAGGAGATGAAAAGAATTAAAATCATAAATTAAAGTCAGGACATTATTATCCAAACATAAATTTAAAATATTATAAGAGAATACTGTGAACAATAGTGTAAAGAGACTGAATTTGTAATCGAATCTCCCCCCAAAAAAAGAGAGCCCAAAACTAGATGACTTCACTGGCAAACCTACCAAACATTTAAAGAAGAGATAAGAATAATCCTATTCAAACTTTTCCAAAAAGCAGAAGTTGAGGGGACACTTCTTAACTCATTCTAGAAGGCTAGTATTGCCCTAATACCAAAGTCAAAGATATTAAAAGAAGTCAAGCACAGTGGTACACACCTGTAATCTCAGCAACTTGGAAAGAAGAGCAGGAGACCAGGTTTGAGACCAACCTGGACACCTTAGCAAGAACCCCATCTCAAAATAAAAAATAAAATGACTGGGGATATTGGTGAATGGTAGAGTGCCCCTGGGTTCAATCTCCAGTGTCACGAAAACAAATAAGTAAAATTAAATTAAATTAAATAAATAAGAAGATGTTAAAAGAAGAAAAATATCCACACTGATGTCCCTTACGAACACAAATGAAAAATCCCACAAAAAAATACTAACAAATGAGACTCAACAAAATTAAGAGGACTATACTCCATGATCAAGTAAGATTTTTCCTAGGAAAGTAAGGCGGTTTCAACATTTTAAAAAATTCAGTCAAAAAAGGTGGAAGCAAGGATTTTGAAAGTTTTCACCAGAAAGAAATGAAAATGAGGAAAAATATGTAAAACCTAATTTAAACATTTAACAATGTGTATATATATTAAAACATTTCATGTTACTCCATTAATACGTACATTTTTATGCTTTTATGTATAAGTTATAAATAAATTTAAAAAAGAACAAAATTGCTGTAATGAAAAAAGTCAATTTTTCTGGCTACATTAACATGGCAAATGAACAAAACAAATATCATCTTAATAAAGACAAAATGCACTGACAAAATGTAACACCTTTTTATGACAAAAACACTCAGCAAAATAGGAATAGAAGAGAACTTCATTAACATGATAAAAGGCATTTATGAAAATATAGCTATCATCATACTCAACGGACTAAAAGGTTTTTCCCTAAGGTAAGTAACAAGAATGCCTGCTTTCACTACTACTGTTGAACATTGTGCTAGAAGTCCTAGGCAGATCAATGAGGCTAGAAAAAGAAATAAAGGGAGTCTGAATAAAAAAGCAAGAAGTAAATCTCATTAGGTATAATAACATGATTCTATGTATAGAAAGTCCTAAAAGACACACACACACACACACACACATACATACACATGCAAAAGACTAATAGAGTTAGTAAATTCAGCAAGGGTGCAAAACACAAGATCAATGTACGAAATCAATTGCATTTATATACTAATGAAAATACATAATGGAATTTGAGATATCAGTTCATTTGCAATAGTATCTAAAAGAATAAAAAACCAGGGAAGTGAAAGACTTATCTTGGTACATTTTATGTTGCTATAACAAAATACCACAGACTAAATGATTTATAAAGAAAAAAGTTTCTCACAATATTGAACGGTGGGAAGTGCAACATCATGGTTACAGCATCTACTGAGGGCTTTCTTGCTGCATCATAACATGTTAGAGAGCATCATCACATGGGGAGAAAGGGGGTGGGATTTGGATCTGGAACATCCCCCATAGGCTCATGTATGGAAGGTTTCATCCCCAATGCAGCAATGTCCAGAGGCAGGGCTTTTGGGGAGAGACAGGATCATGGGCGCTCTGACCTCATCAGTGGATTCACCAATTGACAGTTGAATGGACTATTGGGAGGTGGTGGAAATTGTAGGCAGGTAGTACATGGATTAAAGAAGTAGGTTCATGCAAATAAGTGTTATAGGTACTATGATACAAGTACTATGACAGGAATACTAATGTTATGGTTTGGATATGAGGTGTCCCCCAAAGGCTCATGTGAGAAAATTCAGGAACGTTCAGAGGTGAAATAATTAACTTATGAGAGCTATAACCTCATCAGCAGAATAATTAATTTGATAGATTAATAATTGGAAGAAGGTGGGTATGGCTGGAAGAAGTAGGTCACTGGGAGCATGCCTTTGGAGATTATATTTTGTCTCTGGGTCCTCCTGTGCTCACTTGCTCTCATATTCTCCCTCTCCCTCTCCTTCTCTCTCTCCCCCTCCCCCTCCCCCTCCCCCCTCCCTCTCCCTCTTCTTCCTGGCTTCTATGAGCTGAGTGAATTCCCTTTGCTATGCCATTCTGCCATGATGTTCTGCCTCACCTTAGTTCCAGAGCAATGGAGCTAGTTGTCCAAGGACTGAAACCTCTGAAACTGTGAACCAAAATAAACATTTCTTTAAGTTACTATCAACAGGTATTTTGTTCACAGTAACAAAAAGCTAACTAACACACCCATGAAGGGTGGAGCTTCCATAGACTAATCACCTCTTTTTTTTTTTCTTTTGGTACTGGGGATTGAACTCAGGGGTGCTCGACCACTGAGCCACATCCCCAGCCCTTTTCTGTGTTTTATATAGAGACAGGGTCTCACTGAGTTGCTTAGTGCCTCGCCGTTGCTGAGGCTGGCTTTGAACTCGCGAATCTCCTGCCTCGGCCTCCCAAAGTGCTGAGATTACAGGCATGTGCCACCAGGCCCGGCTTAACTAATCACCTCTTAAAGGTCCTATCTCCCAATACTATTACAATGGCAACTAAATTTCAACATGAGTTTTAGAAAGGACATTCAAACTGTAGAATCTGTGCACTGAGAACCATGCAACACTGCTGAAACACATTAAAAAGGATCACATTGGAAAGATATCCCACCTTTATGGATTGGAAGATCTAGTATTGTTAAAGTAGGAATACTACCAAACGTGTACAATTTCAATGCAACACCTATCAAAATTCCAATGACCTTTCTTTTGCAGAAACCAAAAAGATAATGTTCAACTTCACATGGAAGTAAAAGGAACCTCAAATAGCTTAAATAATATTGAAAAACAAAAGTTGGAAGACTCACAATTCCCAACTTCAAAACATAGTAAAAATGTACAATAATCAAAATAGTATGTTATTGGATACATATAACAGATACGTAATATATACATATAACAATACAAGAGAAGTCAGAGTCCAGAAATAAACTCAAATATCTATGATCAAATTTTTTTTTTTGCACTCCTCCTGCTTCAGCCTCCTGAATAGCTGAGATTACAGGCATGCACCACCACACCTGCCTTCCTTCTTTTTTAAACAGTAGATTTCTAATAACACATACAGTCCCTCCCCTTGCTCTTGTACAATCTCCCAGGTTTCTCTTTTTGACAGTTCTATAATATGTCATTCAACTTTCCTTATGGAAAATGGTAAACCCCAGCAACTGATGAGGCTGCTGCAGGGCTTGTATGTCTTAGTGAACTGTGCACAGCCCCAGGAGATGACCCATCAGAGCTGAAGCACCTGGCCCAGGGTCTCACATCAGGGAGTGGAAGGCCAGCCTTGGTGGGGGCCCAGGTTTGTCAGAAGCTATGTGTGCCTCCTAGCCCCAGAGGAAAGACTCAGGACTGGCATTGAAGTCGTGAATGGTACAGTGTCCTGAGGTGCTCAGCAAGGGTTTTGAGGCCAGCTGGGTGGTTCTCTGGTAACAGTGCCATATTGCATTGTGTGTCTTCATCTATTTAAATGCACAGTACAGACTCCCACCTTTCAGCCTGTACAGGATCCCACTTAGGCAAATCAAAACTACTCTAGGACTGACAGTACACGTGCGGATGAGGAGACCAACCATGCAGCAGCCTCCCATCTGCCAATGGACAGGTATCCCAGCCTACTTCCATCTAGAGACAACATCCAGGAATGGAAAGATCATCCTCAAGGTCCCTACAGACCCAGTTACACCAGAGGTGAGGTATTGCTAACCTTCAGGGACACTGCAAGATTATAGGGTAGAAACTGTAATACCTCAGATCAGCACTGCTAGACAGGAAGACACATGAACAACATGAAAATACAAAGGTAGAAAAAGCCCAATAAAGTTGACCACACAATGAAGATGGTAAAAAACTATGAATAAGACATCCGAGAATTATGGGATAACATGAAAACACCAAATCTAAGAATTATCAGTATAGAGGAAAGCAAAGAGATACAAACCAAAGGAATGTACAGTCTCTTCAATGAAATAATATAAGAAAATTTACCAAACACAAAGAATGAATTGGAAAATCAAATACAAGAGGCTTACAGGACACCAAATGTACAAAACTACAACAAATCCATACCAAAGCACATTATAATGAAAATGCCTAACATGCAGTAAGGATAGAATTTTAAAAGCTGCAAGAGAGAAGGTTCAGATTACATACAGGGAGAAACCAATTTGGATTTCAGCAGATTTCTCAACCCAGACCCTCAAAGTCAGGATACCTTAGAACAACATATACCAAGCTCTGAAAGGAAATGAGTGCCAACCAAGAATCTTATATCCAGTAAAATTAAGTTTTAGATTTGATGATGAAATAAAAACCTTCCAAGATGAACAAAAGTTAAAAGAACTTACAATGAGAAAGCCTGCACTAGAGAACACTCTTGGCAAAATATTTCATGAGGAGGAAATGAAAAACAACAATAAAAATCAGACAGGGAGGAACTACACTAAAGAAAAAGCCAATTGAAGGAGAAACCAAGTCAAGTTAAAAAAACGAAAATAAACCAAAATGAACAGAAATACAAACCATATTTCAATAATAATCCTGAATGTTAATGGCCTAAGCTCATCAATCTAAAGACATGGACTGGCAAATTGGATTAAAAAAAGACCCAACAATATGCTGCCTCCAAGAGACTCATCTCATAGGAAAAGACATCCACAGACTGAAAGTAAAAGCATGGGAAATAAAACATACCACTCAAATGGACCACATAAACAAGTAGGAGTTTTCATCCTCATATCAGATAAAGTGGACTTCAAAACAAAGATAGTCAGAAGGAATAAAGAAGGGCATTTCATACTGATTAAGGGAACCATATGTCAACAAGACATAACAATCATAAATATCTATGCCCTGAACAATGGAGCATCCACATATATCAAATGAACTCTTCTCAATTTTGAGAATCAAACAGACCACAACACAATAATACTGGGTGACTTTAACACGCCTCTCTCACCACTGGACAGATCTTCCAAACAAACTAAACAAAGAAACCATAGAACTCAATAATACAATCAATAATTTAGAATTAACAGACATACACAGAATACTTCATCCATCAACAAGAGAATACACTTTTTTCTCAGCAGCACACAGATCCTTCTCTAAAATAGACAATATGTTATGCCACAAAGCAAGTCTTAGTAAATACAAAAAAATAGAGATGCTACCCTGCAATATATAAGACCATAATGTAATGAAATTAGAAACAATGATAAAATAAAAAACAGAAGATTCTCCAACACCTGGATACTAAATAATATGCTATTGAATGACTCATGGCTAACAGAAGACATCAGGGAGGAGATAAAAAAAATTTTAGAGGTAAAAGAAAATTCTGACACAACATATCAAAATCTCTGGGATACCATGAAGGCTGTGTTAAGAGGAAAGTTCATTGCATTGAGCTCATTCATTAAGAGAAGAAAAAGTCAACAAATAAACAACCTGACATTACATCTCAAAGCTCTAGAAAAAGAATGAGTCAACACCAAAAGAAGTAGAAAACAGGAAATAATTAAAATCAGGGCTTAAATCAATGAAATTGAAACAAAGGAAACAATTCAAAAAATTCACAAAACAAAAAGCTGGTTCTTTTCAAAAAATAAATAAAATTGATAAACTCTTAGCCACCCTAATAAAAAGGAGAGAGAAAACTCAAATTATTGAATTCAAGATGAAAAAGGAAATATCACAACAGACACTATTGAAATACAGAAGATAATTAGAAACTGTTTTTAAAATCTGTACTCCAATAGAATAGAAAATCTTGAAGACACTGACAAATTTCTAGATGCATATGATCTGTCTGAACTGAATCAGGAGGACATACATAACTTAAACAGATCGGTTTCAAGTAAAGAAATAGAAGACATCATGAATAGCTTACCAGCCAAGAAGAGACTGGGACCAGACTGTTTCTCAGTTGAGTTCTACAGGACCTTCAAAGAAGAATTAATACCAGTACTCCTCAAATTATTCCATGAAATTGAAATGGAGGGAACCCTTGTACACTCATTCTATTAGGCTAGTATTACCCTGATTCCAAAACCAAAGACACATCAAAGAAGGAAAACTTCAGACCAATATCCCTGATGAATATTGGCACAGTCTCAATAAAATTCTGGCAAATTGCATACAAAAACATAATAAAAAATAGTGCACCATGATCAAGTGGGTTTCATCCCAGGCATGCAAGGTTGGTTCAACCTACAGAAATCAATAAATGTAATTCATTGCATCAATAGACTTAAAAGCAATGAATGAAATGATTATCTCTATAGATGCTGAGAAAGCATTTGACAAAATACAGCACCTCTTCATGTTTAAAACACTAGAAAAAATAGGGATAGTAGGAATATACTTCAACATTGTAAAAGCTATATATGCAAAACTGAAGGCCAACATCATCCTAAATAGGGAAAAATTGGAAGCATTCTCTCTAAAAAGAGGAACAAGAAAAGGGTGCCCTCTTTCACCACTTTTATTCAACATAGTCCTTGAAACTCTAGCCAAAGCAATTAGAAGAAAGAAATTAAATGGAAAATAACAACTTAAATTATCATTATTTGCTGACAACATGATTTTTTACTTAGAGGATCCAAAAAATTCCACCAGAAAACTTCTAGAATTAATAAGTGAATTTGGCAAAGTAGCAGGATATAAAATCAATACCTATAAAGCAAATGTAATTCTATACATTAGTGATGAATCCTCTAAAAGAGAAAGTAAGAAAGCTACCTCATTCACAACAGCCTCAAAAAAATTACATTGGAATCAATTTAACAATACAGGTGAAAGACCTCTACAATGAAAACTACAGAACACTAAATAAAGAAATTGAAGAAAACCTTAGAAGATAGAAAGATCTCCCATGCTCTTGAATAGGCAGAATCAATATTGTCCAAATGGCCATACTGCCCAAAGCACTATACAGATACAACGCAATTCCAATTAAAATCCCAACATCATTCCTCATAGAAATAGAAAAGGCAATCATGAGATTCATTTGGAAGAATAAGAGACCCAGAATAGCCAAAGCAATCCTTAGCAAGAAGAGTGAAACAAGAAGCATCACAATACCAGACCTTAAACTACACTACAAAGCTATAGTTAAAAAAAAATGGCATGGTATTGGCACCAAAATAGACATGTAGACCAATGGTACAGAACAGAAGACAGAGACAAATCCACATAAATAGTTATCTCATACCAGGCAAAGGTGCCAAAAACATACATTGGAGAAAAGATAGCCTCTTCAATAAATGGTGATGGGAAAACTGGAAATCCATATGCAGCAACATGAAACTAAACCCCTATCTCTCACTATGCACAAAATTCAACTCAAAGTGGATCAAAAACCTAGGAATTAGACCAGAGACCCTGCGTCTAATTAAGGAAAAAATGGGCCTAAATCTTCATCATGTTGGATTAGGCACTGATTTCCTTAATAAGACTCCTAAAGTGAAAGAAATAAAAGCAAGAATCAACAAATGGGATGGATTCAAACTAAAAAGCTTCTCAGCCAAAGAAACAATCAATGAGGTGAACAGAAGCCGGGCGCAGTGGCGCACACCTGTAATCCCAGCACTTAGGGAAACTGAGGAAAATTGTAAATTCAAAGCCAGCCTCAGCAACAGTGAGGCACTAAGCAACTCAGTGAGACCTTGTCTCTACATAAAACACAAAATAGGGCTGGGGATGTGGCTCAGTGGTCAAGTGCCCCTGAGTTCAATCCCTGGTACCAAAAAAAAAAAAAGAGGTGAATTGACAGCCTACATTCTGGGAGTAAATTTTTGCCACATGCACATCAGATAGAGCACTGATCTCCAGGATATATAAAGAACTCAAAAAATTTGACACCAAAAAACAAACAACTCAGTCAATAAATGGGCTAAAGAGCTGAACAGACACTTCTCAGAAGAAGATATACAATCGATCAACAGACATATGAAAAAATGTTCAACATCTCTGGCGATTAGAGAAATGCAAATCAAAACTACTCTAAGATTTCATCTCATGCCAGTCAGAAAGGCAGTTATCAAGAATACAAACAACAATAAGTTTTGGTGAGGATGATGTGGAAAAGGCACACTCAAACATTGCTGGTGGGACAGCAAATTGCTACAACCAATCTGGAAAGCGGTGTGGAGATTCCTTAGAAACTCCAGTATGGAGATTCCTTAGAATCTCAGAACGTGGAATGGAACCACCATTTGACTCAGCTATCCCACTTCTCAGTCTATACCCAAAGGACTTAAAAACAGCATTTCAACTGATTTTTAACATGGGTATCAAGACAATTCAATAAGGAAAGAATAACAGTCTCTTCAATAACTGACACTAGTACAGCTGAAAAATCACAGGCCAAAAATGAAACTGGACCTCTACCTCAGTCTTTATATTAAAAAAATTCAGAATGGATCAACATTCTAAGCATAGGAGTTAAATATATAAAACTATTAGAAAATTGAGTTATAAATTTGATGACCTTGAATTTAGCAATAGATTATATTTGACACTTAAAGCATAAGTAAGAAAAAATGTATACATTTGACTTCCTAAAAATTAAAAACCTTTATGCTCTAGAGGGCATTATTAAGAAAATGAAAAGAGGGGCTGATGTTGTGGCTCAGTGGTAGAATACCTGCCTCACATGTATGAAACCCTAGGTTCAATTCTCAGCACCACATAAAAATAAATAAATAAAATAAAGGTATTATGTCCATCTACAACTAAAAAAATTTAAATAATGAAAAGAAGCCGAGCGTGGTGGCACAGTCCTGAAATCCCAGCCACTCGGGAGGCTGAGGCAGGAGGAGCGTGAGTTCCAAGCCAGCCTCAGCAACTTAGCAAGGCCCTAAGCAACTTAGCAAGACCCTGTCTCTAAATAAAATACAAAAAAGGACTGGGGATGTTGCTCAGTGGTTAAGCACCCTAGCTTTAATCCTGGCTACCAAAAAATGAAAAGAGCCTACGCAATGAGAGAAAATATTTGCAAGGTTGTAGTATCTAGAATATACAAAGAATTCATACATCTTGACAACAAAGGGACAACCCAATTAAAAGTAGATAATAAGCTGGGCACAGTGGTGCATGCCTGTAATTCCAGCAGCTTGGGAGGCTGTGACAGGAGGTTCACAAATTCAAAGCCAGCCTCAGCAACTTAGTGAGGCCCTGTCTCAAAATAAAAAAGTTCAGAGATGTGGGCCAGTAGTTAAGAGACCCTGGGTTCAATCCCCAGTACCAAATAAATCAATAAATAACATAAAAAGTGGCTAATGGACTTGAAGAGACATTTCTCTAAACATGTATGAAAGACTAATAAGCACATGAAGATGATCAATTTCATCAGTCATTAAGGAAATATGAACCAAAACTATAATGAACTATCATTTCACACCCACTCAAATGGCTATAATATCTTTTTAGTGCAAAATAACAAGTGTTGGTAAGGAGGTGGAGAAATAGAAATATTCATACATTGCTGGTGGGAATATAAAATCATGCAGACTTTTTAGAAAGTGGACTAGAAAATTCTGAAAAAATAAATGTAATATTAGCATATGACCCCACAATTTCACTTCTAGTTACATATCCCAAAGAAATAACATTAGTTCACACAGAAATTTACATGCTAATATTTCCAGCAGCATTATACCTATTAGCCAAATGCCTGAAGCAACCCAAATGTCCATTAATGGACGGATAGGTCAACAAATTGTTGGATATACATCCAATGGACTATTTTTCAGCCATAAAAAGGAATGAAGTACCTATATATGCTATGATAGAGATGAAACTGAAAAACATTAGGATAAGGAAGCCAAACATAAAATTTCATATACTGTACAATTTTTTATATATAGAATTCATTATAGGCAAATCCATAATCTACAGATTAGTTGTTTCCAGTGGGCCCTAGGGAATGGGAGGTGGGTGTGATTACTTAAAGGGAACAGAGTTTCCTAGAACAATGAAAAAGATGTGAACCTACAAGGAGGTGGTTGCTGCAATAACACTGTGAAAACAATAAATGCCACTGAATTACACACTTGGATGTGTTAATTGTGTATTATGTAAATTTCACCTCAATTAAAAAAAAGATTGCAAAGGGTGTGTTTAATTTGCTCAAGAGAATTACTGTCCTCAAGGACTCAAGTCCATTAGCTTTTGCACAACTAATAAAAGTGAGTTTTCTTTTCTTTTTTATTTATATAGTTTTATGTGGTGCTGAGGATCGAACCCAGTGCCTCACACAAGCTACCCAAAGCGCTCTACCACCAAGCCACAACCCCAGCCCTAAAAGAGAGTTTTCTGTAGTCATTAAAGTCATGTTAGTGTTTGGATTGAGGGGCAGTGAACTGGAGAGGACATAGTAGTATCAGGCTCAGGAGGGATGTTCCTGGTTATTTGTTCTATATTTTGGATCAAAAATCAAATAAAATAATGTTTTCTCTTCTAACAGTTTTATTGAGTATATATGATAATCAAAGAAATTTGCATATTTCATGTGTACAATTTGATTAGTTTCTTTAAAAAGAAAACAGTAGCTACTTATATATAAAATTGATCTGAATACTTTCAAAAAAGTAATCAGAATTATTTTTGAATAGAAAATATAATAACAGCTGCACTGAGAAGATAAGAACCAAGATGTAAAATACGCTTTCTCCTTCTGAAAATTTTAAAAGCCTAAATTATTTATTTTCTTTATTCGGTGGTATTGGGGATTGCACACAGAGGCTCTCTACCACTGATCCACATCCCTAGCCCTTGTTATTTTATTTTGAGATAGGGTCTCACTAAATTACTAATGCTTGCTTCAAACTTGTGATGTTCCTAACTCAGTCTCCCAAGCCACTGAAGCATTACTTATTTTTTAACAGTCTTCATGTATAGAAAAATTTGAAGCTGTACTGGAAAGTCCTATCATCACAAGTGACACAGCTCATTAACACCCTGTATGGAATCCTTACCTTCTCATTCCTCTCCATCTTTCGGAGAGTTTTCATTGTAGACATATTTTCCTATTCACATTCTGTGGTAATTCCTAAATGGTGAACCCATCACCTACAGCTGCTGCATTTTACATTGTAGTGTGGGGGTGGACACATTGAGTATGTTAACCAGTAGCAACACCAGCAACTGGTTTTCTTCATTCCCATTGCTTGACAATGACAATAAAGCTACTTTCAGCTGTTAGTGAATCTCACAAAGAAACAAATAAATCATGTTGAGTGTACAATTTCCATAATGATATAACCCTATATGATGACTTCCCCTGTAGAGTGTTGCCAGGTAAGTCAATTTTCCTTTCTACAAGTAAACTCACATAGGGCCTCTAATTCAGTTGTGTATTTACCACCAAGTTACCATTATTAAACCCAAAGCACATGAGAATCTCTGATTTTATTTATTGATTGATTGATTGATTCTAGGGATTGAACCCAGGGATGCTCTACTACTGAACCACAACCCCAGCCCTTTTTATTTTTTATTTTGAGGCAGGGTATCGCTAAGATGCTGAGGCTGGCCTTTAACTTGGGATCCTCCTGCCTCAGCCACTCCAGTTGCTGGGATTACTGGCACCTGGTTCATCAATCTTTAATTTAACATGATCACACTGTGTTAGATAAAAGCCATTTCTCCTAAAGCCACTAGCTGTCCACAAAAAAAAAGAGTGAAAAAGAAAGCTTTCCCCAATATATCCTGTCAAATCACATATAAAAGAATGGCTTACCAGCCTGTCTCACTTAAATAAATTCAGCAGTGCTGAAACTACTACCACTTATAGACCAGGAACATACAGGTGTTTTTCAGTAGACTTGGCTCCTCAAGTGTTTATTAGATATACTGATACTCATTGATGTAACTAAATATATTCAAAACTCTAACCCTGAAAATCCTTCTCCGAGAACAAATGAGTAGAGTATTAGATCTGACAGATGCAAAATGTAACATAAAGAAGAGTTATAAATAGAACTCAAGGGGGGGTTTGTTCATTTGTTTGGTGAAAGAAGTTGACCCAATCACTATCCATACTATAAAAGTCTCAGCTGTGCATAGGTGGACTAGATATAACTGCTTTGTTTTGCAGTTGATTTATCTATTTGTAAGTAATTGCAGAAAAAAAGGGTTCAGATAGACATTAGGTCTTCATGTCAGATTCTATCTCATAACTGTATATAAATGCTTCCTAAATCCAACTTGAAGTTTTCATTGGGTTCTCTTGTAAATATTTGCCCTGTTTTATTATTATTTGCATTTGTTCAATAGTTTTCCAGAATTGTCAAAATCCCACAAATTTATACAAATACTGTCATCTCTTTCTATTCTTCACTCCAAAAATCATGACCTCCTTCAATAGGCTTAGAACCACAAACACACAGTCTGTTGTTCTTACCAGTTTCATGGTATAAATTTTGGTTTGTTTTATTCAGCTTATTTATGTAGCCATGTCATACTGCAGAGACATAGCAAAATAATCCCAACTGTTTGGATACCATTAATTTCACCTAAATCAGCAAACCAGAAAGAACAAATCATATGTATTGTGGACATACAGACAAAGCTACAGTTTCCTAAAATTATTACTACAATTGAAACCAAAAAAATGTAAATTACTATACTTATTCTCCTGCTTCCCCTGTCCTTTACAGAGAGGCACAGGCAGAATAGAAATAGAGTAGATCTAGTTAATTAAGATTCTATCCTTTTATACCTTTTGTATTTCAAAAGAGCCAGCTATGATGTTTAAACTTTGCAATGTGTCTTTTTAGCATTTATTTAAAGAAGGAACTTTTTCAATGAACATCTAGCATTTTAAACCTCACTTTATAAACAAATATTTAATATAATTAATGATAAATTTGTATCTTCACATTAAAACAAATCTCCTGAAGTTCTTTTTTTTATTTTTTTTTATTTTTTTATTATTTTATTTTTTTCCCAAAAGTTGCATTTTAATACATGTTAGCAAACATAACAGAAGAAAACAAGTTATCAGAAGCTGTACACACTATTTACTGAAAACATTTGTTGAGGCAAATAGAAAAAAATTGTTACAATCATAATTTTTCTAACTTTGCACAAAATTATAAGCAGATTACATTCTTCATATTAAACGTCTTTATATGCACTTTCAATGAACAGTATATATATATATATATTTTTTTTATATATATATTTTTATCAACCATCTCCTGAAGTTCTTAATCTGATTCAACTTATTTTGATTTGTTTTAAATACTTACTTAACTGACATTTCAAAATGATCCCCATGATCTCCACATTTTAGTAACTGAAGCTGGTTTAATGTTAGTCTGAAATAGTAAGGCTAATTATTAGTAAATTTGAATTAGTATTAATTTTCTTTTTTTAAATATTTTTTAGTTGTAGGTGGACACAATATCTTTATTGATTTATTTTTATGTGGTGCTGAGGATCGAACCCAGTGCCTCGCGCATGCAAGGCAAGCGCTCTACTACTGAGCCACAATCCCAGCCCCTAGTATTAATTTTCTTTGGAGTACCTGTGAGTAATCAGAGTCTGGAGCCAGACCATCTGGAGGCAAATTTTGGCTGGCCACTTACAAGATTTGGACCCTCCTGGGCAAGTGACTTAACACCTCCATGCTTCAAATTCATCATCTGTAAAATTAGAATAACAGCACCTACTCCATAGAGTTTTCACCAATAAATTAGTTGACCTTTTAATCTTTTTAAGTACCTGGCACATAACAATCACTATACACATTTTAAGATTTTTAAATTAACAATTAAAATCAACAGATTTGCTTTAATTATCTTTAGGCTTGTATGAAATGAATAGTGCTCACCTATACTATTAAGGCTCTTGCAGTACTCCCTACAAGATGGCAGACCTAATTTAGTTGCTATGTTCATTGTTATATATTTGTCTAGTACTCACATGTTAAATATGTATTTCATGTATTATTAGGGAAAAAACATAGAAATTTGCTCATTAAGGAGGGTGAAGGCAGCTGAAGTTCAATTTTGTGAATTCTAGAAGTTCACATGAAGTTTGAGTCCAGTATGGTCAGCTCAGGTTTCCAAGTTACAAGATAGTCCTCTGAGCCATGTAGATCTTGAGGATCCTACTTTTATTTGACCTTACTGTCATGAAGCATATTCAGCCTGCTCAGGGACATGAGCATGTGGCTCATGACCCTGGGGGGAGGGGTCTCATGGATCCTAGTTCATACAGATCCTTAGGTCACATTGTATGCTAGACCCAGGTGTACAGGCCATATGAACATGGCAGTCCCTAAACTAGGGTACATAGTTAACTATTTTCAAGTGGCAGGTTCCTCTTACACTACTTATCAGATCCTGCTATCCCCATCAAATGAATGTGATTGGCTCAGAGGGCTGTGGATCACGTGAATCTTGCCATGATATTGATACCACAACTATATGGTAGGTCCAGCCTTCCTAGTTAGGGCCAACCCCATAGGTTCTTCAATGCTGAGGTCATCTGTTCTATTTAATCATGCAGCTGCTACTATCATGTGGTAGGTTCAGTTCTTCCATTCTCCTGAAGATTGTGGACTCCTAGATCCCACAGGTTCTATAGACCTTGCTGTCATGTGGATCTTACTCTCATAGGGTGGGTTCAGCCCTCTCCATCAGGTGAAGATTTTGGGTTCCTGAACTCTTAAGGTCATATGATCATGCAACAGCCTATGGTCATGTGTCAAACTCAGGCCTTGGAGTCTATGAAATTCTTTTTTTTTTAATTTTTTTTTAGTTGTTGATGGATCTTTATTTTATTCATTTTTTATTTATATGTGGTGCTGAGGATCGAACCCAGGGCCTCACGCATGCTAGGCAAGTGCTCTACCACTGAGCTACAGCCCCCAGCCACTATGAAATTATTTTGAACTATAGCTCATCTTAACCTTTTATAGACTGAGGATGCTAAAGATTTTGTCTTTCTAATTCAGTTGCTTTTTTAGATTCCCCAATATCAAAATATGTAAACTGGCAAAACAACTAATAATCAAGATGCATTAGAAAGTCTCTTTACCCAATTTCATTACTTGCCCATATCTCTACAAGCATGCTGATTTTTTTTTAATTGACAAATAAAAGCTATATGTATTTTTGGTATATAACATGAGGTTTTGATATGTGCATATACAGTGGAATGGATAAATCTTGCTAATTAACATGTGTATTACCTCTCCTAAGTATTATATTTTGTGAGGAAAACATAAAATATGCAATCTTAACAATTTTTAAATATGCATTATATTGTGAAGACTTTTAAAATTATGATCCAAATCAAACTTGGCTAGGGTCTGGCTCAGATCCCAATCTTTCAAACAAGTTATAAATTCTGCTCCAGTGAGTGGTGTTCTGGTAGGTGGGGTAGTAGCAGGTTGTTATGGTTTAGATATGAGGTATCCCACAAAATCTCATGTGTGAGAGAAGGTTCACAGATGAAATGGTTAGATGATGAGAGTAATAATCCAGTAAGTGAATTAATCCCCTCATAGGAATTAACAAGGGGGGGTGGTAACTGAATGTAGGTAGGGTGTGGCTGGATGAAGTAGGTCATGTCTTTGGAGTTTTTATTTTTTCTCTGGTGAGTGAATGATTCATGCATGCACCCTCCTCGCCTTCCTAATTGCCATTTCCTGAGCTGTTTTCCTCCTCTACCACCTTCTGCCATGATGTTCTGCCTCACCTCCAGCCCAGAGCAATAGAGTTGGCCAACTATGGACTGAGGGCTCTGGAAACCTGAGTGCCAAATAAACTTTTCCTCCTCTAAAATTGTTTTTGTCAGGTCTTTTGGTCACAGTGGGGGAAAAAAAAACCTAAAATATAGGTACTATAATTTTCTCACAGATAGGAGCCTGGGGGGGACTTTTGTATGCAGCCAATGTTATATGTGCCTGGCAGAGAGATCTTGTGTGTATATGCAACCCAATCCTGGACTCTCAGGAGCTATTGTTGGTAGATAGGGAAGTTGTAGAAGGGAAATCACGAGTGTAGAGGGTGCTGCTGGACTTGTTTATCACTTGTCAGAGACAAAGTTCTAGAATCCCAGAGGAATACCTTGCCCTCCCTCACATCCAATAATACTCTACCCCTGCCTACCCTCTTACCATATTGACTATCTATGCATTGCAATGGTTATAGTTACCTGCATTTCCTTTATCAATCTCCTCCCTTTGTACTTATTCCTTTATCACTATGTGCTGATCTCCTCTGCCTCTCCCTCATCTGACCATGTCATTGTTTATTTTGTTTTGCTTTTTAACCAAAGAAAAAATTTTCAGCCTTACTGAGGTATACTTGACAAATAAAAGCTGCATATAATGTTTCAAGATTACAAAATATACAAATAAAATCTGTACATAATTAGTAAATATAATAATAAAAGCTATATATATTTTCATACACAAAAGCTGTATATAATTTTTGATTATATATAAACATGTATATATGTGTGTATGTGTGTGTATATATATGTGTGTATGTATATGTATATATATATATATATATATATATAAAATGATTATGCTCACCATAATCATTGACTCTCTGAATTGACTGGCATGATGATCTGATTATGTTGTTATTAACAACACCAGGGACCTCTTAGGTGTCAATTTGTATAGACAATTCCAATTATTAATTTTAGTATGGTATCAGATCCTATGAAGATTCTTATAATTGCCTTTGTTTCCCCAATAAACATTATAAATGTGTACTCAGGCATAAGCAAAGGAGAGGAGGGGATCAGAAAAGGAGAAAGAGAAAACTTTTAGATTTTGATATTTCGACCACAATGAGATATCACCTCATACCTGTTAGAATGGTTTTCATCAAAAAGAAGATAACAAGTATTGGAAAGAATGCAGGAAAAAAGAGAACCCTTGCACACTGCTGGGAATATAGATTGTTACAGCTATTGTGACAAATAGCATGGAAGCTCCTCAAAAACAGACTACCATATAATCCAATAGTCCCAGTTTTAGGTATATACTCAAGGAAATTATATCAGCATATTGAAGAAATAAATATCTGTACCCCCATGGTCATTGTAATATTATTCACAATAATCAAGATATAGAATCAACCTAAGTGTCTATCAATGGATGAATGAACTAAAAAAGGTGATACACATACACACACAAAATGGAATACCCTTCATCCTTAAAAAAAAAGAAGGAAATACGGTCATTCATGACAACATGTACTCTACATCTAGAGTACATTATGTTAAGTGAAATCAGCTAGGAACAGAAAGACAAATACTTCATGATCTCATATGTAGAATCTAGAAAATGGAACTCACAAAAGTAGAGAGTAGAATGATGGTTTCCAGGAACTAGAGATGAGGAAGTGGTTGGAATTGGGGATATAATGGTCAAAGAGCATAATGTCTGAGTAAGACATAATGAATAAGTTCTGGATATCTGTTACACAGCATGCTGAGTTAATAACAATGTATATAATAATGTACTTGAAAACTAGTATCTATATAGTAGATATTAACAGTTCTTACTGTGCAAAAAATAAGTATGTAAAGTGATGGATTTGTTAATTAGCTTGATTTAATCATTTCAAAGTGTACACATGTATCAACATACTACATTGTACACCATATAAAATTTTTATTTGTTAATTATATTTTAATAAAGTTGAAAACATAGATATTTTAATTAAAATGTTAAAAACCTATCATGAGAAGATTCAGAATTTCTATTATTTAGTTTTCAGTTTACTACTTTTACAAAGTACATTTAAGATGGGGGGTAGAATAATGTTTTCATGCCTTTGATCTCTAATAGGCTTAAATTAGTTTAGCCAGACACTTATCTTTCCTGGTTTTTCCCCTAATTGTATAACTATTGTTTCTTAGATTCCTTTCTTGAAATTCCATTTTCACCCTGTGGGAGAAAAATGAAGTAATTTAAGAAAAGTAAAGCCAGCAATCATGTTATGGCCCAGAACTAAGCTAACGCTTCCAGTCACAACTCACTGGCCAGAACAACTCAGTAGCCCCTCCAAACCAAGAAGGTCAAGTCATAATAAGTATCTCTAGCAAGAGAGAAGTGAAAATACCTCTAACTACCACATGAAGGAATTCAAGCTCAGACAGAGTAAGTTCTTGCCTAAAGACACCTAGATAGCGATACAAAGAGTCACAATCCAAACATGTGATTTCAAAGCTCATGTTTCTTTCCAAATGCACTCTTCAATGTTGTATAACATCCTGTTAAGTGAAGCTCATATATAACAGGAATTATTTCATTTCAGTGCTATAATTTCCTCTTTATCAACCATCTGAAATTCAGTAAGTACAATAATATTGGCCAAAATCACCTGACTTCTTTCTGTAGAACTGTGGGAAAATAATTGGGTACTATTTTAAGTTGCAAAATTTTTTGAAATTCCTTTTTTGCCACAGCAAAAAACAAAACAAACAAACATAAAACTGATAAAGAACTTTCTCCTAACACATAAAAATTCAATCTTAAAGTATAGATTTCAGGGAACTGGCTGCAGTGGCGCACACCTATAATCCCAGCCTCTCAGGATGGTGTTTAGATCTTGCTAAAACAACATCAAAGATAAACAAATTATAGTCTGACCATAAAATGAAATATTACTTAGTTTGATGATAGCCTTGGCAACTTAGCAAGACCTTGTCTTGAAATAAATTATATAAAGGGCTGGGCGTGTAGCTCAGTGGAACAGCACTCCTGGATTTAATCCCTAGTACCAGGAAAAAAAAGAATATATTTCAGGGAGGAAAAAAAGAGAGGAATCACTCCCAAACTTATTTTATGAGACTTGTATGACCTTGACACAAAAATTGGGCAAAGAAGATATGAGAAGATAAAATCACTGGCAATCACAATTAGGAAATAAATAGAAAGAATATAAGTAAAATACAAGCAAACTCAATACAGCAGTGAATATAAAGGATAATACAGCATGAGAAAGTTGTGCCTATCTCAGTAACACAAGGATGGTTTAACATTAGATCTATAATTCACCATATTATTAGAAAAAAAGAGAGAATAAAAGAATGATTATTTCAACAGAGCCAGAAAAAAAACAGTCTAATCAAGTTAACAATCATGCAGGATGAAAGCACAACAATAAATAAGAAATCTTGGCAAACCAGGAATAGCAGGATATTTCTTTTAAATAAGAGTGATACAAATGGCTGGTCGAACACAAGGATCTACTTTCAATCCGCATTGATACCTCACTAAAACAACATCAAAGATAAATTATCTTCTGACCATAAAATGAAAAATTATCTAGAAGAGAAGGACATGAACATGAATTAACACCTAAACATTATGCTAAGTGGAAAAAAATAGACAAAGGAATATGTGCTGTATGTTTCCATTTAAATTAAATTTTAGAATAGCCTCAAAAGCAAAGTTTCTCTCTGACCTTCTCCTGTCCTGCCCCCAGCTCTCCTTTCTCCTTCCAAGGCAAGCCATAGAAACTAGAGTTTCTCTTTCCCAAGGTATGTCATAAGAACTATGCCCCATATAACTGCAGAAGAAACACTGCAGAAAGAAGCCAAGAAGTACCTGAACAGACAGGTCTTGCTGGGTTTCCCCCTCAGTCCATCAGCATTAGATCATATTGAGATGGAAAAAGGCTATAAGCAGTGGACAGCAGGAAGGGACATTCAAGGTCAACAAGAGGGCAAGCATGACTACAGTCATTTTAACATGCCCCTACATGTTATGAAACAGTTCTGTTTCTCAGAAAGGACATAAATTTTCATCTCAAGGAAAGGGGCTGTATAATCCATTATCTAGCCTTTATCCATGTGCAGGACAATTGAAATATCAAGAACCAATTGAGAGAAGCTTATCAACTTTTCCATCCATGGTTTTAAAAGAAGGAATGCTTTAAGACTTAAATGGCACTCCTGCTCCTCCCAGGCACATAGCATCCAGGAGTTCTGAGTCTTTCTCTCACCTTCCTTCTTTTTTTTTTTTTTTTTTTTTTTTTTTGGCACTGGGGATTGAACCCAGGGACACTTAACCACTGAGCCACATCCCCAGCCCTTTTTTATATTTTAGTTAGAGACAGGGTCCAGATAAGTTGCTTAGGGCCTTGCTGCTGAGACTAGCTTTAAACTCATGATCCTCCTGCCTCAGTCTCCCAAGTGGCTGGGATTAGAAGATTGCACCCCAGCTCACCTTCCTTCTTAATTCCTGCTTGCTTGCTTGCTTGCTTACCTCTGCCTTCATTACTTACCTCGGTATTCATTCATTTTTCCACTCTGTGGAACACAAACCTGAGCCGGACTCCTGCCAGTACCATTTTGGGGACTCGTTCCAGGATCCCCATCACTCACTGATGTAAACTGTTGCCTTCACTACTCTTTGGAGGAAAATAAGCACCCTCCAGCAACTTAAAATTGATTAGCCAGTCTCAAGTCTTAGGTAATGGATTCCTCAGTTTCTGTAGTTCCCTACCACCTTCCCTGTAGGTGAAGCACTTGGGCTCTATGCAACCTTTTCCTACTTTTCTATACCAGCTTAGGGTGTGCCCAGAGCAAGCAGACAGTGGCCTATGAGCCTGACCTGCCTTTGGATGCAAGGATTTGGGTGAAGTTGAAAGGCAACTGTGAGATTCAGACCAAGGCTACTCTTAAGTGACTCTCAAAGGCTCCTCTTTTGATGTAATTTCCCTATAGCCTCTTGGGATATCCTGTGGTGGTTGGTTGATCACAGCACTGAGTTTTTTGTTAGGCCAGCACCTCTGTAGGAGCCATTCGCATCTCTTCTCTCATACCCAATCCTTCCTCCTCAGTGCTTCCCTCATAGCTAAAGGTCTCTCCATAGAAAGAGGTGTATACTAAGCAGAGTAGTTTTTAGGATGGGTTTGGCCTCCCTCTTCTCACACATTGAAGGGTTGCAAACTTGCCAAAGACACCTTCATTGTTGTTTCAGTGCCCCCATGAGCCTCCTCAATTTCTTGCCTGTAAGGGAAGGGGAGGTACTGGTCCCTTTTTGTTCTTTAGGGATTTATGGGAGACATGTTTTCACACATCTCCACCTCAAAGGAAGCTGAACTCTATCCCTCTGGGGATCTCCAAGCCCACTGGACTCACAGCCTATTAATTAAATTCTTCCTCAAATTTCTCTGTGAGGGAGGCAGAAGTTCCTCTGAGACAACCTCTTTGTCCTTCAGGGACCCCTGGATGCAGATTGTTAATGAAAAACCCCTTTTAAAATGACCCTTTTTCCTTGATGTCCCTGGCCTTACCTAGTCTCTTTGGATCTTGCTTGAAAGGAGAGCTCATACTCACTAGGTTACCAAATTTGTAGATGCATGAACAAAGGAATATATCCCATTGATGGTCAACATTTAATTATTAGCCATCATATCTGGAAGTTCAATAGTGGGGAGACCAGTGAGGTCTACTAAGTCTCACTCCCTCTGGGTCTTTATCATGAGGAAACCAAAGACCTGAGGAACTTAGTTGGTAAGGCAGAAGTAAATCCAGCAAGTAATGTAGAGTTAGAGGGGCAGGACTGCCTACTGCCAAGAAGTTTGTTCAGAGAGATGCCCCTCTGAAAGTGCAGGCACCAGAGTTCTGTTTTCTCTTACCCAGATGGGATCTTCAGTCTCAAAGGTAGTGCCAAGTTCACTACTGGTCTGCCTACTGAAAAACTGGGGCAAGTTTCATCCACAGACACTCAGGAAAAAGCACCTGAGTTTATTCTGCTGTCAGTTGTGGCTTCAATACAAACCCTCCAATGGAGAATCATGGCTGTCAGAGGGAAGTATAAACTTTAATACTACTTTGCAGCTTGTCTTTTAAGCAAGAAGGAAAATGGTCTGAGGTCCCCTCTGCTCAGGCCTTTTTGCTCTGAAGGAGAACCCCAAATTATATTAGTGATATAAGCCAGACCCAGCTATGATTGTTGCTGGGATAGAAGTCTAAGAAGACATCTATAAGGGTATAAAAGCCAGAAAAATCTCAAGAATTCCCAATCTCTACTAACCCTTGCCAAAAGCTCTCTTGTCCTCCCTACCCAGGACCGCTATCATCCATCCCTAGAGAAGGAAAAAACATACTATCACCTCAGGAAATGCCAGGAGGAGAATTTGAGCCAACCAAGGTCCATGTTTCTTTTCCCTTCATGACCTGAGGCAAATAAAAATGGACGTAGGGAAGCTCTCAGAGGACCCAGACAAATACATTGAGGCGTTTCAACACTAACGTCAGGTGTTCAGTGTTCAGTCTTACCTAGAAGGGTGTTATATTATTGTTTAACCAAACATTGACCTCTAATGAAAAGGAGACTATCCTAAAGACCACTGAGCATTTTGAGGATGATCTGCATCTCAGCCATGCCCTGCAGCACAGACTAGGGGTAGATCTAATTATCCATCTGGCACAGGTGGTTCCTAGGAATGAACATAATGATCGGAAAATGGGACATTTTCAGGCTCTGGTCCTTGAAGGTCTCAGAAGTTCAAAGCAGAAGCCTATTAATTACTCTAAGATATCTGAAATCCACCAAAGCCCTCAGGAGAACCCTGCAACCTTTCTGGAGAAAGTTAGGGAGGCACTGAGAAAGCACACTACAGGGGATCCTGAATCCACAGAGGACCACATAATTATTCACTATGCCCCAGACATTAGGAGGAAGTTACTAAAATTGGCATATAGCCTTGATCAGTCCTTAGATAGCATCCTCTGACTTACAACATCCAGCTTTTATAACGGAGATAAGGAGGAGATGAAGGAAAGGGAACATAGAGATAGAAGGAAAGCCAAAGTAATGGTCATGGTCCTGCAGGGAGCAAGCTTTTGGTTTGTTAAAGGAGGTAAATGGAATAGACCTCAAGCCACAAAAAGAACTTGCTTCCACTGTGGAAAAGAGGGATATTATGGATGGAAATGACAACAGGTTAAGTGACCCCCATCAAGGCCCTGTCCTATATATCAAGGCAATCACTGGAGGAATGAGTATCTCTGGGGGTGAAGGCTCACAGGGCTAGATTCTCCAAACCAGGCCTGAAGAAGCCCAAGGTCAACCTTAATGGCTACCATGACTCCAGTAACCATGCATGAACCCCAGGTATGTTTCTCAGTAGGGAGCCAAAATATCAGTTTCCTTCTGTACACTAGTGCCAGCGTCTCCATACTTGTCTTTTATCCTAGACTCCTTTCCTCTGATACTATGACTATAAGATGGGTGTCTGGATGGCCCATCACTAGATATTTTACTCCCCTATTAAGCCATGAATAGGATGGGGTGATGTTTTCTCATGTATTCCTGATAGTCCCAGAGTACCCTAATCCTTTATTTGGAAGAGAAATACTCTCAACATTTCAGGCACCATCAGCATGAATTTGGGACCCCAGGGTCCATTATGTCTACCTCTATTAGAATGTGATATAAACCTTGAATTATGGGCCACTGGGGGCAAAATCGGGCAAGCAAAGTGAGCAGTTACAGTTAAAATAACTTTGAAGGACCCATTCATTTTCCCACAATAGAGACAGTACCCCCTGCACCCAGAGGCAAAAAGGTTTATTGGAGATCATTCAAAATCTTAAACAACAGGGACTCAGTGCCTTACAATAGCCCCTGCAATACATCTATTTTGGGAATACAAAAACCAAATGGGGAATGGTGCCTAGTCCAAGACTTTGGGATAATCAGTGAAGCAATTGTCCCTCTTCATCCTGTGGTGCTCATTTCTTATACTTTGTTATCTGAGATCCCAGCTGCCACTCCTTGGTTTCCTGTATTAGATTTGAAGGATGTCTTTTTCTGTATAATTCTCAACAATCTGTCACAATATCTGTTTGCATTTGAAGACCCAGGCAGTGGATTTCAATTAACCTGGACTGTGTTACCCCAAGGATTCAGAGATATTCCCCACTTGTTTGGGCAGGGTCTTGCCAAGAACCTAGCCCTGGAATTCAAGGATAAGTCATCTGTAACTGTCCTACAATATGTGGATGACATCCTCCTATCTGGTACCACCCAGGAGGAATGTCAAATGGCCACTACAGAGCTCCTGAATTACCTAGATGATAGAGAAAGCCCAATTATGCCAACCATGAGTTCAATATCTAGGAACATAACTGTCTCAAGGCATTTGCAGGCTAAGAGAAGAAAGGACTGCCTCTATAGGACAATACCCTCTACCCCAGACCATCGGCAACTCAGAGGTCTGGGGATAACTGGATATTGTAGGCTTTGGATGCCTGGGTATGGACAGATAGCCAGATCCCCTTATCAACTCCTCAAGGAAGCCCAACATCAGGAGACAACCACCATAATATGGTAACCAGAGTATGTTAAAGCTTCTGAAGCCCTAAAAGAGGACTTACTTCAAGCTCCTGCTCTTAGCTTCCCCATAGAGCAAAAATTTAATCTGTCTGAGACCAAAAGGGGAGGAATGACCTTAGGGGTGATAGCACAAAGGAGTGGGCCAGCTCTGCAGCCAGTAGCGTATCTCAGCAAAGAGTTTGATATAATATCTCAAGGATTGCTCCACTGCCTGAGAGTGGTGGCTGTAGTAGCCTTACTGGTCCCTGAGAAAATCCTAGGAAGGGATCTTACTATATACACTACTCATGATCTTTTAAAAATTCTTAATACTAATGGGGGATTATGGCTCTCATATAGTTGCCTTCTAAAATATTAGGCCTTGCTTCTAGAAGGGCCAGTGGCTCAAATAAAAACTTGCTCAAATTTAAACCCAGCCACCTTTCTTCCAGAATCATTAGAAGGAAACCCTGAACATGATTGCCAACAAGCCTTAGTCATAGATTATTCATCTCAAGGAGACCTCCAAAGTTTTCCCCTGTCCAATCTAGATTTTACTATGTACACAAATGAAAGTTCTTTTATGGAATGAGTGGAACACAAAGCTAAATATGCTGTGGTAAATTTTCAATGATAGTGCTTGGGTTATTAACTGTGGTAGGGTGCTGCATCATCCCCTGCATACGCAGTCTTGTTCAAAGACAAATAAAAAGCCTGCTCACTAAACAAACTCCTTATCAGAGAGGGAATGAGATAGAAAAGGATAGGCAGTGGAGAGTAGGGAAGGGACAGTAAAGGTCGACAAGAGAGCAAGCATGAGAATAGCCATTTTAACATGTCCTGACATGTTATAGAAGAGTTCCGGTTTCTTAGAAAAGGTGTAAATTTTCATCTCACAGAAAGCAGCTTCATAATCCATAATCCAGCCCTTGCCCACAGGACAATAAAGAGGAGTTTATCGACTTCTTACGTGCCTTTAAAAGAAGGAATCCTGTAAGACTTAAATGGCACTCTTGCCCATCCCAGGCACATTGCATTGGGAGTTCTGAGTCGTTCTCTCATCTTCCTTCTTAATAAAATTCCTGTTTATTTGATTACCTCAACATTCATGGTGTTCATTTTTTGACTCCATGGAACACAAACTTGATTCTGACTCTTGACAGAAACAATATTGTTTTTGACCAGTCACATTTCTACACAGCTATCAGTGCTTGATCTAAGTATGAAATGGATAGCTCATCCTGAGTTTTGGGGTCTTCTTTTTTAATTTTTAAAATTTATTTTAGTTTTTGCAGTGCTTAGGATTGAACCCAGGGCCTTGCACATGCTAGTCAAGCACTATGTCTCTGAGTTATATCCCAAAGCCCTGGGTATATTCATCCTTATAACAAGGACTTACAGATTGTTTTTGTTAAAATCCTTAACTGACTCTACACTTGAGCCTGCAGATATTCAATGGAAAACTAAAAACAGGATAAAAGCTTGACATCTCAGCCTTCTTGTTGTATGTCTCCTTTTGCTACCTCAAACTTTGGGTCAGGTTCCTGCTCAATCAACTCTGCAAGTAGATATGTTTCTGCTGTGAATCAAACCCAGGGCCTTGCACATACCAGGCAAAACCTTTACCACTGAGCTAACTCCAAAATCCTCCATCTTGTCTTACTGACTTGTTCTTTCTCTGGCTCATTGTCTCCTGCAGTCACCTTGGATTCTAGGAAAAACAAGTCTGATGAATAAACATCTTGTGACCAGTTGAAACTACCCCACCCCAAGGCAGCAGCAACTTTCTTATCACCAAATCTCAGACAAGCCCTCTGCCTGACCAATCCTGAGATAATGATCAACTAGACCACTGCCTGATTAAGACTGCCAGCTATGCAAGCCCCTGGCCCTTAGCTAGGTAACACTAATGATAGGTAGTTGACAGACATGAGCAGTGAAGACATGAGATTATAGGCATAATTCTATAAACTGGGTCTACTGGACTGACCCCTACATGCTTTCTTTTAAATAGCAATTTACCCATGGCCCTGCTTGGTCTAAGTTAAGAGGATATGCTATATTCCTCAACAAACAACCTGTTATCTGTAGGAGAGATGCAGGCCTAAAGACTCCTCCCTGTGGATAAGAAGAATACAAGTTACTCTGAAGGGAGGACTTTTGTGACCTTTATACAGACCAGATACCAGGAATAAAGGAAAAAGGATAATTAAAATCAAAGTCCCCTAAGCATAAAATCTATAAGAATAAGTTCCAATTAGAACTGGCCAGTGCAGGTCAAAATGACTCAGAGTTGCCTTGGATCTTTAACACATCAGTATAATAGTACAATCTCCCTTCTATGGGGGAACACCATGCACAGTAGGTACTTAGAAATCTGATGCAATCCTGCTGCCAGTCAAAAGGTGAATCTGGGCAGGACTCTGAAAACTGACCTGAGACCCCCAATATAACTGGAGGTCAGGAAGAGCACACTGTTCCTCTCCTCCCTGAGAGTGTTTTTCCTTCCCTTTTTCCCATTCCTTCTAATAAGCTCATGCCTGCTACTTTGAGCAACTTGTCTGAAATCTTTCCAGTGTGACTGCAAAAGAACCAGTGACCAAAAACGTCCTCGGTCACTTTGGCTCCACAGATGGCCTTGCTCTGCAACATTAAGACTGTTGATTAGACCCTCAGAGAGAACAACTTTCAGCCACTAGACTGTTGTTTTTCTCCCCAGTGCAGCCACTTTGAGAACAAATTTCTTCCTGCCTTCACCACCATACATTTCTTTGTTTGGCCTTTGGGGACAAATGCCAAACCTGGTGCACTGGGAATTCCAGAGTCAGATCACTGACCTTGGATTCCAGTTACATTCTAAAAGCTCCTATGCAGATAAAACCTTTGTTTAAAAATCTGCTACACTTTTCTTTTGTTAACCTGTCTTTTGTTACAGGGGCATCAGGCCATGACCCTTTATGAAGGTTAGGAAAAGGGCCACCTCTTTCCTCCTCCACAATATATACAGGAAAATATAGCATGTACAGGGTTTGGTAATATTTGTGGTTTCAGGCATCCACTGGTATTCTTGGAATGTGTCCCCCTTGGATAAGGGAGCAATGCTGGAATTGATAGATTTTTAGAGGCTCAGCGTAGATTAGCTCAAGAATTAAGAACTCCAGTGGTTCAATTTTAATGAGACCCCAAACACTTGTGTTTTTCATCCAGGAGCTTCACCAGGTTTTCAGGAGGAATATTGGAGAAAGAAAGAAAGAAAGAAAAAACTCCCTATTTCTGGTAGGGAAAAATGAAAAGTAAACATTTTGAAATATGCCCAGAGCATTCTATTCTCTTTAACAAAGGCCTATTATCAAGGAAAATGATTTTACTGGAGCCTAACCTAGTAGAGCTTTACCGAAACATAAGTGACATGAGGAAAGGGAGATAAGAACTCCAGCTCCCTCCAGCTTTTGACATGGGAGGAAGGGAAATATCCAACTAATCTCTCTTTAGCTTTTCTGTCTCACTGAAGGGGGACAGAAATTTCTTAACATTTTTAAGTTGAGAACAATTTGTGAAGGTCACATTCTAAGGAACAGAGGCTTGTTGAAAGATTCACATATAATCATAGAATTGCAGAATGCCTCCCCTTCTCCTATATTTTATCACCAAATCCATCAGGCTCCTTTACAATAACAATTGATTACAGCTAAAAGAACTACAAGGCTCATACATAAGAAATAGTCTCTAGAGAAATGCAAAGAAGGGAGACAAATGTAAGTACACTGGAAGAAATCTTAGCCTCTGACATTTACAACAACAGTAAATATAATCTAACATCTAACAAGATAAATAAAATTTCACATTAAAGGTGCAATTATCTCTATTTCATTTTACCTAACACATTATGTCTAGTTATTACAAAAAAATAACATATGCTATAAAGAAAAAACAAAAACTCTACCTCTGAAAAGACAATGAAAGCATCAGAACTAGACTCAGCTATGGAAGAGATTTTTGAATTCTCAGACCAGGATTTTTGTTTTGGACTATGCTTAATATATTAAAAGCACTAATATGAAAAAATGGACAACATGCAAGAACAGATAAACAATGTAAGCAGAAACTTAAAAGTATCCAAAGAACATTCTAAAAATAAAAAAGCAATGCATTAAAATGAACAAAAGCCTTTGATAGTCCATTAATGGATTATACACAGTTAAAGAATGAACCAGTGCCAGAAGATATGACAATAGAAACTTCCCAAACCTAAAAGCAAAGAGAAAACAGACAGAAAAAAATAGAAAAAATACACAAAAACTGAGGGGCTATTGAAACAAGGACTTAGACTCTTCACTTCAGCCTGAAAATGTCCAATGAATAACTAAAAGCAGTATAGAAAATGTGGTATCTCTGTCTTCATTTTGCATCTGTCTCCTTTGTTTTGCATCACCTTGGATCCTGGGAACAACAGGTCTGATTAATAAACATCTTATGATGAGTTGAATCTACCCGCCACTGTCCCAAGCAACAGCAACTTTCTTATCTGTGATAAAGACCCACCTGATCAATCCTGAGATTAGGATGGACCAGACCACACATGACCAAGATCATCCTCTTTCTCAGCTCTGCCAAGCTTTCAGCTATGCAAACCCCCAATGTGTACCCTGATTCCGTTTTTTACACAACCTCAAAGTCATTGTCAGTCCCTGGAAGACAAGGATAAGTATATAGGTCCCCTTGTTTAATCAGCTACATTGATTAAATGTTCTCACCATTACTTTTTCTGTTTGTTTTTTGGAGTGCGTGGCAAGATCTGATTTATTGGGACCCCTTGAATCAGGCCTGTGTCCTTAAGAATCCAGTCACACTATGAAAAATTTATAACATACATAATAGAAACACTAGAAGGAAAAGAAGAAATGTTCCAGATGAAGACATACCCCATCTAACAGAAGAATATTCATTCTTTTCAAACTCACATGGAACATTTACCAAGACAGACAACATTTCTTAGTCATAAAATATACCTTATCAAAATTAGTAATTTCCATCAATTATCTAAGGTTTCACTTTGAGAAATTAGAAAATGAAGGTAAAATTAAATCCAAGTTAAACAAGAAACTAGTAACAAAGATCCAAGTTAAATAAAACGAACAAAAATCAAAATAGGGCTGGGGCTGTAGCTCAGTGGTTGAGCGCTTGCCTAGCATGTGTGAGGCACTGGGTTTGATCCTCAGCACCACATATAAATAATAAATGAATAAAATTTAAAAAACCATAAAAAATTTTTAAAAAATCAAAATAGAACTCAATGAAATTGAAAAGAGGACATCAATAGAGAAAAAAAAAACAAGCAAAAACAAAGTTGGTTCTTGGAAAAGTTCAATAAAATTGATAAATCTTTAGCCAGGCTATCGAAGGGAAAAAGAGGGGAGACACAAAAGGATGATAAAGAAATATGAAGAGCTCTGTGTTCAATGAGTCCAAGTGAGACTGGGATTTATTATAGGTGAGTGATTACATTAGTTGATTTTCAAAAGTTGAAATAGTCTTACATATTTATAATAAATCTCAATCCCATTTGGTTGAAGTATATAGTTTTATATATTATCAGATTCAATTTTTAATAGTTTGTTAAGGAATTTGTTATTTTTATAAAAGATACTGGTCTAAGATTTCCTTTATTCTAGTATCTTTGTCTGATTTTGATATTAGTATAATGTTAGCCTTATAGAATGAATTAGAGTATATTCCCTCAATCCTATTATCTAGGAGAGATTGTAGAGATTTGGCATCATTTCTTACTTAGATGTTTGGTAGTATTCACTAGTAAAACCATCTGAGCCTGGTGATTTCTGTTTTGAAAGGTTATGAATTATTGATTGATTGTTTGAGGCACTCAAGTTATCTGTTTCTTTATATGTAGGAATGTCTTTATGTTGATAAAAAGAAAACATGTACAAAAATCCTACAGTTAACATCACAATGATGAGAAACTGCAAGCACTGCCTCTAAGACCAGGATTTCTAAAACCAGTAAGAGGTCACCTCTCACTCTCTCACCAATTTAATCAAAATCACACTGCAAGTTATTTCAATAAGATGAGTAAATGAAATAAAAGGTACATATATTTGGAAGGAAGAAATAAAACTATCTTTCTTCTAAGATGATATGATTATTTATATAGAAAAATCCCAAGATATAAATAACAACAAAAAAACAACAAGGTTGTAGGATACAGAGTTAATATACAAATATTAATTGCTTTCCTATATATAAATTGCTTTCCCATATACCAACAATGAACAATTGGAATGATAAATTAAAACACAACATCATTTACACTAGTGTATAACAAATTAAATACTTAGGTATAAATCTAACAAAATATGAAAATATCAATATGAAGAGAATTGCAAAACTCTGAAAGAAATAAAAGAACAATCCAGACATATAAACAAATTGAGTGATATTCCATACACATGGATAGAAACACTTTATTTTTTTTTCTCCTTTGCCGTGCTGAGTATTGAACCCACAACTTCATGAATACTAGGCAAGCACTCTATTTTTGAACTAACTACATCCCTTGTCCCAAGCTTCAAATATTTTAACATGTAATCTCTTTCCAATTTTATCTGTAGATGCAATATATTGCCATTCAAAATTTCAGTTAGTTATTTGACAAACTTATTCTAAAGTTTACATAAAAAGACAAAGTACCCAGAAAAGCCAACACAATATTGAAAAACAACAAAATTGGAGGACTGATAATGCTTGACTTCAAGATTGACTTTAAATCTGTACTATAGCTTCATAGGTGTAGTAATAAAGAGAATATGGCATTAGCCCAAGAATAGACAAATAGATAATAGATAAGAATATAAAGCCCAGATATAAAAATATAGAAAACCACACAAACATAGCCAATTGATCCAGGGGGCAAAAGCAATTAAATAAGAATAGTATCTTTGGGCTGGGATTGTAGCTCAGTGGTAGAGCGCTTGCCTCGCATGCGTGAGGCCCTGGGTTCGATCCTCAGCACCACATACAAAGCAATAAAATAAAGACATTGTGTCCATCTACAACTAAAAAAAAATTTTAAAAAAAGAATAGTATCTTCAACAAATGGTTCTGGGAGAACAGAATATCCCATGACCAAAAAAAAAAAAAGTGTCTAGTCAGAGACCTTATACCTTTCACAAAAATTAACTGGAAATGGATCAGCAATCTAAATGTAAAACACAAAACTATAGAAGTTCTATATAAAACGTGATAACAGGTGGAAAGCAAGGCAACCTGGATTTGTCAGTGACTTTCCACACACAGCACTAAAAGCACAATCTATAAGCCAGATACAGCAGCCCATGACTTGTGATCCCCAGCAACTAGGGAGGCTGATGCAGGAGGATCACAAGTACGAGGCCAGCCTTGACAACTTAACATGACCCTGTCTCAAAATTTTAAAAAATATATGTATTGAATATTAATTTCATGTTAATTTTGATGTGGCTCACTGATGTGGCCCAGTACCATGGTTTGATCCCTACTACTGCAATAAAAAAAGATAAAGTAAAAGCACAATCCATTAAAAAATGGTAAATCAGCCTTCAGTAAAATTGAAAACTGCACTCCAAAAACACACTGTTATGAGATTTAAAGGACAAGCCATAGACTAGGAGAAAATATTTGCAAGGCATATTTGAAAATGGACTGGTATCTGGAATACACAAAGAACTTCTGAAACTCAACAATAAGACAAATAACCCAAATAAAAATGAACAAAAGATTTGAACAGACACATCATGAAAGAAGATATATACAGTGCAAATAAGCATATGAAAATGCTTTATATCATAGATTACTAGGCAATTGCACATTAAAACAATAAGGAGATATTACTATGATAGAACATCTAAATTCAAAAATATTATACCATCAAATGCTGGTGAGGTTGTGGCATTACAAGAAGTCCCATTGACTGCTGGTGAAAATGCAAAACTGTAAAGCCACTTTGGAAGATAGTCTGGCAGTTTCTTACTAAATAAAGTCTTACTGCACTATTCAGTGATTATACTCCTAGGTAGTTACTTAATGAGATGAAAACTTACTTCCACACAAAAACTTGCACACGAATATTTATAGCAGCTTTTTCATGATTACCAAACCTTGGAAGCAATCCAGATGTCCCTCAACAGATGAATAGATAAGCAAACTGTAGCACACCCAAACAATGGAATATTATTCAGTGATAAAAAGAAATGAGCTATCAAGCCAAGAAAAGACCTGAAGGAAACTTAAATGTATACTGCTAAGTGAAAGCAGTCAGTCTGAAAGACCACATACTGTGTGAATCCAACTATAGGACATTCTGGAAAAGAAAAAACTATAAAGACAGTAAAATAGCACTTACCAGAGGTCTAAGGGGAAAGAGTAAGAGCTGAATAGGTTGAACACGGTATTTCAGGGCAATGTAATTATTCTATGTGATACTGTCATGATGGATACATGACATTATACATTTGTCAAAACTGTGCAAAACAAAGAATAAACCCAAAACTATGGGCTTTAGTCAATAATGTATCAATATTGGTTCATCAATTGTAACAAATGTGTTACACTAATGCAACAGGTTAATGATAGCAAAAGTTGTGTAGTTAGGCAGGTGTGTTAGTCAGGTTTTCCAGTGTGTTAGCCTTTCATCACTGTGATCAAAATACCTGAAAAGAACAACTTAGAGGAAGAAAGATTTCTATTGTCATAGTTTCAGAGGATTCTGTCCATGGTTGGCCAGCTCCAAGGTCATGGCAGTGTGGCATGATAGAGGAAAGCAGTCAGATCATGGTAGCCAAGAATCAGAGAAAAGAAGGGGCCAGGAGAAGATAAACTCTGCCAGGAAGCAGCCCTAGTGACCTACTTCCTTCAACTAGATCCTACCTCTCAGTAGTCAGTTTGGTTATCTGGATTAATCCACTAATGAGGTCACAGCCTCCAGGATTCAGTCATTGCCTAAAATCTGCACCTGTGAGACTTGCTGCATTAGGGATCAATTTTGAAAACAAGAGTTATATGGGAAGAGTTATATGGGAACTCTGTAGTTTATGCTCAATTTTTCTTTAATAAAACTGCTCAAAAAAATTTAGGCCAGGTGTGGTAGTTCACACCTGTAATTCCAGTGACTGGGGAAGTTGAGGCAGGATAATCACAAGTTCAAGACCAGCCCCATCAATTTAAGGAGACTCTGTCTCAAAATTTAAAAATTATTAGAAGGGCTGGGAATGTAACTCAGCAGTAAAGCATCCCTAAATTCAATTCCCACAAAAAATTATATTAAATTTTTAAATAAATAAATAAAATTTAGTAATAAAGAAAAATCATAAAGTCAAAAATTAAAGAACCAAAGAGATGTTTTAAAGTCATAGACTGGAAGATTGGAAGCAAATAAAACATTCACAAAATTTTGGAAGCTGGACCATATATAGGAAATGGGAAATGACCCAATATTTCCCAGGAAAAGTGAATTTAAACAGGTAGTATCAAAAGCCATTAGCAGAGCTCTGTGGTGCATGCCTGTAATTGTGGCAACCAGGGAGGCTGAGACAGGGGGCTCTCAAGTTCAAGGCCAACCTGAGCAACTTAGAAAGACCTATTTCAAAATAAAAAATAAAAATAGCTGGGGATGTAGCTCAGCAGTAAAGGTCTCCTAGGTTCAACTATCAGTACCCAAACGAAACAAAACAAAACAAAAGATAACAATCATGCTAACCTGACTCACAAAATTCCCAAAAGGCTCACAAAAGAGAGATGATGCTAAAATCAAAAGAGTTAGCTGCAAATTTCAGAAGTTCTCAACTTTGTAACATACTGAAAAGAGGATTAAGTAAATATTAGCATGAACACACAAGAAAATGTCTAACTTTCTTCCCACATTCAACACTAAGGCTTTCTTGTTCAAGGTGGTATGTGAGTTATATCCAACATGCTGCTGGAGTAACAAACACCAAAATCTCTAATCTCATAGCATAAGCAAAAAAGGATTAGTCTACCTATGGGGTTTTAGTGTTCAAATAATCAACATGATTTTTTAAATGTGCTTTAATGTACATAGATACTAATTATTTTTACTTTTAGGAATTTTGTTTGTTTTTTGGAGTGCTGGGATCAAACCCCAGGCCTCCTGCATGCCAGACAAGGTCTCTACCATTGAACTATATCCCCACCCCATGGAAGATTGTGTTTGAGAAACTTTGTATAAAGCTACTGTATGCCAGGTGTGGTGGCACACACCTGTAATTACTGTGACTTGGGAGGCTGAGGCAGAAGGATCACAAGTTTGAGGCCAGTCTCAACTTAGGGAGACTGTCTCAAAATAAAAAATAAAAAATGAGCCAGGCACGGTGGTACACACCTATAATCCCAGCACTTTGGGAGGCTGAGACAGGACAATCATAAGTTCAAATCCAGCCTCAGCAATGGTGAGGCACTAAGCAACTCAGTGAGACCCTGTCTCTAAATAAAACACAAAATAGGACTGGGGATGTGGCTCAGTGGTTGAGTACCCTTGAGTTCAATCCCCAGTACCCCCCCCCCAAAAAAAATGACCAGGTGTACACACCTGTAATCTCAGTAACTCTGGAGGCTGAGGCAGGAGGACTGTGAGTTCAAAGCCAGCCTCAACAACTTAGTGAGGCCCCAAGCAACTTAGCAACACCCTGTCTCAAAATAAAATACAAAAGAAGAGCTGGAGATGTGGCTCAGTGGTTAAGCAGCCCTGGGTTCAATCCCCAACATCCTCCAACAAAAAAGAGCTGGGGATGTGGAGATGTAGCTCACTGGTAGAGCATCCCAGTATCAGGAAACAACAAGCCAAAAAAAAAAAACAAACCTATTTTACAAGTTCATTAATAAAACCAATTTTTTCAGTAATACATAAATGTTTCTAACTACTACTTAAAGTATTTTTAGAACCTCCTTTTTCTTTCACTGACAGTGCCTCTGTTTGGACCATAAATTATATGATTCACTTTAAATTGTCAATTAGGGAAATAGGCCCAAAGAGGCTTAGACACTTATCCAACTGGTATAAGATTCAAGTCCCATACTAGGATTCAATTCCATGTTTGCTCTTTGTCAAGCACTGTCCCATGTCACAGCCAAAATCACTCTGCCTAACACTCAGAAATAAGTGATATATTCTGATAAATTTGCTTGTGGAGATATTACCTAGTTCTGAGAAATGTAAAGGGGTAAATTATTTTTCCTAGGAGATCACGGCAGGCCACACAGAGACTTTGATAAATACAGTCAAACTTGTTGAAGAAGTTTACAGGGAGAGAGGGAAATGCATTAGAACAAAAGGAAATGGCACAACGAAAGCACAGAGACTCAAACAGAGAGAGGAATGAGATATGGGGATTGAGAGGGACACTGAGCAAAAAGCACACAACTCCATAGAAGCAAATAAATAAGGAAGAAGACACAGAAAATAGAAAAAAAAAGAAATCTGGAAAAAGACCAAGGTAATCACAGAAACCTAGAAGAGATATCAAGAGAAGGAAATATGTTAGCTTGAGCTGAAGAGGCCAAGAAGAAAATATGGAGTAGAGGGAACAGGACCTTAGAAAGGAGATTCTGTGTGTGTGTGTGTGTGTGTGTGTGTGTGTGTGTGTGTGTGTGTGTGCTACAGGAGAAACATGGAAGAGCATGTGGCAATAGTGGAGAATGCTTTCATTTAAATGCCCCTCCAAAACTCATGTTGAAATTAATGACTCTTGTGGTGGTGTTGAGAAGTCTGACTTCTAAGAGACAATTAGGTCATGGGGACACTGCTCTCCTGAAAGGATTAATGGAACTGAATTAGCTACCCTGGGAGTGGCTTTGCTATAAAAAAGAGCTCTCTCTCTTTCTTACTGTGTTCTCTTGCTCCCACTCTCTTGCTCTCTTATATGACCTCTCACCATGCGATGCCTTCTGCCATATTATGATGCAGCAAAAAAGCCCTCACGAGATGCTAGCAGCCTGATGTTGGATTTTCTGGCCTCTAGAACTGTGAGAAAAAAAAAATATTTTCTTTACAATTCACCCAGTATATGGTATTCTGTTATGGCGACATAAAACAGGCTAAGAGAAACATGAAGGAGGAAAGAATCAATAATTAGTATGGAAAAATAGTGAAAGAAATCCAAGAAATATATGGACTTGAGGGAGGGGCATAGAAACAAAAAATGAAAAGGAGGAGAAAATAAAAGGGAAAGCAAGAAATGGAATAGACTGTTTTAGTCCTTTTTTGTGCTGTTAAAACAGAATACCACAGACTGGGTAATATATAATGAACAAAAATGTATACAGAGTTATAGATCTAGAGGCTGAGAAGTCAAAGATCAAGGGACTTGCATGCCATGAGAGTTTTCATGCTGTACTATCCCATGGCAGAAGGGCAAAAAAATGGCAAGAGATAGCACAAAAAAAGAGGCATCTTTTTCTTTTAATAAAGAACTCAATACAGTAATAATGGAAATCATTCATTCATTCACCCTCATGGCCTAATCACCAACACTGTTGCATTGAAGATTAAGTTTCCAATACATATTTAAACCAGGGCAGAGATTAAAAGAGAAGTGGATTATAAAGAAACACATGGGGCAGTGAAACAGTATACATATTTATAATTACATATGTAATTACATATACATACACATATACACACACATATATACACATACATATGTGTGTATGTTCACACACATGTGTCTGAAAGGGGAGAAGAGAGACAACAGGAGAAAAAAAATGATGGAGTTCCAGGTTCAGTGGCGAATGCCTGTAACCCCAGTGGCTCGGGGGGCTGACAAGAGGATCGTGAGTTCAAAGGCAGCCTAAGCAACTCAGTGAGACCCTCTCTAAATAATAATACAAAGAAGGGCTGAGGATGTGGCTCAGTGGTAGAGTGCCCCTGAGTTCAATCCCTAGTATAATAATAATAATAATAGATCAAAAAATAATGAAAAGAGATAAATGGGGAAAAGAACAACATCCATAAAGTTATCTATCTAGAATATGTAATAGTTATTATTCTAGTTTTCTTAGAATACATTATTTGAGATCACATTACTAGGTTACTTGATAGATTATAAAATTATTGATAACATTCTTTCTTATATTCACTAAAAAATTATTTATTGAAATGCACTATATACCAGGCAGCAAATTCAAAAAATAGTTATTAGTTATAACCTTCTTATACATATAAAGTAATAAAAAGATTGCTATATTCCAGAATCTCAGAATATTAAATATAAGAAATCATTGTATCATAGTTAACATACAAACATAGGGACATATTTCTCACCCAAAACTACAATTTCAAATTATTCTCCTCCCTTCACATTTCCCTATAAGGCAGCTACAAGAACAGCAGGTCAAAAAGACTAAAGGAAATAAGTCACTCCAAGACACAAAAGAGGTGAGGAGCAAGACTGTGGGCTATCATTCCAGAAGCATGGCCACTAGGTATTTGCCATCGCTGAGTACCTTACTCTGTTGGGTTCCCTCAAGAATATGAAATGTGTGTCTCCGGAAATGTGTCTTACAAGGGCACATACCGGGATGACACAGTCATTTCTTCATAATTGAAAAATTCAGAATTCTGACTTGAGTTTTGATCTGCAGTTCTCAGGAGTCTTCCCACAGAGACTTTACAAATGATCAACTTTGATTCTTCCCAAACTTATGACTCTGCTTTCCAAAAGGCTTATACTGATAAACACACATAAGTTCACAAGAACTCTATGATGTCATTACTTTTAATTATAAAGACATTAAAAGGTTGTCAAAAGATACACTGAGTGTATTTGAAATTTCCATATTGAATATAATACATAGGTAAGTATTATTTTAAACACCCAAATGTAGGTGTTCAGGACAGCCCATAGGTTCATAGAAACTTCACAAATTTGAGAACTGTCTATCATCTGAAGGTCTTTTAAGTGCAGGGAATTAGAGTACCTAATGAGGTCCTTCCTACTCCTTTTTTCCTAGGTATACACTGCACTCTCTTTCCACTCAACATCAACAAAGTGACCAAGGCCTATAATGCCCCAAACTCACCTGAACAGTGTTATTTAAGCCCATACTGGAAGAAAAATTTATATAATCAGCACAGCTTTGGGTTCTACCATCATTCTAAGTATGAATATTTTAAGACTAAATCTGGTATCTCCAAAGATACTCCACAATCAGATGACTGAATTAAGTTCTATTGTTGTTTTTCTGTATGTGAGGGGTTTTTTTCACTTTTAAGATAGCCACCCAACTAATTTTACAAAGTCAAAGTAATACACACAACAAATCCCGATTATTATAATTCAAAAAAAAAAATAATCTCACTTCTGAACAGAGATGTAAGACCCTGAATAAAATCCTGGAAAAGAAAATTCAACAAAGAATCACTATGATTGAGTATGGTTCACCACAGGAATGCGTGGAAGATACAATACTAGGCACTCTATCAATATAATACATAGTGCTGAAGTAGGAAGATCTCAAGTTAAAAACTGGCCTAAGCAACTTTAGCAAGGCCCTAAGCAACTTAGCAAAACCCTAGCTCTAAATGAAACATAAAAGGGGCTGGGGATCCCACCACTTTGGGAAGCAAAGACAGGAAAACTGTGAGTTCAAAGCCAGCCTCAGCATTGGTGAGGCACTAAGCAACTCAGTGAGACCCTTTCTCTAAATAAAAAACACAAAATAGGGCTGAGGATGTGGCTCAGTGGTCAAATACCCCTGAGTTCAATCCCCGGTTACCCCCCCCCCGCCAAAAAAAAGGTCTGGGGATGTGGCCCAGTGGTTAAGCACCCATGGGTTCAATCCTTAATACAAAAAAATAATTTTAATTTTAAAAAGTATGTATATATATGTATATGTATATATACATATATGTATATATATAAGTATATATGTATATATAAGTATATATGTATATATAATTATGTATATATATACATATATGTATATAAAGTATGTATATATATACATATATATGTATATATATGTATATATACATACATATGTATATAAAGTATGTATATATATATACAGAGAGAGAGAGAGAGATCTAAGATATTTAAAAGATATCTCTTAGATTAATATCTCTTAGATTAATCTAAGAAGCCAAAAAGAACATTCACTCTACATTCTTTATTTTAAAAAATATATAAGCACTGCAAACCCATTAGGTCAGATAAAATCTGAGAAAGTGTTAATATCAAGTGATGGCAAGGTTGAAAACCATCAGGGACTCTCATCTCCCTAACTGCAGTGATTGGTCCAGGGATGGATGTGCAAAGAAACTAAACCATTAAAATTCCTTCTCTGACACCTAGAATTGCATAGTTACTTGTGGCCATATTCCCTGAGCTTTGGAGAAAATATGTACACAGTGGGAATGAATGAAGCCAAAAGGAGATAGAGTTGAGAATGTTAATAGATAAACATATATTTTTCTCTATGTAAATTATATGTGTATGCATATACATACATTTCTCTGTCTCATATATATCAGTGACAGAAAGGGAAATGACCCTGCAGTATTAGTCCTGAACCAATATTTCCTGAATTCAAATTTGTTTTTGGAAAGTTCATTAATATAAACTATAAATTCTCATTTATTCTCAGGCTCATTTGAACTATTTCTCTTACTTCCAATAAAGTTCTCACTAATTGGACAAGTAATGTTACAGTGGATGTAGAATTTATGTATTTAGCACCTATTATAAACAAAAAAGCTATAAAAATATACAGAACAGAGTTTCTGCCCTCAATGTTAGTTGCTGGTTAATCCAAATATATTAAAAATATTAATAAAATCCACAAAAACTGAATTTTAGAACAATTCTTCATAACATGTGATTTCACCTAGAAATGACAACTTGGGAGCCTTCAAGATACAGGGACAATTGTACTAATTATTGAAAACTGTGTTACTGAAATTCAGTATGTGGTTTGAAAGATAAAATTGTATCTTCATACAGCAAACGTGTCTGAAAAATGATGTACTTAGTCACTGAACCAGACAGTTTGTGTTCATGATATGAGTTGGATATGTTTAAAAACTGAATTATCTGGTTGCTTTGTAATAATGATACAATCCTGACAATATTTCTTTTCTGTAACCAACAAATCACCAAGATATTTATAAGTGATATGAAATGTCTTACCTTTCCAGAGATCCATTGCTCTCTTACCAAAATGACCACCTCTAGAATGTGAACACTTAACTGCCAAACATATTCATGTGTCATTAATTGTCCTGGACATCTAGAATTTTCATATGACATATGAAATATTATAATATTATTACAAAATTTAAATTCACATCAGGTCTATGTTTTTGTATGTTTGTTCTCTTTTTTAATTGGAAGATTAATACAAGACTTCTGAAGTTCCATATAGCTACTGGTTCTTCCATTCCTATTACCTGAGTAGCGCACATGCATAATTTTGCTATAGTCATATCATAAGCCATTCCTAATTGACAGTTCATGCAACTGGAGAATAGTAAAAATCTCATCAGTTGTATTTCTGGGAAAGCCTAATTACTGCAGTTTCTAGGGAAGCATATTGACAAGTAGAATGAAATGGATAGTTTTCTATTAAAAATTTCTACTAGTAAAGAAAACCAAGGTAATTCCTCTTTAATTTTCATAATGTGACTTCTATGCAAAATGCTAGAAATTTCAGCATTCCTAGAGCTATCTGCAGTTTTCCCTTAAAATCTTTTAAACTAAAATATGGAATATGTGGGGAAAGAATTTAGAAGAAACCTGAAAAGGCAACAATTAACCATTATATTAGGGAATAAGAAGTAGACTAAGGGGAAACAAAACTCAAACTCAATTTCTTATTCCACTATGGCAACAATAATAATGAACATTTACTTTTATGGGATATGGGCAAGGTTTCAAAAGCCCTTTCATATCAATTATTTCATTGATACATCACATTTATAAGAAAGAGCAGAGATCTCTGTGGTGGTGCATGCTTGTAATCCCAGGAGGATGAAGCAGGAGGATCATGAGTTCAAAGCCAGCCTCAACAATTTATCGAGACCCCGTCTCAACATAAAATATAAAAAAGGCTGGGGATGTGGCTCAGTGGTTAAGCACCCCAGGATTCAATCCCTGGTAGGAAGGAAGGAAGGAAGGAAAGAAGGAAGGAAGGAAGGAAGGAAGGAAGGAAGGAAGGAAGGAAGGAAGGAAGGAAGGAAGGAAGGAAGGGATTAAGCCTGCCATAATCTGTCAGGTGAGCAGATACAAGCTTAAGTCGTCAAAGTCACAAGCATAAATAGCCCTGCTTGTATTCCTCTATCCACCCATTTAGTGTTTATTTTCAAGATTACTATGTGCCAGATATTGTGCTAGTTACAATGGAATATGCTTGTCTTCAAGGCTCTCAGATTACTCAAGAAATTGTGACAAAGGAATACGAGGTTATAGCATTTATTACACCATGTGGTACTACTTTGTCACCAAGTGTTGGGAACTTCAAGCTAAACTCTCTTGAATCTCACAGATGAGATATTCATAAAAATATATTCTTTGTATAAACACAGGACCACAGAATTTTAGAGCTGGAAAAGGCCTTAGAGATTATTATTCTAATTCCCTTATTTGAAAGATGAGGAGGATAAAACCTAAACAGGCTAAGCAAATTTTCCAAGATGATAAAATCAAAAAATGACAAAGCCTGAAAGTTTCTAAATCCCATAAATACAATTTCTAACCTGTCTCAACACATAGAGTTTAAAAAAAAGAAATTATGTAATAAGTACATGTATTTAGTCTGGGATGATAGCTTTTACCTAAATCCATAAAGTTTTCAAAATGTCATCATGCAAATAATTAGTATATCCCAAATATGTGTACAAACAATTTTTGATGATAAAGCAAATGAACCTGTTTTCAATCCATTTGTGGGTTGCTATTTTAGCAAAAAGACGAATTTTGTATTGATTTTATAATTTCCCAATGAATTAAAATGTTTAATATTCAGGGATCAAACATTATTCAAAAGGAAAAATGAAAAATTATACTTTATATTATTTCAAAGATCACTGCTGGCACCTCTGAATGAACAGACATCACCATGCCAACCGTTAAATGTTTACATGCTCAATGCAAGGAATAGACAATGGATACTGCCGTGTACAGAAATATATAATCTCCAGCACATACCTTTAAGAGTTCAAATACAAATGAGCTTTATTTCAATACACAGTTCCTTTTGCATTAATATCTATCATTACAGTTTCTTCCAATAACACCTTGAACCTTTAACAATGTGTATTTGTTGAGGAAAAGGCTATGTCACATTGGTTTTTGAATTTTCCCGAAATAATGCAGCATGCCAGTCTCACTGACTTTTTAGACTGAATTATATTCACATTACCTTTCTTCTGGTTCACTATGCTATTTCTGGTAGAGTGGTTCTGCCTACATGAGTAAAATTTTATTACCCTCTTATCCTTCACCGTTGGCTCTACCTTGGCAGTCAAGTTTAATCGTGCCAGATGTTGTTTTTGCAAAGCTCAATCCTTCTGCACAGATAAAAGCCAGGCTGACCAATTCTTCCACTCAAAGAATCACCTTCCCTCAGCGAAGTGGTATGTTCAGGGGATACTATATGACGATGAAGCAAACTAACCTGCCTTCAATCAATTTGTGGGTTGCTATTTTACCAAAATAATTTGATTAGCATACTCCAAATAGTAATTGTTTTATCCTAGCTAGCCTAAAATGTTCCTAGTTTACTGCTCTGGTCTTATTATGTATATCTTTAACTATAGAATAATAATCTCTCCTATAGGGAACATAAGTATGAATGGTAATTATAAGACCATGAAAGAGATTTATGTGAATCTCAGGAAACCAATAACATTGCTTTTTTGTATCAGCTCCATCTATATTGATTTTTTCTTCTTCCAAATACAGGAAAGAAGTAATTGTTTACACCTCCAATGATTCATCTTCCCCCAATAGGGTATGCACTCAGGAAAATATTCCTATTTCTACTAAGTACATATCCTTCTGCTCCTAGATGTCCTCCTTTCTTCTGTGTCTCTGCTTTTGCACATAAATGCATCCCATTCTCAAAAAGGCATACACAGTAACATGTCACTTATCTAAAGAACAAGTTTATAGTAACCATCAAGAAAAAAATGCCAAAAACCTTTACAAAAGATTAAAAAAAGGCTTCTGAGAGGCCAGTTAACAGAAAGTACATACTTATTTCATAAGAAAACTCAAAATGATTTCTCCTTCCCCTGAGTTTCCACTGCTTATTATCAGTACTTTTCTCATGGCACTTACAATTTCTCCTTATTATTCTAGTTATTTATGCAAATGCATTTTCTTCCCTACCAACCTGGATGATCTTTGTTGGCAGGATCTATGTCTAATTTATCTTAACCTCCACAATATCTGTTTCCTCATTTTTGTTCTATAAAGAACCATTTCTCCCTCCTTTAAAGTCTCATGAAGGTTGCAGAAAGGTCAAGGAAATGAAGACCAGGAAAAGGCTATTTGATTTGTCCAGTTTTTCACTAGTGTCTGACACTTATCACATGCTTTTATTATAGGTATTTTTATACACTTCTTATATCCCCAAGTGCACCAACAAAAAAGGAAGCTTTATAAGCTCATCGAAGGAAAGTTCCATATGTTGCTCATCTTTGTAGCTCTCAAAGCTTTAAAATAGAATCTTGCACATAATAGACACACATCCAAATGAATGAACATAAATCAGATTAGAAGGATAAATAGCAGACAACCATAAGATATAACAGCTGACAGCAAAGAAAGGCATTCGAATATAAAAAGAGATTTTTATTCATTAAACTTTTATTAAATGCCTACCATATACTAAAAATTGTGCTATGTACTTAAATAAATAAGACGTGTAATTTCCCTCAGAGATCTCATAATTTAGAGGGGTAACCGGGAATGAAGTCAATAATTATAATCCAAATTTATACAAGATTGTGCCCTATTGATATATCCATTCCTTGAGCCTATCCCAGTACATGGCATATTGGAAAAATATTTTTAAAATACAAATCTAGTTTGAACATAAAACCTTGAAAACTAAATGGGGTAAGATTACATTAACTGGAACACATTCTACACAAACACATTATCAGTCATTATATTATCACCATTTCTTTTTTTTTTTTTTTTTTTTTTGGTACTGGAGATTGAACTCAGGGGCACTCAACCACTGAGCAGCATCCCCAGCCCTATTTTGTGTTTTATGTAGAGACAGGGTCTCACTGAGTTGCTTAGTGACTTGCTGTTGCTGAGGCTGGCTTTGAACTTGCGATTCTCCTGTCTCAGCCTCCCTAAGTACTGGGATTACAGGTTTGTGCCATATCACCATTTCTTAATGCTTGTAATCTCAATTAGACTGCTTTCCTAATATTCTCTTGGTGCCATATCCCAAACAATAATACATGTGGATAGTTATTTCATATAGATTATCATCTTTTAGGAGATCCTTTAAAATATGGTCATGTGTTGCACAATGACCTTTCAGTCAATGACAGCATATATGAAAGCAGTCGCATCACTAGGGTTGAAAAAGTCCTATTGCTTAGGGATGTCATAACCACTGCTACATCATGGCACAGTGTCTCACTCACAGGTTTCTGCCAGTACTGATGTAAACAAACCTATTTCACCACCTATAGCACATACAATTATGTATACTGCATAATACTTCATAATAAACAATTTAGTGGTTTATGCATTCACTATACTGTACATTTTATCATTATTTTGGAGTGTATTCCTTCAACTTATTAAAAAATAAAAAGCTTACTATAAAACAGTATGCAATGTTATACCAGCAGCTGCTTCATACACCTATTGCATTTCTTGACTGCACTGAGAGGCTACTTTAGTAATTGACCTATGTCATCTTGGTTTAAGTACTGTTGTGGTTTGGATACGAAGTGTTCCTCCAAAGCTCCTATGTTAATGCAGGAATATTTGGAGATGAAAAGATTGGAGTATGAAAGCTGTGACCTAATCAGTCCATCCTAGAATGGACTGACTGGTTGATAACTGTATGCACGTAGGGCATGGCTAGAGGAGGTGGGTCACTGGGGACTGTGCCCTGGAAGGGTACATCTGTCCTGTGGCCCCTCTCCCTCTCTGCTTCCTGAGTCAGCTAAGAGCAAAGGAGCTATCCTTCTCCACTGGGCCCTTCCACCATGTTGTGCTGTCTCACTTGGGCTGGAAGAATGAAGTCAGCCATCTATAGATTGAGACCTTTGAAACAATGAGCCCCAAATAAACTTTTCCACTTCTAAGTTGTTCTTTTTGGATATTCTAGCCAGAGCAATGAAAAAAGCTAATTAAAATAAGTACACTCTACAATATTCACACAACAATGAAAACACCTAACAACACATTCCTCAGAATGTATCCCCGTTGCGAAGCAGCACATGACTATGCACCTAAACATATGTGAATATTATTAACAATATTAAGCATTTAAAATTTTCTCTAATTTCTTTTTTATAATGCAATATTTATGTTTCATATAATTTCTCCCAAACCTTATTTGGTATTCTATTCAAGCACAGTTAGATAATTTCCAACAGCTCACAGAACCATAAGGAGCTACCCCAATATTTGACAGATTATAGCAGGAGTGCTAGCTGGTTATTGAAATATTCAAGTATAGCCTTTTGGAATAATTTTACTCAACTTTTAAGATTGAGTAATTTAGTCTACTATTATCCTCTTTTCTTTGGAAATGATTGGGATCCTAGCTGAGTATCTAATATATTTAATTTCCTTTCCCATGGATAATTAAAAGATATAATATCTGCACAAGGGACAATTTTACCACTCCTTACAGCCTTAGAGTGTTAATGGACTGAAAGTGTTTAGCAGTATTATTCAAGTATTGTCCAAAAGAAGATGCACGATGAGAAAATGAGCCTGACTTAGGTGTCCTTTAGATGGTGCTAGATTATACAATAATTCAGCTGGTCCTTTGTATTATAGTTGATAGTGGACTAAAAATGACAGTAAATGACAATGTGTATTACAGGATATAAACCACTGCAGATATATTAGACAAGGATTACACTAGCATTTTTGGAACGGATTTTTTCCTCTCCTTAAAAGAAATATACATCCATTATATAAAATTTTAGAATATCAGAAAAGAACAAATATTACTATAAAAAGCATTAATTATCCTGAAACTCAGAAATTACAAGAGACAACATTTTTATGTAATTCTTTCCTGGATGTGTATATCTGTGTGTGTGTGCATATGCATACAATTTTTATGGTATATATGTGGGTTTCAGGTCTGTGTGTATATGGTATACATACACTTCAAAATGTACTGTGGAAATTTCCCTTTGCAGTAGATATAGCTCTTATTTTAAATGGTTACATTGAATCTCATTGTGTAAATAGACCTGAAGATATTTAATCAATGACTTACCATAGACCATTTAAGCTACTTACAGTTTTTCATTATTATAACTAACTGTATAATAAACAAATATTTTTATACAACTTTGTTCATTTTCATGGGATAAATTACTAGAAGAGGAATTAGGCAAATGTTATGACTATTTTGAAGTCTGAATAAATATTAGGGCTGGGGATGTAGTTCAGTGGTAGAACATTTGCCTAGCACACACAAGATCTTGGGTTTCATTCCCATCATCACAAGAAAATAAAAATAAATTTTAAAATGAATATTAAATTGCTTTCAAAAATGTTTTATACTATACTCATCAGTGCATGTTTCTCCCTCATTAACATGACCTTGGACTAATGAATAGTTGCATAAATAAATGGAAGGATGGTTGGACACACTGACAGATAGGGACATATATACATGCATATACAGATTCATACACATGGATAGACACATACACATATTTCAGTAGCTTGTGTTAAATAAGCCAAGTGGGATATCATTATTACTCTAATTTGTATTTCTTGGTTATTGGTGAAGTGTTTATTTTCTGTGAATGGCAATTATATATTTGTAATTTTTTATATTTCTTCTTAAATTGTGCCTATTTTTCTATTGATCACAGCATGTTTCTCACTGTAATGAACTGTGTTGTCTGAATACAAAAATATTAAAGTGCTATCTGCTGATCAGGGTTGCAATTTTATTATGAAATTATTAAAACATATATAAAATTACAAAGAATAAAATGAGTGTAATTACCCACCCTTCAGAACTAACAATCATATTGACAATTTGTTTCTGAAAATTAATAAAATATTAAAGAGTTGAGGCCCTTTCTATACTTCCTCAAACCAATTTTCCTCCCTCCCTACCCAGAGCCATCAATGATTATGATCTTGGTATGTATCCTCCCCATCATGTTCTCATATGTTACAAGTATTTACCCATGAAACACTTTACTGTATTGTTTGGGCTGCCTTAAGTAAATATGCATCATCTTCAACTTATTTTTATTTGTTTGGCTTTTTGGTACTGTGTATTGAATGAGGGATGCTTAACCACTGAGTCATATCCCCAAGCCTTTTCAAAAACATTTTGAGATAGGATTTCCCTAAGTTGCTTAAGGTCTCACTAAATTCCTGAGGCTGGCTTGAACTTGAGATCCTCCTGCCTCCACCTCCTGAGTTGCTGGGATTACAGGCAAATGCCACTGAGCCTGGACAATTTAAGATTTTTTTTTACACAGCATTAAGTTTTTGATATCTCTCCATGTTTATATATAAAAATCTAAGTCATTGATTTATATAATCTATTGTGCCAATTATATAAAGATCTATTTCATTTTAACTGCTATATAATATTGCCCTTCATCAAGAGGCCACCATTGATCATTTCACTATGGTAAATATTTAAATTGCTTCCTATTTTTGGTATTGCAAAACTTGACTTAAACAACTTTGTGTACATGTGCATGAATTTTTCTATGTCATATACCTAAACATGAAGTATTGAGTCATATGATATGGGCACTTTTGATCTTATTAGATATTATCAAATTTCTCTCAATTTTCTAATGCTCTATTTAGAAGTTTTGTATTCATGTTCAAAAAAGTACTATAGTTTTATATCATTACATTTTCTTTATTGTTCAGTAATAAGTGATTTCATAAAGTGAGCTGAGGAACATACCCTTATTTTCTAGACTTTTAAAGAGATGAATGTAAGAGGGATTATCTATTTCTTGAAGGTGTAATTGATAAAAACCACATCTACTCAGACCTGATACTTTCAGAATGATATGGGAATAAAGTCAATACTGTTTTTGTTTCTGTTTTACTTTCCATTTATTTAATGATGTGTTAGTCAATTTTCAGTCACAGTGACAAAATATCTGAGATAATCAACTTACAAGGAGGAAACATTTATTTTGGCTCACAGTTTCAGAGATTCATGGTCAGTTGGCTCCACTGCTTTTAGGCCTTTCACAAGGCACAATATCATGGTAGGGTGCGCATGTAGAGCAAAACCACTAACCTCATGGCAGCTAGGAAGCAAAGAGAAGAGAGAAAGAAAGGAGCCAGGGATAAGATATACCCTTCAAGGACACACCCCTAGTGATGTACTTCCTCCAAATAGGCCCCACTTCCTAAAGTTTCCACCATCTCCCAATACGTCACTAAGTTACGAATCCATAAATGGATTAATCCATTTATGAAGTCAGAACCTTTATGATCCAATCACCTCCCAAAGGACTCAGCTTTGTTCACTGCTGCATTGGGTACCATGCCTTCAACACATGAACTTTTGGGGACATTTAAGAGCCAAACCATAACAAATGATAATCAGTCTGGTCACTTTTCTACTTATGGCATTATTCTGGTCATTTATGTTTGTTGGGAAACTGACCATTTGCTTAATCATGTGATTCATCTCAATGTGGTAAAGCTTGACACAGGACTTGTGTGCAGATAATATATTTGGAGAACATGATCCCAGGGGATGTGTTTGGGGGACAGGAAAGGAATAAAAGGGGGAGGAAAAAAGGTCTATTCATGGATGTATTATTGAGCTGATCACTACTGTGGCCAACTGGGGCTAGATTCCACTAGGGACTTTAATGAGTAGCTATATAGAATGCACCTCAAACTTGTTTACTATTCACTCAATGGCTCCATTTCCTCATTGGTCAAGGATGGACCCATCAGCTATTAAACTCTTCCTAATTACAAATTGCATATGTATATGAGCATTGTGGGTTCCTGCACTCTGGAAACTAAGATGATGTAACCACAACTATTAGGTCACATCTGTGAAAAGCAACATCTAGAGTCAAACGTGTCTGAATGCTGCAAAGTGGAGGCAGGTATCAAATATCCTTCCATCTTAGTTTTCAAAATCATTTGGTCTCATGATATTTTCTCTCTATTCTTATATTGCCTTTTGATTTCCAATGTTATTTGTGCATTTTATCTTTATTTATTCTTCCCAAGGATTTTTCTGGTTTATCAGTATTTTCAAAGAAATAACTCTGGCTGTTTTTTTGTTTTTGTTTCTGTTTTTGGCACCAGGGATTGAACCCAAGGGCACTTGACTACTAAGCCAAATCCCCAGCTCTTTTTAAAAATATTTCATTTAAAGACAGGGTCTTGCTTAATTACTTAGCACCTCATTAAATTGCTGAGGCTGGCTTTGAACTTGCAATCCTCCTGCCTCAGCCTCTCAAGCTGCTAGGATTAGAGGCATGCTCAACCACACCTGGCATAACTCTGTTTTATTGATTGCCTTTAACTCTTCCTATTCACTAATTTATGCTTCTATTTATATTATCATTTCCTTCAAGATACTTTTAGGTATGTACATTAAATCAAACTTTTTAGAATTTTATCACTTAGGTCTGCTAAAATGTGTTGACTCTCCTCTCTTCCCATAACTGCTCTTTGTTTTCCTGTGACAACCCTCTCTTATCTGATTCTAATGAATCTAATCCTGATATGACTTTAGTTCCATGTCTGGAACCATGAAAAGGTACAGTCAAACAGCACTCAAACTCCTTGCCCTAAAATGGAATGGGCAAACAGACCCAGCAGAGCCATTTTTTTCCTTAGAACTGTTAGAACTGCTAATATGGATGTTGGTACAGACAAAGACTGACTGTCTTTTGTGAGTTTTTAAACACTGTACAACTGTTATATAATTGAATGCATTAATCATATACTTAAATGTTTGGTAGAATAGTGGACTTACTAGGCACCAATTTATATTAATATCCTCTTTCCCCCTTATCTGATGCAGGCTAAATGCAGGCTAAATGTCTATGAAGAAAGAAAATCCTGTTTACTTTTGCAAACTTATATACTGAAAGTGATGGTAATAACATTACATCTGACCAGGGTATTTGTATTTTAATTAGCATTGAAAAGTTTTCTAGAGAGATTTTAATAAGTCATGATGAAATCCGAGGCACTTTTTTACTGTATTTGGTAAAGTCTAAGATACCTAGGTGACCAACTGCCCTTAAGGCTGATTCTGGCTACTATGGTAAATGAGGCAGGGAGTTTTAATTTAATGTAAGAGAAATTAGAAGCCACAAGGCTTTCAGAAAACATGTTTAGGATGGTTATACTTTGTAAATCACCTATGTATTTTCAGTCCATTCAGGCAAACACTACCATCAAGACATTACTGCACAATTTATGCATTCCTAAAATAGACTAGTTATCATAAAATGTGTTTGAGTGACTTTTATTCAAGGACAATTTTAAATACAAGCCAAGATTTTGCTTGCTTCTCTGTAATTCAGAAATGCAGGACATTCATTGGACAATATGAAATTTTTGAGAGTAAAAATCAAATATCCTGATAAAGTTTCAAATAAGCATGAGACTCATCTTTGCAATGGGAAGAGTTAGGAAGAGATCTATATTATTTTAAGCTTCTACTGGGCACAGACTACAGGAAGCATTCAAGTATTCATAAAATCATAACTATTCAAAGCTGAAATGCAAGTAGCCTGCCCTGCCCTCATCACAGTGAAAAATACTCAGAACTTTATATTCTTATCAAATCACAGTAACAAAAATTTGCCTTCGGGTGATTGTAATAAGAATTGTGGACATTCAATGATCAATTCTCTAGGCAGCATGAAAAAGAAATAATGGCTGATTTACTTGAAGAATCACTAAGGATCTATTAAAAGCATAATAAGGAGTCCAATAATACTTAGCAATATATTTGATTTCAAATTTCTAGATTTAGCCTAAATTACTCACTGTATGCACTTCTTTGGCTAAATTAAATGCACTAGGCATACATATAGTGGAAAATTATGGTATCTAAGTATAGGCACTTTTAAAAATTGTGGTAAGAATATTTAGCAGGAGATCTACCATATACATTTTTAAGTCATGTTACAGTATTATCTATAGGCACAATGTCATACAATGGATCACTAAAATTCATTCATCTTGCATGACTGAAATTTTATACTCACTGAACAGCAATTCTCTGTTTCCCCTTTCCTTCAGTCCCTGAAAACCACCATTCTCTTCTCTGCTTCTGAGTTAAACTATTTTAGATACCTCCTTAAAGTAGAACCATGAAGTATTTGTCCCCTTCGACTGGCCTATTTCTTTCTTTTGTCAGGCTGACTAATATTCCATTAGATTTATATACTACATTTTCTTTACACATTCATTCATCAATAGATATGTAGGCCTTTTTCACATTTTGGCTATTGGGAATAATGCCATGATGAAATTAGTTTTGCAGAATCTCTTCAATATCCTGATTTCAATTATTTCAAACATTACATTATTATATCATATGGTAGTTCTATTTTTACTTTTTTGAGAGATCTCCTCACTGGTTTCCATAGTTGGTACATCTTCTCACATCCTGACCAACTGTGTACAAGAGTTCCAATTTTTCACACCCTTACAATTTTTTTAAAGTGATAGCTCATTGTGGGTTTTTTCATTTTGATTAGTTTTGATTTGCATTTCTCTGAATATTAGTGGTGCTGAGCATTTTCCCATATATCTAATGGCCATTTATGTGGGCTCATCTTTGACAAGAATTTCATGGATACACCATTGGGAAATGAGAGTCTGTTTGGTACATCCTGTGGGAAAGAATGGATATCTGCATACAAAAGAGTGAAATAGGATTCCTTGTATTATGCCTTATATAATTATCTATTCTAAATGGATTGAAGGTTTTAAAATGAGACTGGAAACTATAAAACTCCTAGAAAAAAAACATAAGGGAAAAAATTCATGGCACTGATTTCAGTGATGATTTCTTCAAAAAGGATACCAAAAGCACAGCAAACATAAGCAAACACTGACAAATGCAATTACATCAAACTCAAAAGCTTCTGCACCAAAATTTATAAATAAACTTTATTATCTCAATATTATAAATTTTAATAAACTTTTGGCCTAAAAGTGCAACACAAATTTAACTAAGAGAGTAACACAAACTCACCTGTACAATATCTAGTTATTTACTCAAGGATGCAGGAGTACAAGATATTTGATAAATGCACTCATTTACTTCCTTCTGAGCTTACCTGTTGTGATTTTAAAAGAACATGGAGGTACATTATAGCATATTGCTATATATAGTACTTCTAGAATGGGGCAGATGCTAAAACTCAGGCTACCCCATTCTAGAGGTACTATGCATAGATACCTGCTTCAATACTGACAGTGTGCAATTTTATAGAACAATTTTATATATTGTTTAGCCTTCTCAGGGCTCAGATCCTACTCTAAAAATGTGCACAAAAAATGTGCCTCATTCATCAGGTTGTTGTGAGGATTAAATTTTTTGATTGTTTTAACATATAACACAAGTGAAAGACATACTATAAACACTAAAATATGACTACATTATTTTAATGGTGTATGTCAAAGGTCACAAGAAAAGCAGCAACAAGATTTCTATATCTACAAAAAAGATTTTATTGTAAGTAAGGGGCTCATTCAATCATGGAGTCTGGCAGATCCCAAGATCTATAAGCTGGAGACCCTGCAGAGCCAGCAAGCAGTTTAGTTCCAATCAAAGCCTAAGAACCAGTAGACCCAATGATGTAGTTCCAGTATGAAAGTTGACAGGCTTGAGATCCAGAAGAGTCAATATTTTAGTTCAAGTTTATGGGCTAGAAAAAAATCTGACACCCCAGTCTAAAGGCTGTCAAGTAGGAAGAATTCTTCAAACACCAGACAATGTTAGCCTTTCTATTCTATTCAGGTCTTCAAGCAATTGGATAAGATCCACCTATACTGGGGAGGGCAATCTGCTTTACTCACTCAGTCAATTCAAATGTTAATATAATCTCAAAACACTATAAATAATATTTGATCAAATATCTGGACACCATGTAGTGTGGACAAGTTGACAAGTAAATTTAACCATTATGAATAGTATAATATCATACATATATGATGTTATATTACCATAATCCATTAAAACTACACAATATTCATTGTTTTTTGGTTTTCTTGTTTGTTTTGTATGGCACTGGGGATTGAACCCAGGGCCTTGTGCATGCTATCGGATTGTTTTACGTTTCTATGTAATACCAGCAAATGATTTGACTGAGGATTTTGTGTGCAGGCTTTTGGTTTAGTATTATTTGGCTTTGTTTTCTAAGAAAGTTCTCAGTTATTTTAATAAATTAATTGCCCTGTTCTTTCTAAATGATCAGTTAGGGCTACGGTTAAACTGAGTGAAATTTTTATAGTCCAGTAATTTTTGAAAAGGGTCAAAGCTCTCAAACAGAGAAGGTCATCACTATACAGTGGTAGGTTTTTGAAAGTCTATGAGCAATCTCTCCTGCTATTAATCCTAAAATTGGGTCAAAGAGCACTGCTGAATGTATCAAGCAAATAGAGCAATGAAATACTACCCATATAAAATTTTATTTTTACTTTCATCAGTTCAAATCAATGATTTAAAGTAAGACTTAAATGCATTAAAAATAAAACAATTTACACAATGAAAAATAGGTTACAATTTTCAGAGGCACTGAGAGAGCCAAGAAATGCATGACACAAAAATCACAACGAAGCTGGGCAAAGTGGCACACACCTGTAATTCCAGCTTCTCAGGAAGCTGAGACAGGAGAATCACGAGTTCAAAGCCAGCCTCAGCAATGGCGAGGCGCTGAGCAACTCAGTGAGTCCTTGTCTCTAAATAAATACAAAATAGGGCTTGGGATGTGGCCCAGTGGTTGAGTGCCCCTGAGTTCAATACCCGGTACAAAAAATAAAAATCACAATGAAATTTTCTAAGCTTTAATTGCAATTAATATTGACCAGCATATCAAAGCTTAAGTCAAATCATTTTATTTTAATTGACCACATTGTGCTTTCTAACAAATTTTTCAACAAGACGTCATAAGAAGCTAAATTTTGTATAGATGGTTGATTATTCTATAATGCCTAAAACATGGTATTAAAGGGACATTTTTAAAACAAGTGTGGTATTGAACAAAACCAAGAAAAATTATATACTTTTAAATCTAGAAAGTTGTTTTATACATGACAGAACACAAGATATTGCTTTTCCCTTGTTCTCAGTTCATTTGTTTGATGGATGAACATTTAGTTAAAAATAAAGGGTTAAGCAAATACCTAGAGAATGCCTGGACTCTGTTCCTGAGAGATTGAAAAACTGAATATTTTTTTAAATCATTTTTAGTTGTTCTACCCTTTCATAGAGAGAGAATTTCTGGGAAGCTGTCAAATATGTAGATAATAATTTTCAACAAATATTAAAGGAAAATGTAGAGGCCTTTAACAAAATTTATAATCTGTTAATAAACAAATAATGGCTATCATTTATTGAAGTTTTACCATGTGGTAGGCAATTTAGCAGTATTACCTCCAGTTGTCACAATCACAACATTCTTCCAAGATAGATGTCAACTCTTTCCCTTTCCTCAACCCTTCTACCACACACTCAGTCTTCCCCTACTACAAATGAGGAATCTGAAACTGTGATATTAAGTAAGATATTAAGGGTTAAGGCCTAAGCCTGCAAAGCAGACTAGATCTGAAACTAGTGTCACACAGCACCAAAGCTCATTATCCAATGTTACTTCTAAAGAAATACAAGTATACAGTCTTTACCAAAGCAGTATAGAAATTTTCTCTTTGGTAAAATTCTTTTTCTTCATCTGTTCCTAATGTAAGTATTATGCACATTCATCATGGAACATTCAGAAAAATATCCAGGCAAAAAAAAAAGGAAGTAGAAATAATTGATAATTATATCAGTAACATTATGGTGAATGTGGTGGATGCTGTACTGCATCAGGTACCCAATCTCCATTCAGGGATTAATTCCCCAAAGTATTAGAGTTTGTGGTTACCAGCATTCACCCTTTGGCATTCTGGGAATTTCCTTGGCTGAAGAGAGACATCTAGCCAGAGAGACATCTAGCCTAAAGTCACAGTCCCTTCCCAGTGGTGACCTTCATATAATGACAAATTGCTGTGTCACTATAAAGTGTTCCCTTTCTCCTCTTTCCCCACTTCCTCAAATCTGGAAGACTAAGAAGGGCCATCCTTGCAAAGTTAAATTACTGCTCATTGTAGCCAATGCTGCAGCCTAACTTTTCCCCTGGCCCAGTCGTGTTTCTTTCCTTCCCCATACAGGAATTGAACCTGAAACTTGATTAAATACATGTATCGAATTATCATATTGAGCAGAGCCGAGTGGAGCACACCTTTATCCCAGACACTTGGGAGGCTAAGGCAGCAGGATCACCAAGTTGAAGGCCAGCCTGGGCAACTTAGTGACATCCTGTCTCTAAAATAAAACATAATAAGGACTGGGGATATAGCTCTGTGGTGAAGCACCCCTAGGTTCGATCCCAAGTACCACAAAAAAATCACTAATGTACCTCAAAATTATGTACAATCATTATATGTCATTTGATTTTAAAAGAGAGAGTTTTCCTTAATAAACAACCCTCATACTTGTATCCATTTCAGGGTGCTTTCTGGGGAATCCAAACTGCAGCAGCACTAAGAATTCAGAATTGCTTCACTAGTATTCCAGTCAAAAGTGTTTAACCTGAAACTAATCATGAGTAACATCAAATGAACCCAAATGGAGGGATATTCTACAAAATTATAGGCCTGTATCCTTCAAAAATGTGAAATACATGTAAAAGCTCAAGAAATTTTCTATGAAAAGAAATCCAAGGTGGTGGAGTATGATGGCCATCATAGCCCTAGCTTTATGTATGACTGCATGTATGTTGTGATTCTATATCACTTACAACCAGAAAAATGAAATGTTATCCTCCATCTGTGTACAATGAATCAAATTGCTCTCTGATATCATGTAAACCTAAATAGAACAAATAAATAAATTAAATATGGGGGAAAAAAAAGAAATCCAAAAAGACATTTGAATGGAACACAGTATTTTGAACTTTATTTTGCTATAAAGCACTTTATTAGGACAATTGGCAAAAAGTCAGTAAGATCTGTACACTAGATAATAGCATATCAGTGTCAAGATACTGATATTGATAAGTGTGCTCTAATTACGTAAAAGAATTCTCATTCTTAGAAAATATACACTGAGATGTTTAGAGAAGAGGAAGAATCACATCTATAAGACACTCTCAAAACAGTTTGGGAAAAATTGTGTGTGTGTGTGTATGTGTGTGTGTGTGTGTAGAGGAAGGAAGAAGAAAGGAAGACAAAAATATTTTAAAACTACAAAAATATTGATATTTGAGTATATGGGTGAATAATAACGCAAAAATTTTGTATACTATCCTTGAAACTTTTATCTAAGACCAAAATCATATTTTTACACAGAATATCCTGTATCATATAGGCTGAAATTTTTTCTAAGTGTGTAACTAGCACTTAATTTTGTCAATGTCAATGATTTATGTGTGGAAGTTTTAGTTTGTTTTATAGTCAAATCTACCAGTGTTTTCCTATATGCCATCTGAATTTGGTGTTATACTAAGAAGGATCTTCTTCAACTTCTGATTATATAAATATTTACTTATACATTGTTCTAGCATATTTTTGTTCTTTTCCTCAATTTTAATGTATATTTGATGGTATCATTTGGGTATTTAATTTAAATTTATTAGAGTTAGCCAGTGGTTCCAATAACAGGTGTCAATTACACTATCCTTTAGCCATTTGTTTGGAATATCATATATACTACATTCTAATTTCTTTTACAGTTTTGTTTCTAGGCTTTCTATTGAATTCATCACACTATCTGTTTTCATAAAACACTTTAAGAGTTTTAGCTAATATCTTTAAATATTTTGAAGTATAAGCTCACACCGCATTATCTAATATTTTAAAAATTATTTTAACACAACAATTATACATATTTATAGGGGACAACATATTTTATTTTATTTTTTATAATATTTATTTATTTATTTAGTTGTAGGTGGACAGAATATCTTTATTTTATTTTTATGTGGTGCTGAAGATCGAACCCAGTGTCTCACGCCTGCTAGGCGAGCATGCTACCACTGCGCCATAACCCCAGCCCTGACAACATGATATTTTAATACACATATATAATGTATGATGATTGTATCAGGATAATTAGCATATCCATCACCTCAAACATTTATCATTTCTTTGTGTTGGGAACATTCGAAATTCTTCTATTATCAAATATACAATAAATTATTGTTCACTTAAAAATATTCACATATCAGCAATTATATTACCATTTTCATTTCTAATTTTATAAATCGGAATTTTACTTTGCTTTCTTTCTAACTTTAATCTTCAGAAATTTCTCTTTTCAAATAATTAGTTCCCAGACTTATTTACTAAGCCTACATTTTTCTAATTCATTCAATTGCATCTTCTACCTTTAATAATTTCTTCCTTTTGCTTTATTTAGGGCTATTTTGTTACTCTTCTCATTGGTTGATAGCTTGAATGCTTAGTTTATTTTTAGTTCTTCCTACTTAATAAAGAAATATTTTACTACTATGAATTTTTCTGAGCACAGCTTTGACCACTTCCCATAAGTTTTTACAAGTAATATAGTTCTCGTTGCTGATTTCTAAATATCTTGAAATTCTAGTTTTCATCGCCCCTTTGACTCAGCAGTTATGCACAGAAAAATAGTCTGAATTTCCAAGTAGTTTTATAGTTGTTTTTGATTATCCTATTGTTATTCTTTTCTAACTTTACTTCATTGAGATCACAGAATAAGGATTGCATGATTTCTACTCTTTGGAATTAACTAAGGGTTTGTTTTTATCACCTAATATTGCAATCATTGCTTCCAAATAAATACTTAAGGTAGTTGAAAATAATTTGTGACCACTTGGAGGGTATATATTAGTAATCCTTCAGTGTCACTATTTTTTAGTCTAATGGATCTGTAGAAAACTGAGAGGTGTTTCTCCCACTATGATTTTTTGTTTTGTAAAAACGTATCTGTAAAGCCAGATGACCAAAAGGAGGCGAATTAAAACCGCTGGGCAAGGCTTTATTGGAAATACACGCTCTTGAGATGAACTCTCCTGTCCATCAGAGTGTGTCTGGAAGAGTGGCGCACGTGTTCCGCGGTAAAGAAAATTTAAAGGGCCCAGTCAGGAAGGGGAGGGCTTAAGGCAGGAACGGAGAGGCTATGAGATAGGAAGAGGAGGTATCTAGAGTCCTGCTTCCCCTGGGATTGGTCAGGGGATCCTGCCGAGGTCAGAGTCCCTCCAGGATGAGTCAAGAAAAGTCCACTGATTGGTAGGAGGTCCCATTGTTGCTTACATATCAGCATCTGGTAGGCTGTTCCTTTGCACATGCAGGCTGCTTGATGTTTCATTCCCCACAGCTGCTCCAAACCAACGCCCTACACCTGGCCACAGCTCCACGGAATCCACCATGCTGCATGTCCTGCGTCTACTGCTGCCGTGTGGAGCTCGCCACGTTGTATGCTCTGCGTTCATTTCGCGCAAGATCTCCAGCCGACCTAACAGTATCCTTGAAATTTTAATGATATTTGCTTTAAACAGTTTAACATATGTGGTGCATAAAGGTTCACCTTCATTGAAAATCATGCCCTTTCTTAATATAAAATAGTCCCCAGAAACTGAAATCACCTATAAGTTATTTTAATTGTATGCTTATATATTTTGGCGGGGGGAGAAGTACTAGAGATTGAACCCAGGAGTGCTCTAACTATGAGCTATATCCTTAGTCCTTTATCTTTATTTAATTGTATTTTGTGACAGGGACTCAATTGCCCAAGCTGGCCTTAAACTTGCAATCCTTCTACCTTCACATCCAGAGTAGCTGGGATTAATGGGAGTGGTTGGGATTATTGGCATGTACCACCCCTTTGGGCTTTCTATAACAGCTTTCTGATGCTTCTATTTAAAACTAAAATGCAGCAGCATTGTTTGCAAATTTCACAGCTTCTTTCCTGCCTTCTTGTATATATTTCAATTACAAATGCAAATTTACCTAGAAGATATTTTTTAAAAAACAACATTTACAGAGAAATATTAGCAAAATTTAAGGGAGCCTCTTGAAAATGTTATTTTGTTGCCATTGCTCTAATCATTAAGGAGTAACACTATCATAAGTAATAAATGGAAAATATCTAAGTTGGGAATCTTTAGCTAACATGGTAAAGAGCACCTTGGAGTATGGAAAAAACAGGAGTTCTAAGGAGACAAAGAGTGTGGTGATGATGATGATGATGATGATGATGATGATGATGATGATGATGATGGCGGCGACAATACAATGGGAGCTGGAAGAAGTAATGCTAACATTTTTTAGGTGCTTGCTCCATATTTACCAGGAATTCTCCTAAGTGTTTTACATATAATATCTATATTCATACTATGACCTTTTGAGGTAGACACAATCCCTATCTCCATTTTGCCAATGGATGTGCAAAAGAGTTAAGTAATTAGCCAAACCCTGGGCAAGCATTTAAACCCAAGGTGACTGACTCCAGAGTTACCACCCCTATTGCTATCTATAAAGACTCTACTAAAAAGAGAAAATGGAAAGAAAATCTGTGTTTACTTTGAAAAAAATTGCATAGGCGTTAAAAACACAGGTTTTAAAGCTAGGAGCTTAAAGACCCATTAACCATTCACCATGTCAGTGACCTTGGATAATTTACTTAACTTCTCTGTACTTGGATTTCCTAGCTATAAAATGAGAATAACAATAACTCATCAGAATTGTGAAAATTCAAAAAGAAAATGAATGCATAAAAAGCACTTATAGCAGTGGTATCCTTTAGGCTTTATCTACTGTTATTATGTATTACAACATTAGAGCTGTTAAAACAAATGACAATAACAAGTGGATAAAGGCCTCTAATAGGAAGAATGGGGAATAACCTAGCTATGATGTATTGCATAGATTTCCCAAGAATGTACTTTCATAAATTATAAAAGAGAAAATTGAATTTACTTTAAAATTGACAAAATACATAAAATATGGTCTTCCCACTCAATAATACCACTACCCAAAAGTTTTCTTCTAACATAGAACTCTGATTTCTAAATATGTCAAAACTTCTAGATTTCATCTAAAACATATGTGACTTCTCCATATGATACATGCATACCCATGTTTATAACTACAATTCACAATAGTCAAACTATGGAACCAGCCTAGGTGTCCATCAATGAATGAATGGATAAAGAAAATGTTATATATACACACAATGGAGTTTTATGCAGCCATGAAGAAAAATGAAATTATAGCATTTGCAGGAAAATGGATGGAACTTGTTAAGTGAAATCAGTCAAACTCAGAAGGTCAAGAGTCATATGTTTTCTCTCATATGTGGAAGCTAGAGAGATAAAAAGCAAAGAAAGGTAGAGGGATCTCATGAAAATTGAAGGGAAATTAGTAGAGCAGAGGAAAGAGTTGAGGCTGGGAGGGACACTGGGGAATGATATTAGCCAAATCATATTGTTATATTATGTGCATGTATGGATATGTGACAACAAATCCCACCACTATGTACAATTGTAATGTACCAATTTTAAAGTGAAATTTTTTTAAAAAATTTGACTTCAAAACATGAAATTGCAAAGATATATTTATTAATAAGACTTTCTTCATTTCTTTATCCTAGTGAACTGGACAACAAGTAGAGTATAACAACTGCCACAGGATGTTTTAATTTAACATTAATAACCATTAGGAGTCAGGGGAAAAAGTACTATTTCATAGCTTTTGACCTATTCAATATTTATTTATTTATTTATTAGTACTGTGGATTGAACCCAGAGGTCCTTTACCACTGAGCTATATCCTAAGCCCTTATTACTTTTCTTCTATTTTAAGACAGGCTTTCACTAAGTTGCTGTGACTGACTTTGAACTCTCAATACTGTTTTGTTTTGTTTTGTTATTTAATATATTTTAGATGTCCACGGACCTTTATTGTGTTCATTGATTTATATGTGGTGCTGAGAATCGAACCCAGTTCCTCACACATGCTAGGCAAGCACATTACCACTGAGCCACAACCCCAGCCCCAGCCCTTATTACTTTTTATTTTGAGACAGGATCTCCCTAAGTTGCGCAAGTCCTCACTAAGTTGCTGAGATAGGCCTTGAACTTGAGATCCTCTTGCCTCAGCCTCTAAAATCACTGCGATTTATAAACATGCACCACTGCACCTGGCTCTATTCAATTTTTTAATACATTGATTTTATGTTGTATCAAATATAGCCCTCTTTACCACCAGATACATAAATGTACAAATGCTACTCAGAAGTTCCAAAATTTACTCTTTTTTTTTTTAAAGAAACTTTTTTTTGATGTGCTATTATTTTTTAATATCTTTATTTATTTTATGTGGTGCTGAGGATCGAACCCAGTGCCTCACATATGCGAGGCAAGCGCTCAACCGCTGAGCCATAACCCCAGCCCCCCAAAATTTACTCTTATATGTAATCATAGATAAAAAGACCAGAGGACTTTTCCAAAGGAGTAGGGTGTATGGTCTCAGCTGAACTGTTACACAATTTAGAGAATCTATCAACTCTTTAGAATTGATCTTCAACTTTCTTGTTTTTGTCATCATTATAGTAGTTTGATTTGATTGTTACAACTTTTTATAAATCTTAAGCAATGAAGACATGGCTCTACTTCTTATCTAATTCAAAGACATCAAATTAGTAGATATTTCACTGGTTTTCACATTCATGTAGGACTAATTATATTTTTAAGGAAACCTAAGTTTTACTTCACATTTAATTCAAGGTTTTGAACAACACATAAAAGATAAAATTTACAGATAGAACATCTAAGTTCAGTCGCACCTCTGATGCTTTATTTGTTCCTTGTTCTTTGGTAGGTCATAAAACCTCTCCAAAACTTGGATTCAATAGGATAGCTCAAAGAGTTAATATGCAGTTTTAATACAAATACATAGGAAAGTGCTTCATAAACCATAATAATTTACAGGAATATAAAATGGTTTTATGACTTTGTTTAGAATATCTGCTTAAATAATATAATGACCTACTTTTTGATGAAACACAAATATCAATTTATCAACAACCACATCCATGTAATTTCTATTGAAATACATGAAGAAGAATTAATTTTCTCTTTTAAAGGAGTGTTCATTTAGAGTTATCAATTCCAAGTGTAAATTCACATTTATGTTCAAAGAAACTTAGGTTAGCCTTTCTTCCATTTGTCCTTTTTCCACACACATCCCACCCTTCTCCTAGACTTACTACTTTTGAGTTTAAAATGAATTTAGAAAGAAAAATGTTCTCTATTTCATAAAGCCAGTTGTGTTTCAACCATCAGAACTTAATACTCTTCTGTCCCTATAGAAACTTATTTTTAGATTTGAGGGAAAACTAACACATATAAGTCTATGCTTTTGATTCTTGGTTTTGTCCACAATCACTTTCATTCTTGCTTTTTAACTTGAAGCACTGAATCTGGAAAGGGGAGAACAGCTGTCTTTTTTCATTCTCATGTGTTGCAAGAGGAAAATAAATTCTTCCATCAACCTCTGTCCCATTCAAACACATAAAGTGATCTTTTATATTTTGGGGCAGCTGGACATCTAATCCACAAGTCAGGCATTAAGCTGAAGAACTGACAATCAAATAATTCATGACACATCCACATTAGCTTGCTCATGCCTTTATCACTCTGAGGTTTACTTATTTGGAGAGATTCCATCATGTCAGAGCCTAAGGTGCAAATTCAATATAGTGTGAGCATCTAATTCAATATAGTGTGAGCATCTTATTCATATGGGGTCATTTCAACACTCATCACAACTTTCAGTGAATATATGACATGGTTTTTTTTCTTTTGTTTTTGGTATTATTTTTTCCAGTTTTGGGGACAGAACCCAGGGCCTTGCACATGTTGGGCAAACATCCCGTCAGTGAGCTACATCCCCAGCATGATATGAAAATTATTTTAAAACAAAATTTCTTATTTGTGCTGAGCATTCCTATTGTCACACACATACACAAATAAAAAATTATGCTGATTTGATAAAGTTATTCCATGAAGTCTTATTTCATCTCATAAAACCTCATGTCTTTTTTTTTCCAGTGCTAGAGATAGAACTCAGGGCTTTGCACATGCTAGGCAAGTGCTCCACCCCTGAGCTATACCCCCAGTCCTCATATCCTTCTCTTAATACAGCTCTCTATCTTGACATTTTCTTATGATACCATGTGCTTATGGCTAAAACCTGACCCTCCCTCACTGACTTCACTAGATTTAAAAGGTTTTTTAGAGAAGATTTAAAGGTTCTAGAGGGAACTCAAAAGAGAAAGCCAGTTTCTTAGGATCCTGAAATGTAGGTCTCTGGGTTTCTTATTAGTATGGTCACTCACATAGAGATGAGCAGCAACCTAACTCATAGAAACACTGTAAGACTCAAAACATACCTCCGTATCCAAAATGATCCCCTTTTTCTGTTCCTTATCACTCTTAAGTTATGAGTACCTAAATAGGTATAACCCTGGAATAGAGAAAGTACAGCTGAGCATCACTAATCCCCAAATCCAAAATCTGAAGTGCTCCATAATTCAAAACTTTTCCAGTGCCGACATGACACTACAAGAGAAAAATTTCACACCTAACCTCATGTGACAAATAAAAGTCAAAATACAGGCATACAACACATGGTTTATTCATTGTTTCCAAAGGGGGACAAATTCTCTCAGCCCTCTTCAGCTATGATACATCTTTTTTTGTGCATGCTCAGATTTCCCAAGTAGAAACACTCACAAAAGTAATAAAATGGCATGTATGCAGGTTGGATACATCAACAACAGGTCCTCCAAAATGATTCACACAGGCCAAAACTTACTTATGTTATTCGCTGTATTTTTTTTGCTTGTTATCTGCTCTCTGTTATAAAGATATTATTAAAAATGTCAAAAAAGACTCATGATATCCCTATGGCTAACTGTGATAAGAAAAAGAAAAAGTACTTATGTTTACCTATAGCACAGAAAGTCAAGTTGAACATTTTACATAAGAGTATGATGTTGGAATGTCTACCATGTATGACCTGAAGAAACAGAAAGGTAAACTGTTGGAATTCAATTCTATGCTGAAAGTAATAAACAGAAGTTAATTAAAAGTTTAAAAATCACTGTAGAGATAGAAATGAATCTCTTGATCATGTATTAAAAGAGCAGATCCATGAGCATCACAGTGAACACATGCCACTTAATAGTATGCTAATCATTAAGCAAAGATCTATCAGGATGAACCAAAAATTGAAGGGAATTGTGAATATTCAACAAGCTGGCTCTGTAGGAGTATAAGAAAAAACATGGCATAAATTTTAAAGATTTATGATGATAAAACATTGGCTGATCATGAAGAAGCAAAGAAACCCATTAAGTTTGCAGAGGTTATTGCTGACAAAAATCTGACACCAGAACAAGTCTATAATGCTGATGAAACATCACTAGTTTGACATTATTACCCCAGAAAGACACTGACTACAGCTGATGAGATAGTTCTCATAGGAATCAAGGATATCAAGGATAGAAAAACTGTGCTGGGGTGTGCTAATATAGCAGGCAGTATAGATTTATACTTGCTGTGATAGGCAAAAACTTGCCTTATCCTTGTTATTTTAAAGGAGTTAATTTCTTACCAGTCCATTACCATGTACACAAAAAGGCATGGATCACAGGGACATCTTCCTAGTTAGTTTCACAAAACTGGACTAGGTAATGATGGCAAGATTTTGTTATTCATTGACATTTGCTCTGCTCATCCTCCAACTAAAATTGTAATAAAAATATGTATGCTATGAAAGAAACAATAAATGAGGTGAAGAGAGCACCCACATTTTGGGAGCAAATTTTTGTCACATGCACAACAGATAGAGCACTAATCACCAGGATATATAAAGAACTCAAAAAAATTTATAACAAAAAAACAAATAATCCAATCAATAAATGAGCTAAGGAGCTGAACAGACACTTCTCAGAAAAAGATATACAATCGATCAACAGACATATGAAAAAATGTTCAACATCTCTAGTAATTAGAAAACTGCAAATCAAAACTACTCTAAGATTTCATCTCACTCGAGTCAGAATGGCAGTTATCAAGAATACAAACAAGTGTTGGCAAGGGTGTGGAAGAAAAGGCACACTCATACATTGCTTGATGGGATTGCAAATTGGTGCAGCCAATCTGGAAAGCAGTATGGAGATTCCTTAGAAAACCTGGAATGGAACAATCATGTGACCCAACTATCCCACTCCTTGGTCTATACTCAAAGGACTTAAAAATAGCATACTACAATGACACAGCCACTTCAATGTTTATAGCAGCACAATTGCCAATTGCCAAACTGTGGAATCAACCTAGATGCCCTTCAATATATGAATGGATAAGGAAACTGTGGTATACATGCACAATGGAATATTACTCAGTCTTAAAGAAGAATAAAATTACGGCATTTGCAGGTAAATAGGTGGAGTTAGAGAATATCATGCTAAGTGAAGCAATCCAATCCTACAAAACCAAAGGCTAAACGTTTTCTCTGATAAGTGGATGTTAATCCATAAGTGGGGGGCATGGGATGAGTAAAGGAACTTTGGATTTGCCAAAGTTGTTCTTTGGTCAATGTTGAAATCATTGAAATGGTTCCAAACTAAGGTGTTCATAATAATAGTGATGATTGAGATGACACTGTTAACACTACACAAAAAGTGTGTATGAACAACAGTGAAAATGTTTGGTGGACTTTTTGAAAGAAGAAAGCAGTGTGCATTCAAAACCAAGCAAGAAATCATGTCAGTTTATAAAATGGAGGAGAAACTCTAACACACACACACACACACAAAACCTTACTAATTTGGCAGATGACTCTGGAAGAAACATTTCAAAAAGCCATTCAGCAAAACTCCTCCTCAACCCTATAAAACCCACTTCCTGGTCCCTCAATTGCTTCTGGTGTTTCTTCTCACCTAGAAAGATAAAATACAGTGTACAGTAGCCTTTTAATCAAAGAGCATCACAAAGACTGAAAGCTTCTATTGTTTGCTATTGTTTAAAAGCTGATTATAAGTCTTCCGTTGATGCTACTAGGCTGCTTAATTCTCTTAAACATGTTATTTTTCACCATATCTATGGTATGACATGTGTTCTACTGTTATGTACTTAAGTGAGAACAAATATAAGAAAAGGATTATTTATTGGTAGCTGTCTTAGCTTTTTTGCTGTTGTGACCAAAAGATCTGACAAGGATAATTAAAGGATGTAAAGTTTATTTTGTGCTCAGTTTCAGAGGTCCCGGTCCATAGATGGCCGGCTCCATTGCTCTGGACTGGAAGTGAAGAACATTATGTTGTAGAAAGAAAGCAGTTTGGGACATGGCACTGGGAAGCAGAGAAAGAGCTCTGCTCATCAGAGACAAAATATATACTCCAAAGGCATGCTCTCAGTGACACACCTCCTCCAGCCACATTCTACCTGCCTACAGTTACCACCCAGTTAATCCATGCAAGTGGATTATTGCACTGGTTAGAATGACTCACATAACCCAATCATTTCACCTCTGAACTTTTTAGCATTGTGTCACACATGAGCTTTTGGGGGACACCTCACTTCTAAACTATAACAGTAGCATATAAATTTAGAGTCAGGAATGATGGTAGTACCAAACAAGCACAGATTGTCCATATGGGTGGCTGAGATAATGACACGCTTGCTTTCTGACGGTTCAGTGTACACAAACTTGGTTTCATGCAAAAAATTATTAAAAATATTTTATATAATTACCTTCAGGCCATGTGTATAAAGTATATATACACATAAGAATATCATGTTTCAACTTGGGTTCCACCTCTCAAATATTTCATTATATAATGGCAAATATTCCAAAGTTCAAAAAAATCAAAACAAATATTTCTGGTTCCAAGCATTTCCCAAATATGGTCCCAAGATAAGGAATATTTTATCTCTTACATGTACCTGGAATATTAATCAGCCTTAAAAAGAAATAAATTCTAATACATTCTATACCTGAATGAAGCCTAAAAACATGGTAAGGGAAATGAAATAAGCCAGACACAAAAAGATAAATACTACAAATACAACATATGAATTTTACTCTACTAGGTACACCATAACTAACATTCATAGGGGAAGAAAGTAGAATAATAGTTAAGTAGTTACCAGAGGTAGAAGGGAGGAGGATATAAGGCATTACTCTTTAAAGGGAACAGAGTTTCAGTTTGGAATGATGAAAAAGTTGTGGAGATAGATCATGGTGATGGTTGCATAAGAATGTCAAGGTACGTAATGCCACAGAATTGTACACTGAAAATGTTTACTTTTATATGTATTTTACCATAAGAAAAATATATTTCCTGAGATCACTCACAGATTTTGGGGTTGTGGGGGACACCTCTAAATCTATGCAAGACATGACATGAAAGAAGGCTGGGGAACTGCTTATTTTGCTGGTTTTCTACATTCATCCAACTTTTATAGCATCTTTACATTTACACGACTGCTTATAAATGCATACAGTTATCCTCCTTTATAGCAGACTCACCTAGCAAAGATGACACAAAAATAAACTGCAGAGGCCTAGATAACCTAGGGATGAATGTTTGGAGTCGGTGGTTTTTGTTATGTTATCTTTGATTTTGCCTGAATTTGCACACAAATAATTCAATCTTTGTTTTTTTTTTAAATATTTTATTAGTTGTCAAAGAGCATTTACTTATTTATTTATTTATACATGGTGCTGAGAATCGAACCCCATGCTTCACACATGCCAGGCAAGCACTCTACCACTGAGCCACAACGCCAGCCCATCAATCTTTGTTTTAACAATTTTAGATTTACAAAAATAGAAACACTCCATTTCCAATCTAAAATAATGTTGCTTTCAGTTCATCTTGTATCTCACAAACATACAAACCAATAATTATGTACTATATCACTCCTCCCTATCTTTCTTTTCCCATTGTTACTGACCACTTCATATATGGACTCGCACAAGTAATTAGCACAACTTGCACAGAAAAAATTGTTAATCTGACCTACCACAGAGAAAACTAATTCTTCAGGTTTCTCCCAAAGATTACATTGTGCTGCCTTCCATTCTTACTTATTTGTTTGTTTTTGTGGTACTGAGGATTGAACCCAGGGGCATTTTACCATTGAAGTACATTCCCAGTTCTTTTTATCCTAGACAGCACATCACTCAGTTGCTGAGGCTGGCCTCAAACTTGTGATCCTCCTGCCTTACCTCCCAAATTGATGGGATTACAGGCAAGGACCACCATGCCAGGCTTTCATCTTTAAAGTCCTCTGATATTACATATACAGAGATAATAATACAACCTATCTCATTAGATTGTGAGAACTTACAGAATGAGATAACATATGCATATACAGTATAACAGAAACCAAAGTATTTAGTATAGTGACTAACACTCTAATAAATAAATACTAGTTCCCTTCCTATCCTGCCCAACTAGGCATTATGTCTATGATGACATAGACAGGCATATATGTCTATGATGACAATATATCTTGGAATTTCTAGGATGGTTCCAATATTATATGTATTGCTCTAACTTCATCATGTATTTCTATTTATCATAATCCTCAAGTCAGTATTCAGAAAACAGAGTATGTATTGATATGGTGCACACCCCTTCAGTAATAATAAAACTTACTAGATTATGAATAGTTAATACATTAACTATGTCATATGTTCTACATACACTACAGCACTTAATTCTTCCAGCATCCCCAAGAGATGTATATTATCACTGCCATTTAACAGATGAAAAAACAGATCGGTTAGGTTGGCCAAGGCCACAAACCTGGTAAATCAGCTTCCTGACTCCCTATATGGTACTTTTTCCAATGATTCAGAGACTCATAGTGTTGGTTATCCAACCTACATGAAAACACAACCTACATGAGAAACAAGCTTTTAAAATAGTGCTATTTGTTTAGTCGTTGTGCTCTAAACAAAGGAAGCCAGCAAACTTCATGACAGAATCATTCTCAAACAAAAAACACGTTGTTGTGCCTCAGTTTCCTTGTCTCTATATTACCACACTTTATCTCTTATGGTAGTAAAGACTGATTGGGGAAATTGTTGTAAAAAGCCTCCATATTGAAGATGTATAAGTCCTCTGAAACATATAATACAGATACAGAGCAAAGTATCCTGAATACTTGAGCTTATACTTTGAAGAGGAATTGACAAGAAAAAGCCTGATGTTGAAAATGGCTCAGTTATAATCAGTTGCTGAAGTTATTCTGACAATCAGGTACAATGCAGAAGGGCAGACATTCTCAGGAAAGGTTAAGGTTTCCTTGGCAACTATCAAATGCATTGTTAATATCCCCTAGGAAGTTTTTGGTCAATAATGACTGAAGTGCTATAAAACTATTTTTAAACTATCTTGTGAGTTAATTCTGTTCTCCTTTCAAAATTCTTTTTTCTTTAAATTTACTTTAATTGCTTAATTAATGGTTATTTGGTGAAGGTTACTGAATACTCTGTTGAAGGAAAGGTTTTGACTCTTTCTGTCAAATAGAATTAAAGATGTCAATGAACAGGGAGCTGTTTTGAAAGGATTTGAGCAAACTCTGATGTAAAAGAGGAGTCATCCCATAAAATATTCACCCAAAGTTACAATTACAAGTGTCTATCTAAAATTATTATTAATATCAATTATAGAATTTTCATATTTGCAAACTTTTTAGTAATTCATTTGTATTAGTTATTCCACATATCAATCCATCTAAGACCTTCAGTAACTATCCTCATTCAATGGATGAAAAGCTTAAGACCAATTATAGATAGCTAGCTTTTTTTATTAAAATTTGGCCATTTATTTGCATGTAATAATCCATAATAAGTACGGATCAGAATCAAGAGTTTAGTTATTTATATCATTGGAATTGGTATATCATATTATAAATGTTCCTTGAGTTTTAATAGGGTTATAAACCACCATAATTTTTTAATAATTTTTTAGTTCTAGATGAATACAATACCTTTATTTTATATATGCATGTATATGTGGTACTGAGACTCGAACCCAGTGCCTCACACATGCTAGGCAAGCACTCTACCACTGAACCACCACCCTAGCCCTAAACCACCATATTTTAACCAGGTCCTGTGGCACATACCTGTAATTCCAGCAGCTCAAAAGGCTGAGGCAGGAGGATCACAAGTTCAAAGCCATCTTCAACAACTTAGTGAGATGCTGTATCAAAATAAAGTATAAAACAGGGCTGAGGATGAGGCCCCATGGTCAAGCACCCTGGGTTCAATACCTGGTACCAAAGATTAAAATAATAATTTTAAAAACACCATATTTTAAGTCAAAAATGCACTAATACACCTAACCTGCCCAATGTGGCTTAGCTTAACTTACCTTCAATGTGCTCAAATTGCTTACATTAGCCTACAGTCAGGCAAAATTTCCAATACAAAGCCTAATTTTTTTAAATATATATTTTTCAGTTGTTGATGAACCTTTATTTTTATTTATTTTTTTGTGTGTGGTGCTGAGCATCGAACCCAGGGACTCACACATGCTGGGCAAGCACCCCATCACTCAACCACAACCTCAGCCCACAAAGCCTAATTTTTAATAAAGTGTTGAGTATCTCACATACACACAGAGATGGGAATTTTGTAGATACAATGGAATGCAAAAAAAAAAAAACACAATAACCAAAAAAATCCTGGCAACACACTACACTGTGAAGTATCAGTTGTTTACCCTTGTGATCACCTGGATGACTGGGAACTACATCTCCCTACTACTGCCCAGCATTGTGACAGAGTATCAAATCACATATTGCCAACCTGAGGAAAAAAACAAAATTCAAAAGTTCAAGTATGGTTTATGCTGAACACATATCACTTTGGTTACCATTGTAAAGTTGAAAAATCTGAAGTCAAATCATCGTAAGTCAAACCATATGTCAGGGACCATATGTACTTACAATTCCATCAAGTAATATTTGATAAGATACTTGGGATACTCCAAGAACATGGGGTGAACAAGATAAATCAATCAAGCCTCTAGAAAGACTCAGGATAGGAGAGTATTTAGAGATATCTGACATTAAAATTATTAATGACAGATTCATTGGATGTTACCTTCAATTAAAGTCATGGATATTTGTGGAGTCTGCTCTCAACTCTACCAAGAATAGGCAGTTATTTTACAGTATATCCTTCCAGAAATATACTTTTAGTCCTGATGCTTTTCTGACTAGTTGAAGACATTAAAAATATGGCTAGTTTTGCTAAGCAGAATAACTATTTGTTAACATGAATTGTATTATTAATTAACTATTACTGAATATTGCCAAGAATACTCTATTGATTTTTTAAAACTTACTAGTACAAAGGTAATTATCTCAGAAAGGTAATTGAACAAGTAAATTCAATAATGCAATTCCAGACTTATGTCTATGTCTTAGTTATAGACACAATAATACAGTAGGAAAAAAATAGACAGAAATAAACCTGGACATGAATTGTATAGTTATTTAAGAATAGCCTTGAGATAGATAGTGCTTTAATTATAAGTGGTCCCATCTCCAACCCCTTTTCTTTGTCTTACAAATCTACGTGAGAATGCCTACCTGCTTCCTGGTTTGGAGATTTTTTTCTTATTTTCTAAAAATAAATTTTCTTAAATGAATTTATAAGTCTGGAATTCAGCCCTTATAGGGCTGCAAACAATCTTGGATGTTTTAATTACTTCAAAATATAACTCTTCTAGAAAGTGCATGTTCATTTCAGCACCTGGTATATTCAGGATATTAACAGAAACTAATCAGAGAGGGTAGCAAGGAAAAGAACTATGCTAAGAATATTTACCTTGGCTTCTTTTTTTTCTTCCTCATTGTTTTTTAACAGGAATGAAAAATTCAATGTTCAAAGTGACTGGGAAAGGGGCTAAAAGCAATATAATATTAATGGTATCACTCTGAATATATTTGGACTGTTTTTAAGGAAAATAAGTCCCATTTACAATTTAGCACTACAAACACAAATGGCAACAAGAAAAATACTTCATCATCATAATTACCAAAAATAATATTTAAATGCCCACTATGGGCATTTAATGCCTATAATAATGCCATTTTCCTACCACCCCAAAGTACCTGGTATGATTAAGTACATGTTAGTTCTTCCTCCACATACTAGTACACCTATAAGATTTTACAGTTGTTGAGCACAATTCTGCATTTGTCATGTTTTGACCAAAAGAATACAGGTGATCATATTCAGAGTGTAAATATAGAAAGTGTGGTGTGGTAGCTATTCATGGAATCTAGAGAGAGAGGAGGATCTGGATAAGTGGTTGGCTAGACTTATGGAGAGCTCATTGGCCAACTGAAAATAGAAAATGAAAGAGAAAGAAGCAGCAGAGGAAGAAGAAATCATGACACCACTGGAACGATAGGTGCTTCCAAAGGAAGTCAAGGGCTAGAGATCACATTTCCTGGTTTCCTGATCTACTAAATAAGCTATGACACTCTGGTGTTCTCAAGCATCTGTGACATGCATTCACCTTCTAAACAAAACAGCCAAAAGAAGTCTCCTCTAAACAATTCACCTTCTAAACAAAACAGCCAAAAGAAGTCTCCTCTAAACAACTCCATGTTTTGTGTTATATGACATTGAAGCCTAGATACATAGATTGAAGAAATCATGTACCTGACCTAAAGGCAGCTGGACTTGAGCAGATACCAGCAGTTTATGGCAAAGTGGCAAGAGAGCCCATTGGGAGTTTTGTTTTGGATAATGGCCCCACCTTAAGCATCTTCATGGTTCACATTTGAGATGAAGCCATTTCCTTACCTGGGGATTTGAAACTCCCAACCCCATGGAAACAGTTGAGATAAAATAAAGACAGAAGCGAAAGATGCATGAAGAAAAGGCTGTAAGCAGAATCCACAAGGCAATGAAAAACCATGAAGTTGAGAGCTGAGAACCTTTTGCAACAATAGAAACAGAGAAAATTATGGTAGAAAAAAGTAAAAGCAGAAGGTAGAACTTGAATCAAGAAGATTATTTACTACTAGAGTTGTCTTCGGTGCACTAGAGTTTTATAGTATCCTAAATATGATCTTTCCAGCCATCTTTGAGGAAAAATTGCCCAAGTACTGAAATGGTTTCTTGTGCCTCCTTACTTTCTGGCATATTTTTACAACAACCACATTGCCTGAGGAAAATTAGGATTGCTGCTGTTCCTTACAACATGAAGTTACCTACAAACACATCTAAGCACAGGGAAGTAACCATCTAGCTACTGTTTATAGCTTCTTCAACACTGTGCCAGTGCTGTTAGAGATGGAGGAACATTGCAATTCAAGAGACCTGGGAGTTGTAGCAGGTTGTTTCTGGTTGCAAGTATCAGAAAAGCCTGAATTAAAAAACAAAACAAAACAAAACTTTAAAAACAAAATGTTAGAAATCTCACATACTAAAAGTCCATAGATAGGGCAGGCACTGATGTAGTAAGTCAAAGTCCTGTCTCTCCTTCTCTGTGGTTCCCTGGTCTCTGCCCTTCTCTATCTGTGTATTAACCCCTCAGGATTGTTGCATGATGCTAGCATCAGTTCCCAGAAGAGAATGGACACACATTCCTCAGAAGTGTTTCCAGAACTGGGTCATGTACTTATGCCTAAACCAATCAATCTTTAGCAAGAAGAATGGGACTGTCAAGACTCTTTGACATACTCACCCGCTGTGGCCTATAAGGGGATCATCCTCATCAAGAAGGATCGAAACATGGACAAGATCTGGGTTGTGTTCATGAGGAAGGAAAAAAGGAAGCACATGATGGGTGAGCCATTAACAGTACCTATTTCAGGAACCATATCATAGCAGACTTGAAAGCAAAGTGAAAGAGACCACTAGGTATATTTTTTGAGATTCTGAAACACACAGGGTTACCTCCTGTTTTATTTCTACCACTAACAAGTTTCTGACAACAAATTATGTAATTAGAATACTTTTTCCTTATTATTGACAGTCCTCAAATTATAGTATAACAGTTTCCAATGATCCATTCACTATTCTCATATTATTAATTTATGGCATTTAAAGATAACAGACACTAACGAGATTTATTAATCAAATACTGACTGAGTGCCTACTATACACTAATCACCATGCTAGTTGCTATAGATAAAGAAGCAAACAATTCACACATTTTTCCCCCTTATGAGCTAGCAGTATTTGTGTCAGTATACTTCCAGAAGGGCCCATATCTTCTATATCCTTACTCGGCATATGGGAGAAGCTTATTCACCCAGAACCTAATGCATGGTTGATATCAATTGTTAAAACAATGAGAAATATAAAGGAATAATAAGGTGAATGGAGGTGACAAGAGACCAAAAGACTTATCCTATTACTATTCTGGTTTTACTGGGTTTGTGTTGCTGGCAACCTCTGAAATCATTTTAACAAAGGTTTACAAAGTGTTTGAAATACAGCAATATAATTTTAAACATTTATCTTTGCCCAGTGCAATTACTTTTAAGGGAAATACTCACTTGAATGTAGAAGTTATGGCATATTTATCATCAAAAATATCACTATGTAATATGATATCATCAAAAATATCGCTATGTAATATCACTATGTAAAATATCACTATTGTATTCAAACCTTAACATTATTTCAAAAAAGGAAAAATAGTATCCTACTGATAGTTACAATCTACCACTAACTGATATCATGTGGAACTTGTGCCTGAGATGGAAAAGCTTTCTTTCCTATGGATTTGAAATGAAGCTCAACCCTATGTGCCTTTAAGTGTGGCCAAGCCAAGGCTTTGAGGCTTTTTGACAGTAAGAAGAAGGAACAAGTTAAGGATCAAAGGGTGAAAATTTCAGGGCAAATAGGTTTATTCATAAGAACTACCTTTGCATAATGTCAGGAAATTAATGAAATAACTGGTAGTGATGAGGTGGCAACTCAACTTAGCCTTTCTGAGGCAGAACAGGCAAGAAATTGTTGGCTTCATGGCCATTTCCATTAGTGTAAAAACATTAAAAAACAGGTCTGGGGTTGTGGCTCAGTGGTAGAGCAATTGCCTAGCATGTGTGAGGCGCTGAGTTCAATCCTCAGCACCACATAAAAATAAATAAATAAACTAAAGGTATTGTGTCCATGTACAACTAAAAAATATTTTTTAAGAAAATTAAAAGTGGAGAGCTCTATGAAAATTTTAGCCATAGGTACCCCCAAAATCTCCTTAAAAATACCTACAAAAATCTCCCCCAGGCAGAACATCTGAATGAATCCATTCTAATGAAGATACTATTTCTAATTCTCATTTGTTTTATCATAGAAATAAGATGGAAATTATGAAGAGTAAGCCAAAAATTGTAATTTTATTACTAAACACAATTTTCTATATTATTGTGGTTGATTAAATTATATATACTTTTAAATCTTTATAATATGCAGGTTTATAATTTTAATTAATGGAATATAGTGTCTGTGGTAATTTCCCCTCAAAGATAGGTACAGATCTTTAGTTAGGAAGGCCTATTGTCTGATTAAAAAGTCAGATTGAATTTAAATAATTTTGATTTACAGCACCATTTCAGTAATAAAATTTATCATAAGCCCAAGAGTTCCTGTATTATATGTTTTTTGTTGCTATTGTTTTATTTTTAATTGGTACATAATGATTGCATATATTTATGGGATATATTATGATATTTCAATATATGTATACAATGTGTAGTAATCAAATCAGGACAATTAGCATATCCATCACCTCAAACATTCATCATTTCATTGTACTAGGAATGTTCAAAGTCCTACCTTGTAGCTATTTTGAAATACACAATAAATTATTATTAACTATGATTATCCTACTGTGCTAAAAAACACTGGAACTTATTCCTTCTAAATGCAATCTTCTACCTGTTAACCAACTGTATTATGTCTTGAGGTTAAAATAAGGCCTTGAACATCTACAATCCACACAACAACAAATAATTTAAAAAAAGAAAATCCATTTGTATGTGGTTTTGTTTTTGTTTTTGGAACAGGGGAATGAACCCAATGAGGGCTTAACTGCTGAGTCACATCCCCAGCCCTTTTTTTTAAATATTGTATTTAGAGACAAGATCTGACTAAGTTGTTTAGGACCTTGCTAAATTGCAGAAGTCGGCTTTGAACTTGCGATTCTCCTACCTCAACCTCCCCAGTCGCTGGGATTACAGGCATGTGCCACCACGCCCAACCTGAAAATTCATTTGTTTGAAAACTCTTGCTTTTATAACTAAAGTGATTTAGTTGTGTATTTAACACCACCTTCCCTTCCATCCCCCCTCCTCATCACCATGCTAGCCCTTCTCCACACTCCTACTCTACCTCAGTTAACAGGATATGATAAAAATACCCCAGACCAACATGGCATCCCTGCTGATTTACTATATCTGTTCTCCTTTTCTGATTGAAGCCCCCTCCATCTAATAGTCCATAGCTCTATTTGATTTCAGTCCTCTCCATTCAAGGGGAAATAGAGTGTTCCTTAAATCACCTCTATCTTAATGAAAAAGGACAGTGCACACCTGGAATCCCAGCACTTTGGGAGGCTGAGACAGGAGAAAGGCGAGTTCAAAGCCAGCCTCAGCAATGGTGAGGCGCTAAGCAACTCAGTGAGACCCTGTCTCTGCATAAAACACAAAATAGGGCTGGGAATGTGGCTCAGTGGTCGAGTGCCCCTGAGTTCAATCCCCAGTACAAAAAAAAGGACAGAAACATTTTGACCCTAATTTTGGAAATAAAAAGAGTCTCTGGAGTCTGGAATCTGGAATACTGCCTTCCCTACTATCTCTTCCTTCCTTTTTGTCCTTCCTGCTCTTTATTCACTCAATCATTCAACAATTTTTTTCACTGTTAAACGTGCCAAATACTATTCAAAACACCAGGACAATAATTAACATGACAGACAAAAATCCCTGCACTTATGGAATTTACATTCTAGTAAATTATACAGACAATAAACATGTTACACACACACACAAATTCTACATAGTGATATGTGCTAAGAAGAAAAGACTAAAGCAAGGAAGAAGAGGTAAAATGTGTGTGGGGAGGGTATATATGTCAGGATAGGTCGAGTTAAAAATTTAAATGGGATGGTCTACAAGATCTCAGTGTTAAGGTGACAGCGAGTAAACTCCTGATGGAGATGAGAAGAAAGTCAAGCAGTTGTTTGCGGAAGGACTTTCCTAAAAGAGAAAAGATTAAATTGTTACCCTTTTTTTAGAAAGGATAATGATTGAAATAAAGAGAAGCAGGAGCCAGGCATGGTAGCATATGTGCCTGTAATCCAAGCAATTTGGGAACCTGAGGCAGGAGGATTGCAAGTTCGAGGCCAGGGTAATTTAGTGAAATCCTGTGTCAAAATCAAAAATTTAAAACAGGATGGTGGATGGGGATATAGCTCAGTGGTAATACACGCCTGAGTTCAAGCCCCAGTACCAAAAAAAAAAAATGATATACTGCCAGGCACAGTGGCACATGCTTGTAATGCCAGTGGCTCAGGAGGCTGAGACAGGAGGATCACAAGTTCAAAGCCAGCCTCAGCATCTTAGCAAGGCCCTAAATAACTTAGTAAGACCTTGTCTCTAAATAAAATATAAAAATGGCTGGGGATGTGGCTCAGTGGTTGAGCAACCTGGCTTCAATCCCTGATACCAAAAAGAGAGAGAGAGGATATACTCCCCTAAAACCTATAATGATCCAGGCCTATCTAAACTCCTCCCACATTAATAGTAGCTCCTTGAAGCCTCTCATTTAAGGGAGTCATCCTTGCTCCCCCAAACACCCATAAAAACAAGTACTAAGAATGTCTATCTGCTATTCCATATCAACTATTAGTTTTCAGGTAGCATCTTTCAGTCTGTCACATATAGGCTATGTGCTATAAACAGCTGTCAATTAGACTAATTTTCTACTTGTCCAAGGATAGAGTAAGTGTCTAACAGGCTTGTATTCTCTGACAAGTGTTATTAAGTTGGGCTAGAAAGTTTCTCCAGATGAGAGAACCCAGCCACCCCTAAAATACAACTTCACAAAATGCTCAAATGTGTGGTTGTAGCTTAGGCATTAACACAGACTAATAATGGAACATATATGTATTTTTTGTTGAAAGGCTGTCAATACACTGAAAAGTATACACATAAGAAAAATGTCAAGCATCAATCACATAAGCATTAAGAGAAATAATATGTATCCAGAGTATAGAAATTTAAAAATAGCCCCCATATCTTCATTGTTCTCAAAAAAAGCTTTGTGATTGAAAAGATTTAGCCAATTATGAGGGTATTTTCCCCCTGAAAAAGTACCACTTCTAATTTGTATTATTCTTCTTCAATAAACATGTGGGTGTAATAATCTGAAACAAAATGTTGAAACTGTTGATTGTGTTCCCCACCAACCACAGAACTTCCATTTCTAATTATCTCGTGGTAATCAAATGTGAAATCACTAGATTAAATGAAGAGGAGAATACATATTTAACTCTGAGGTAAATTTAGCAATGTACAATCAAATCCCACATAATTAATCTAAGAGTAGAAAATGAAATCACATACCTAGTCCAAGAATACAGAAGAGTCCTTGTCAAGGCAGAATATATCTGTAAGAGGGAACACAGATAACTGGGCCAACTGTACATTGATAATCTTTATCCTTACTGTATGATTTTATTTTATGTTTCCAGGCAGTGAGATGATATTCCTAACTTAGAATGGCTTCCCTCTTGAGTAGCACTGAACAGGTAGAAACTGCATTGCTTCAAACCTATGTCATGTCTCAAAAAGGTGCCATATTGTCTGCTCAAAGGCACTGAAATATAATGAAAACACAAATATATTCCATGTCACGTACTTGCAAAGGGATGAAATCAAACCACTGATGTACTAGTATATGGATTAATGTTGCCTTTTGCTGTCAATTCCAGCAAACACTATATCAAATTTGTAGCTAGGCTGATTCATGTTATAATGTTCACTTTTAGATTTTTGTCCAGGAAGCTTATTCCATAGTATATGAAGCTGGATAGACAGGAGTTATGCATAACCTCAGAAAAGCTAAGGGGCATCACATTCACTGGTATGGATCAGTGGTCAAATAGCTAATTATTTTCCTCACAGCAAAGAAGGAATATTTTTCCATTTGAAGATTTTTATCCTATGTACTAGTAGATTTGGGAATGTGCAGTCTTGACCAACAGTTGGTTTAGAAAAGAAAACTACTACAATGAAACTCTTTAAAACAGTTATTGTCAAGGTTTATTATTATTTTTTAATCTTGCTAAAATTCTGTAAGAAAACAGATATAGTTGAGAATAAATTCAAAATCCTTGGACTATGAATCATTAAACATGCATACATAATACCCAGACATCCCCTCATAACATTGGGATTAAAGAGAAGAGACTGTGATTTCTATAGAGAAATGTAAAAATCAAAGCACCACCTTTTATCTGAACTATAGACTAGCAGAAGCACAGACTTGAGGGATTTTAGAGCAGCATTAATCACCAGGCAGACTGCAAAACTGACCTACCTGTCAGAACCAAAGCAGAAGGTACTGCCCAGGTCTATGAGGGAAGAGGAGGAGAGACATGCAGGGCCTTGGCCATAGAGTAATAATTGCACTGTCACCCTACTGGGCTGCAGTTGCAGGACAGAGCTCAGTGAGATGGTGAAAGGTGTTTAGGGTTCACCCACTGAAGATATAAGTAGCCAAATAGCTTTCTTCTTAGCCCTACACCTGGTTCCATGCTACCAAGGAACGTCATGGTGTCTATCAATGTGCTCAGGTAAAATCTTCCCTGAAAATAATCCAAGTTGCAGCTCATAGAAGCTAAATAGACCTTTCAGAAACTTAGGACCCAGCTATAAATCTTTAAAACAGGTAAAAAATATATTTACATATAATTAGATTATATGCATACATAATATAATTATATATAATGTATGAATTATACATACATACACATCTTCCACAAGAAGATGGTGGTGATTTGGTGGTGATTCCTATTGTTTTCGGCAGTAAACAGTGTAGATAATGCAGTAGCCAAGAGATTTTGCTACCTTTCCACTAGGAGGAGCTACAGGAACACAAGGATCGAGATTTTAAATGCTAGAGCTCTGGTTGTCAGGCTGTAGTTTACAAGAAGTATATCTTCCAATTTGCTTCAAGTAGGCACTGTTCAATATTATTTTGAAGCTCTACAAACATATTTCAATTTATTTCAGCCAATACCATCTGAGCACCTACTATGAGCAAAGCTCACTGTCAGATGCAATAAGTGACATCAAGCTAAGTAACATGCAACCCCTGCTCTTAAGTGGCTCATAAGTAAGTGATGGGAGAGGGAGAATGAGGAACAGGTAAATAAAATATGTTCACAACTGTGTATATTACAGCATATAATGTGATATACTAGATAATGACAGATGTGAAAATAAAATGATATTATATGGATAGAGAGGATAAATCATACTTGGGTTGAAGAAGAAACAGAAATTAGGAAATAGTATTGGGGACAGTCTCAGCACTGTAACTGATAGGAAGCATGCCCATGTTATTGTAGTGATCACAGTGATAGAAATCACTCAGGAATTTAGGACCTACTTTGTATGGATGGTTTCAAATGCCCAAAAGAGCAGTAGATGGTTGCCAACTATAGAAACCTTCCATATGCCAGGCACCCAGCTCCAGTGGATGCACTGCCCCACACGAAGCTGATCCTCTATAGTGGAAAAAGGAAAACTATGATTTATATGACGTTTAATTTTAAGCGTCAACTTGGACATTGTTTTTGCGAGCTTGTTTAGAGGTTACAGCAGGGGAGCACAACTACATATATGCTTGACCAAACGATCCTCCTCTATCAGGTAAAATCATCCTTTTAAAAACAACACACAGGGCTGGGATTGTAGCTCAGCGGTAGAGCGCTTGCCTCGCATGCGTGAGGCTCTGGGTTCGATCCTCAGCACCATATACAAAGCAATAAAATAAAGACATTGTGTCCATCTACAACTAAAAAAAATATTAAAAAAAAAAACAACACACAGCTTCAGGAGGGACACACATGGAATGATATGGGATGAAGGAGACACCTACCTAGCCATCCAGATCAGCCAAATCAACCCTAGTGATCAATAGGGTAACAGGTGTCTCGGCCAAATTGCCCTCCTGTCCTAAAGGTGCTTTAGGCTCATATTAACATTTAAATAGGCAAACACTGAAAATTGCAGATTGCCCTCCATAATGTGGGTGGGCCTCTTCCACTCAGTAGAAGATCTGAATACAACAAAAAGACTTGCTTGCAGAGCTAAGGAGGAGTACTCCCTCCAACTTGCCTTTGGAATTCATCTGCATTATCAGCTCTCCCAGATGCGCAACTGCTCTGGACCTTACTTGCAGAGAAAGTCAAACTCAAATTGCTTAAATTATTAGATGACAATGAACCTTATCCTAGCCTATCTCCTCATGGTATTTGTATTTTAGTAATGATACTTTGAAAGACTAAAATCTTCAAGATCCAAAGGAACAAATTCTCTAACAGAGGAAATGTTAGTACTATGTCAAGCAATGGAGGGAGAAGAGATCTTTATTAGCACATCTCAAATCAGATGGCAGGTGGCACGAGATCTGTTTTCTTGTGAAGCTGGCCATGAACCTAGAGGTCCAGAACTTGCTCAAGAAAGTTCACTAACATGAGCTATTTGTACCTGCTACCTCTTCTTCCATCCTGCAAAATACTATGGAAGCAATGTGGAGGCAGACTTAATGAAATAATATTCTCAACTGGTAAGTTTGCCTGCAGCCAACTATGACTTCCTTAGAAAAGCAGAAGCCATGTCTAGCAGTATAAATTAACTGAATGAGACGGTGACCCATGTTCTGAACAGATGTCTCAGCATACTAAGGCACACTGACATTAATTCAGACAACTGAAACATACCACCTCACAAGTTAAACTCTTAATTAAGAGGAAGTTTGTCCTTGAAAGGTGAATAGAGGGAAGTGAAAAAGACTGTGACATTTGTAATTTCTCATAGGGAAAAGTACCTCTAGGCCTGTTGGTGTGAGTGATGTAAACAGGACTTTTAAACAATACAATTTAATGTAAACGTAGGGTTTTCTTTGTGTTGGTAAAATGGTATCACTGAGAAAATTGAGGACCAAAAAATAATTTGGAATTGAAAATAATGTGCTGTGATGCTTCAAGGAAAGGAGTTAATTTGAATTTTAGAACAAAATGTATGAAAACTCACTGTTATTACTTAGACTTTGAAATTAGATGTGGGTAACTATTCACACCAGTAGAGAACACCGCATGGTGATCAGGGTGGCCAAATGTGGGAGAGAGCTGGCCTGAGGGCTTCCGCAGTACATAGTACAACTATATCAGGTTTTTCAATCATGAGCTTTTGGCCATAGTTCCATAATGTAACAATAGCCACATTCCTGTGAATAGCAGCAAGGTGCTAATGGAATAGTCACACCCTATGCACCCTGTAGCGCTTGGAGGACAAAGGGCCTCTTAGCATATATAAAGAGGGACCTGAGCTCAAGAAAAGGAGAGTCTCTTGCCTTGTTCTGTGTGTGTGTGTGTGTGTGTGTGTGTGTGTGAGTGATTTTTCATCCGGGGCGCCCTCACCTGACTCGGTTTCCCTTTGTGCTGGCACGGGCGCTGGCAGCCAACGGGTGTCTGTTCCACTCTGAGCACCATGCCAGAACCATAACATCTGAGATCTGATGAAATGGTACAAATCCAGCCATCTCAGTTTTAATATGTGTTATTGATATGCTTTATCACTTCATAGATCTTAACAAATTATATTACATGATTTTTGCTCTACTTATTCTAAAGCGCATCCACATTTCCATATTCAAAAATAACATGACTATACAGTTAACAGTACTTATGTTTTAAATTTCATTCCTAGGGGTTGGTGCTATGGCTCAGTAGTAGAGCACTTACCTAGTATGTGTGAGGCAATGTGTTAGATCCTTAGCACCGCATAAAAATAAGCAAATAAAATAAAGGCATACTGTTCATCTACAACTACAAACAATAAATTAAATATAAATAAATAAAATTCTATTAAGGCAGCAATTTCTAAACTGTGCTCCATGGAACACTGGTATCTGGCAAGATGTTACTAAAAAACTACCTTACCATGCACACTTAACAAACATTCAGAGGGTAAATGATTACTATGGTTTTGATACTGAAGACAGGAACTTTTGACTCAGTGTGGATAAAAACTGACTCCAAGTCAAGTGAGCTGAACATATGGGCAAAGATTTTTTGTTTGTTTGTGGTACTGGAGATTGAACCCAGAGAGGTTTAACCACTTGGCCACATCCCCAGCTCATTTTTATTTTGTATTTTGAGACAGGGTAAGTTACTCAGGGCCTCACTAAGTTGTTGAGGCTGGCTTTGAATTTGCAATCCTCTTGTCTCAGCCTCCTGAGTCACTGGGACCACAGGCATGTGCAAACATGCCAGGCCAGGAAAAGAAAAACCAGGAAAAGGGACTTCAACTTGAGAAAAGGAATAAAACAGATTGGGCCAGAGATCAGCACTGCCTGTGGTAGAAGGATGAGCTAGCCTCTTACTGAGTGGCTGGGAGTGAAGAAGGGTCTGGCATTTCCATGAAAATTGATTTCAGGAGATTGTTTTCTTTTTTCCTTTTTTTTTTCTTGTGGAGGAAACCAGCATCTCTTGGCCTCACCCAATACCTGGTGTTTATGGTTGATTTGATTAAGAATAGGAAGGTATGAAAAGGTACATTCCATACATTGTAAGAGTAGGGGAGTAGGTAAAGACTTTCAGAAACACGATATTATTAAGGCACTCCAAGAGTTGATTCGCAATTTTGTCCCCTGTCTGGTCCCTTTCTGTCTCAGTTTGGACATGATTTAAGTGGGTCCACCATGTGTTCATGCACTGAAAGTTAATACAGTTTGGGAGTTATCAGGAGGATGGAAACTTAATCTGACTAATAGTGTTCATAGGTGGGGCCTTTGAAAAGTGATTAGGATTAGATAAAGTCATCAGATTATGTTACTAAAAGCAAGGTCCTTGTCCCAATGCCAGCTTAATAAGGAAGATATAGTTTTGAGAAAAAAGAAAAGAAGCTTTACTATTTTGCTAGCAAAAGAGAAGCACATGGGACTCCTATCCTAGAGGATATGATTCTGCCCATCCCTGAGAACAGGAGACTTTTAAAGAAGCTATTCAAAGACTCCCTTCCATATGCTCCCAGTACGGGGACTGTGATTCACTTGTTAATGTGGGAGATAGTCATTCCTAGATCTGGACCCCTTCTTTCCTGTGTGTGCTCAAAGGACAGACAACTAGAAAAGATAACCCTGTCTCCCTAATCCTATAAGGGAAGGGAAGAGGGAGAAGAGAGAGAGAAAAAAAAATATATTCCTTTTAAAATAAGCCTCAGAGCAGTGAGGGCTATATTCAAAAGATAAAGTGGACCACTGTTACATTTGGAAAGTTCATAATTGAATACCGGTGGCTTTGTAAGAGGAGAGAGACCAGAGACCCAGAATGTCTCTTAATGTTTGGGGACAGACAGATGAGGATGGTGGGAACAAAAAGTTAAGAGAATTGTTCTATAAAATGGGCCTACAGTGCTGACCCCACATGCTTTCTTTTCCAAGAAACAATTTACCTGCAGCTCTGCCTGGCCTAAGTGGACAAGATATGTAATGTTCCTCAGTAAACCACCTGTTCACTGAAGGAGAAATGCAGGCCCAAAATATTGTTTATAAGAAGAACCCAAGTTACCTTGAAGAAGGAGACTTTTGTGACAAGATTCTGAAACTCTAGGAGATGAGGATAATGCCCCCTAACCATAGAGTCTGTCAGAATTTATGAAGAGGAATCCAGTTAGGGCCAAAGTGACCTAGAGTTGTCATGGAAGTGGGGACTTGAAAGTCTAATGTCATCTGGCTGTCAGTCAAAAGTCAAAAGGTGGGGGCTGGGGTTGTGGCTCAGTGGTAGAGTGCTTGCCTAGCATGTGTGAGGCACTGGGTTCAATTCTCAGCACCACGTATAAATACCTAAAATAAAGGTAGATCTACAACTAATAAAAATATTTTTTTAAAAAAGTCAAAAGGTGGATCTGGGCAGGACTATGGAAACTTCTCTGGGATCACCAATAAAACTGGAGTGTAGGAGAGGCATGTCCCTCTCCTCTCTGAGAGGATCCACTCTATGCCTTGAGAGTGTCCCCTTTCCCTTTTCCTATCCATTCAACAAACTCATTCCTATTACTCTGAGCAACAAGTCTGAAATATTTCTGACTTGATCACAACAATCAGGGTTTGAAGGTGGGGTGGTATTTGCATTGCCTCAGTTTTCCAGAAGGCCCCAACTCTATAACATTGCCATGTGATGCCCTGCACCAACTAGGGACTCTACCACCAAGAAAGCTATCACTAGATGTAGTCCCCTGAAACTTCAGAATTAAATAACCCTCTTTTCTTTATATAGTTACCAGTTTCAAGGAGCTGGGCATGGTGGCTCAGGCTTGTTATCCTAGCGGCTCAGGAGGCTGAGGCAGGAAGATGGAGAGTTCAAAGCCAGCCTTAGCAAAAGCGATGTGCTAAGCAACTCCATGAGATCCTGTCTCTAAATAAAAAAATACAAGAGGCTGGGGATGTGGCTGAGTAGTCGAGTGTCCTTGAGTTCAATCCCCAGTACCAAAAAAAGTTACCAGTTTCAGGTATTTTATATAACAGTGAGAAACAGACTAATAGAATAATCAGATAAGTTTTGGAAAGAAGACATAATCTTTCCCCATCTAAGAGAGTCACATTTCCCCTTAGCATAGAAATACTACTATAACTTATGCAGTAATCTATTTAGCTTCACTTAGCATAGGCCTTCTTACTTTAAAATGGCATTTATACTCCTTTCTCTGGGTTTAACCTTTGGCATTTGGATGGTTTATTATTCGTCCTTTGGCACAACATATCAGAAATGTAGTAGAGAGATGCTTCTGACTCCTCTTCCAGCCCTGTGGAGCTCATCTGAGCCTTCATCAGCTTCTACACCAGGGGAGAAAGATCAGAGTAGTGATCACTCATTTACATAGAATCCCCCTATGCCCAGCTTCGCATATCCACAGGACAGCTAGATACAGTTGTTTGAACAGCCTGTAGACAGAAAACAGATTGTTTCTCTGTGGGAAGGAAAACCCACAGGAGAGGGTTTAAGAAAAGGTAAACTGTTTAATTTGTATTAGAAAAACTAAATTAAGAATTTAGGCTTGAGAATTATAGATGGATCAGGAGATGGATTTTATAGTCCAAACACCCATTAACCAGGTTCCTATGATATAACCAAACCAATATTATGGCTTTCAGTTATATATTTTAAAAAGGGAATTAACTAACCTTTCAGTCTTATATTTTAAAAAGGGAATTAACTAACCTTTCAGTCTCTAAATAGAACTAAGAAGTATACTTTGGGAGACCAAATGGAAAACATTGCATGGTAAGCCAATTATCTCTTTACCATTTATTACAAACAAAAAGCCAAAACTGGATCGATTTCAAAAGAAGAATAAAGAAAGCAGTATCATACTTGCTTCTGTTGTTACTAAGTAATTTTCCAAACTCAACTCCTGGATAGTTGGCTTAACAATCCTGACATTGATTCTACCTATGGACTCAGCACAGGTTGAGCATCCCTTATCTGAGATGCTTGAGACCAGAAGTACTTTGGATTTCATATTATTCTTTCTTTCTTTGCATATTTGCATATATATAATGATATATCTTGGATTGGAACCCAAGATTAAACACAAAATTAATTTATGTTTCATATATATTTGATATATACAGCCTGAAAGTAATTTTATACAATATCCTTAATAATATTGTGCTTGAAACAAAGTTTCATGGCATGGAATTTTCCACTTGTGACCACTGGTCAGTATTCAATGTAAGAAATAGAAAGTTCAGTGGTCCATTTTCAGAATATAGTATTTAACCTTAATTGGGAAGTAAGACCAAATTGAAGCCATTTTGAGATCCAATTGTAACCATTTCAACTATAGCTTTTCCCTTTGCCTACCCCAATTTTAAAATTAGCCAGTCACTTAGATTGTAACCCCTAGCTCTTCCTTTCAGAGCAAGAGGCAGTGCTGAGTTAGAGATAAAAAGAGGTGGACTGCCCACTCAAATGTGCTTGCAGTCCAGACTTTGTTTGGTCACACACTCTTCTGCAGAAGTAGTTTGCTTTGCTGAGCTACTTCCAAGCACATGTTTGATTCTTTGAGGCACCCCAGTATTTCTAACATCAAAAAGTTTCAGACCTTAGAGTATTTTGGATTAATAATGCTTAGCCTATATTTGTGTATGCTTCTCTAAATGTTTTAATTCCAACTTATCTTCTATTACTTGGGTCTCCAACCCTGCTTTTCAATTTATTTTCTCATGGGCAGAAAATTCCTTGCTATAGTTAAAAACACACAATACCCAACCCTCACCATTTCCCATTAATCAGTGGCCACTTAGGCCAGCCCTCCCATCCTCATCTCCCATAACAAACTTCAAAGGAGAAACATGATGTAGGGTGGCTGAAAATGATACATCATACTACTAGCATTTTGGTAACAGCCCATTTAAAATTACAGGGTCAGATCTGGAGACGAGAGTCCAGTGAACCACTTTGGGAATTAAGTCAGCAAAAGCAATGAAGTTACAATCTTTAATCATCAAACTCTAATACATAAGTTCCCAATCTAAGTACCACAGATGCTTGAGAAGCTAATCAACTCTTACAAAGAGTTTGCTAATCTATCTATTAACTGATCTACTAACTAAATTATCTGTACTGCCATTTTTAATCTATGCAGAGGCTTTTATGATTATTAATTAAAGATAAATCCAGAATACTACATTAATAGAGGCTATATGACATTAAAACAGAAAAAAAAAGAAGACAGTAGCCTTTTACTTGGTGACAAGAATGGAGGGGGAGGTCTGCGATTGTGGCTCAGTGGTAGAGCGCTTGCCTCACATGTGGAAGGCACTGTGATCCTTAGCACCTGTTATAAATGAATAAATAAAGATCAATCAACAACTGAAAAAATTTTTAAAAAAAGAATGGAGGGGGAGTAGTTCCAAGAAGTATTTTGATAAATACAAGAAATCTTCATCCTTGAAAATGTTAGAAGCAACTACTCTAATCCATTGAGATAATGGTAAAAGTCAACCATTTAACAAATGCATTATCCTATAGATTTGTAGAAATATATTATGCAAAATGTGATAAAATACATTTTAGTTTTGTATAATGAAAAAGTTAGGAAGTGAAATTTAAATTTGTTTTAAAGAAACTGAGGACATAAGGCCACCATGTAATGTATGGTAAAAATTGTTGAAAGCCTTCTATAGTTTCATAATCAAAAATAATTTCGTGGACTTGGAATATAGCTCAGTTGGTAGAGTGCTTGACTTGCACGCACAAGGCCCTGGGTTTTAATCCCCAGAACCACAAAAAAATAATAATAATAATTTCAAAGAACAAATGTATTCAAGTTACTATGACAACTCAATTGCTAAGTGTGCAATTTAGGCAAACAAAATCAATAGATTTTCTAATTAATATCATCCAAATATTATTTATCCCTATAAACATAACTCATATGAAATTACTCAATTTCTATGTTAGTTTTGGAGAATTCCACTATCTTTTCTGATTATTTCCAAAGACTTTCTCATTAATCTAATCTCTTATTATTTATTATATGTTTCTTTCCTGGCATGAGGCCAACCACAATTGCAATGAAAGGATCTTGCATAGAAATTTTTAAATATCTGATTCTAGATTTATATTTCAAACTCTGTTCTTTATTTTATTAGTCTGGCTTTCTTTCTTTCTTTCTTTCTTTTTTTTTTGGTACCAGGGATTGAACTCAGGGATACTCGACCACTGAGCCACATCCTGAGCCCTATTTTGTGTTTTATTTTAAAGACAGGTTTCACTGAGTTGCTTAGTGCCTTGCCTTTGCTGAGGCTGGCTTTGAACTTGCAATTCTCCTGTCTCAGCCTCCCAAAGTGCTGCGATTATAGGCGTGCACCTATAATCCACCACGCCTGGCTAGTCTGGCTTTCTTTTAATGAAAAACTAAAAGGAAAGAAAGACCCGAATCTACAAGGTGAATAAATAAGGAAATAACAAAGAATAGACCTGATAAAATGCAAAAGAATAGAGAAACTGTCAGAAGACTATATTACAATGAAAGATCTTTTGACTCTACAGTTTCTCTCTCTCTCTCTCTCTCACACACACACACACACTCTCTCTCTCTCTCTCTCTCTCTCTCTCTCATCCAATTCAATATAAGACCCAAAATTGAAAAGAGCTTGCATGAATAAGGATTTTAAAGTATGCATATAAAGTATGTATATATTATTGGTACCAATGTAATTCATACTATGCATGAGGGCTTAACAGTGGAGCATAGCTTTCTAGACCTTATACTCATTTTACTTGAAAATAAGTCTCTAAATATATTGTAACATTACGCACTTTAGATTCACATGAAATTTCTAGCTCCATATAAAACCATCTCTAACAGGTACTTTTCTAGATAGCCATCTAGTTATTTTTCTCCTAGCTGTCTTTCCTCCTGCTGAACCTTTGTTGTTAAAGAGAATTCAGGCCAAAAAATAGTTTATGAAGAAAGGAAGCCAACTGGTTTTGTAAGCTATAAAGGTTAAAATGCTTCTATGAAACATTCCCCTAGTAGCTTTGTAAGCAACACTTTTCTCCAAAACTTTATGACAGCTGGTACAGCATGAAACCATATGCCTTTTTATATCTCCTAAATAAAAATGACTAATTTGACTTATTAGCACTGATTCTCTGGAGACAGAGCTAAGAGAGTTCCTGTAGATTTATCTGGTTTTTATTATATTTTAACAATGTCTGCTTTTACACCAGGAACAATTATGCTAGCCATCTGTTTGCAAATATTTGTGAAGAAAATTATAAACTTTTACCTTTATGTACTTCAATATCTTTTAAAAGTAGAATATTTGGGTTAACACATCACAAAACTATTTGGAATTATACAACATTACCTATGAGAGCAGAGGACATCCCCAGAGTAGGGATGAGTAATACAATCATCAAATATTAGGTTCAGAAGGACCCCCAGAAACCTTTACTGCCCAACTCATTCATTTTAGAGCTAAATCCTAAGGCCCAAAATGGCCATAATCATAAAACTATTTATCAACCGAGATGAAACTAGAAGTCAGGTTTTCTGAAAATGCATCCATTGTTATTTGCATTAGCCCTACCATTCTACTGAAAGCGCCTTCTCCCTAGAGAGACTCAACTGCAGAAATAGCTAATGATACCCAGAAGTTGAAACTGGGACTGAAGATACCTTAAGAAACTCAAGATTCTATATCAAACACTGGCATAGCAAGGAAGAACTCTATCAAGAGTGACTCTCACCACCAAGCAAGTAGTAGGCTACAGAAGAGAACCTATCACGAGAATCTGGTGTTGACTCTGTTAAGTCAAAGACCACCAAGAACACACGTTAGCCTATTGTAGTGAGGGATAACATACATCAAGGGAACAGTGGTTTTGTTAGTCAGCTTTATGTTGCTGTAACCAAAATACCTAACAAAAACAACATAGAAGAGGAAAAGTTTACTTTGGCTCACAGTTCTACAGATTTAGTACATGGTCAGCCAAGTCCACTGCTCCGGGCTTAAGGTGAGGCAGAACATCATGGCAGAAGGGCATGGCAAAGGAGAATTGCTCTATTCATGGCAACCAGGAAGTAGAGAAAGGGAAGAAGTAGGGGCCACAGGGAAGACGAATCCTTCCAGAGCATGCCCCCATTGACCCACCTTTTCCAACCACACTACACCTGCCTACAGTTACCTCCCAGTTAGTCCATTCAAACTAGGATGGACTCATTAGGTTACAGTTCTCACAATCCAGTCATTTCACCTCTAGACATTCCTTCATTAACACAGGAGCTTTGGGAGCATACCTCATATCTAAACCTTTATAGTGGTACATCTCAGAAAGACCATGAAAAGAAGGAACCTATTAAAGGAATTGGGATTAGGTTGCATACTTTGGGGATGAGCTAAGGAAAAAGAGATTCTCTCTAGATTAGATGCAACTACAAAATGGTATCTGTATTGATATCTTAATGAAATGTATCTACAAGGAAGAGAGATGAAGTTAAAACTATAATTGGTAAGCAAATAATAATCATTCATTCAGTTGAAAGAGAGGTATATTTGATATTGTATGGGTTATACAATGACCTTGTATTTGTCTCACTCCATCGTGGTCTCAGAGTAACCTTGTCTAGTGTTGATGTTCTGTGATTTTTTCCATCAGGAAAACAAAGCCTAGTAGTGCATGACAGTCCAGCATGTAGTAATATGAATAAGAGCTAGTTGTAAGCATCAGACCAGTTCCTTGATAGTAGGGGTTACTTTTTAAAATTTCTCATTATGGATTAATGAGATACGGCAGATGAACAGATCTACGATTCCCAGGTGCCGATATTACCTAGATCTCAAATGGAATGCCTAAGTCACTATGAAGAAAACTTAGAAATCCTCTTTAATGAAATTGAACAACCAGATCAAAGCAATACAAAACAGCATTTACTCTCTACTCATGTCGTAGTAACTGTAAATTGGAAAGCAAGATGAATTTGACACCCGAAAGAATTAGATTGGAATCCTAAACCTATTTTTTGATAGATATGTGACTCTCACATCCTCAAAATCATCAAGGATTGAATAAGATAATATAATTTGTATTTAAAAATGCACAATTGGCCCATTTCAAAATACTGTCTCTTTCTCAGTTTTTAGTCTTGAGGAATATTTCCCTTTGCAAGACTTCCTGGCTGTAACCGGGGAGCATTTACCATGACAAGCACTGAATGGGCCCTGATTGTGTATGTCCCATATTAGCTTATAACAGAGAGTAGTTAGATTAACCTTTTAAGCCATAGTTAAACTTTACCTTTGCTTCAGGTTCACACTGAAAGAATCCGGACTGTCAAAATTTTAAAAAAAAATTGATAGGAAAATGTTTACCAAGTGGGGAGAATGACATGAACAAAGTTAAGCCTGGAATTAGCAATTGTGTATGGAAAGCCACAGGATAAAATGTTCAAATTTATTGAACTTTAATATACAGATACCAGGAATAAAGTGAGTTTTAACAGGACTGACAGATGAAACAGTGAAAACTTATCAAAGTCAATACTTCAAAATGTCCATGACCTACAAAGCTCTTCTTCTAGAGTTCTCTGACCTTACAGAATTAAGACTATTAGGGAGAAGAAGAAGCAGAAGAAGAAAAAATAATCATGTAAGTGGATAACACAGAAGAAAAAAGTATATTTGAAGTTCTAAGAATTTGAAAACCTCTTTTACAGAAAGTTAGAAAGAAGCCTCCAGCCAGAAAGCAGGAAGGAAATGGCATTTCAAGCAACAATAATTTAAAACAAAGGAGCAGTTACTCTCCTCTTGGATTGCCTTTGGTCATTTGGACACCTTAAGACTCAGGGGAAATTTTAAAGTTTCACAAATGTCTCTTGACATTTTCACTTAGTGGAGTCTTGTTTACCTTTCTAATAAGATTGCAGTTTCTAAAAACTAGCATTGGCAATTCTTCTCCAAGTGCTTAACTATTAAGCATCCCCAAACCTCAATTATCCAGACACGCATTTGAGAGGAGCACTCAGATAAATAACACAAAATGCCAAACTTGTGCAGGAAATTATGTTAACATTACAAGTCCAAGTTCCCAAGATGCACACATCAATATAACAAGAGAGGCAAGGACCTGGAACAGAGTTTGAGAGAAATTCTATTAAATGATGGCATTGGAGTTGCTCTATAAGGACCATTCTGACTCTCACACTATTTGACTTAATAACTACTTCAATGGGATATAAAGTAGGAGAAGACACAAATGTCAAGAAAAACATAATGTCAAGAGCCTCATTAGCTCAGCTGGCTAGAAACAAGTGATAATAACCCCAGAGCACAGGGTCATGGATGTGACTGCTTCTTAGGCTAGTTGACTGCCACAAACTTTCCCTATAATTCCACCTAGCACTCCCACTCTTACTGATCATATTGGGGAAACAGTATTGAGGAACTGGTATAATAAATTGCCACTGTAAGGAATAGGGTAGAAACCTATATTATCCAGCTCATTATGCTACATTGTACTAAAGACCTGATTGTCCTTCAGATGAAAGAAACAACACGAAATACAATACTTGCCAAATTCATCTCCATGCCAATGGCACACTGAATGCACATGACCAGGAGATTTTCATGGTCATGGATGCCTTGAGTTGTTTTCCAAGAACCCGGTACAATTATCACAAGCCCATTGATGCCAACTGTAATTCGTATGTTACCTTAAATGGCAAAGATAAAGTAAAGAAGTTCATTTGCATGAAAACTACATCGCTACTCAGTAAAGGCAAGTTACAAGACAGCAAGAGAGAGCTGGTAAATCAAATGCCATTGGAATAACTACAATAGATTGGTTAGGAGTGGGAGTCATAAACATCCAGAATGATTCTACATTCAAATTTATTAACAATTCCTTTTAAATTGGTGCTCTGCTTCAAATAAACTAAAACTAGAAATCATAGTAGATGCCTTATACTATGGTTTTTGTTTGTTTGTTTTTGCAGTACTGGGGATCCAACTCAGGCCTGACATATACTAGCCAAGGGCTCCACCACTGAACTTCATCCCAGCCCTCATATTGTAGATTCTGAGAGAAAAACAAAGCAAGCAATATATTGGTTCACAAGAACCAATTACTAAATTTTCAAGAATTTTGGGAGCCTATTATTAAATGCTGCCATTATCAATAATTAAATGATAGAAACCTTAAAGTAAAAAAAAAATTATCTTAAATACTGAAGACTCATCACTTCCTATTTTGTCACATTTTATAATTTTCTGCCCTTGAGGTTGTTTAAACTTCTTTTACCTGTATAGTAGAGATATTGTATAATTGGGTACCACTACACATTCCTTCCAAATTCTGTATTCAGTGCAACATTAGTAGCTTAAAAGCAGCCATGGTAAGAGTATTAACACCATGGGAATCATGAAACACAACAATTAGGGTACTGTTTTTCCCATAGAGCTGGTTGTTCAACATGTATCAACACATCGTTTAAAAAAAATGGAACTGCATGAGAACATACTCAAAGAACTATCCTTAAACCTATAGCAGGCTGGGAAATGCACACATGTATTCATGAGTTTCAAGTTAAAATAAATTATGTGTGTAAAAATATGTGTTTATATATGTATTTGTTATCCTCTAATGTTTTTTCAATTAATATAAAACTGTTGGCACTGATTCAGATGAGGATTTCTACAGAGATGGTAAAAAACAAGAATAAATGTTTATAACCCTTGGGAAAGTAGTTTGGCAACATTTATTGAGAAATTAAAAAATCTCTTTACCTATAAACTTGATCTTGAGACCATCACTCCCAGAGGTCCCATGGATCTGTCTCTTGCTTCAACAGTGTTTGAATGGAACAGACCAGGGAGAATCCCTTTCTTCCAGCTTCCAACCGTCTTCCAATCTTATCTCCATTTGCAACCTCTGGACCATCTTCTTGCCCATCTCCTGCTTCCAGGACCAGCCAACTCTGTCTTTTATGGTTAGCTCCTTATTGCCAACCAACCTTGACCTCTCAGATTCATCAGAATTATTCCACCCAGATGGAGGCTGCTATCAACCACCCAATTTGTATTTGTACACATCCTACACCTACCTCTCTCTGGGCTACTATTTCAAGACCTTCACCATGTAGCTCTGGAAGGCATGGCTACTTCTTCTGAGACTTGGTGGAGGAGAAGCACTAGGACACTGGGTTCCCTGAAGATGCAAAACCAGCACAGCAACTCCTTTCAGGACATTCAGAAACCATTTCAAGATGAGTGGAGCAATACCCTGGATGCCATGGAAGTGGCTTTGGCCCTGGAGAAGAACCTGAACCAAGCCATTTTGGATCTTTTTACTTTGGGTACTACCAGCAGAGACCCACATCTATGTGATTTCCTGCAGAACCACTGTAAAATCCCAACTCAAGATGGAGTCACTCTGGCTCAGGCCTGCATGTATCAGCTAACCTGCTCTTTGTGCTTCTGTGATTAATGCTTTGCTCTGCTTGCTTCTCACGGATGAGGGTGCAAAACCACAGGCTGCCAGACCCCTTGGACAGTTACCTAAAGTTCCAGGAACTGAAAG
>CM053417.1:48749656-48848997 GCA_028644305.1 Xerus rutilus | reverse complement strand
AAACCAAAACACAACCATTCCTGGGCATTTAAAATAATAATAATTATTTGTAACTTAAGATGTACACTTGGGTTAGCCCCCCAAGAATAAGTAAGACTGAAGACAACAAAAGAGAGATTTGTAAACAAGAGTGCCTGATAATTATCAAAAAACCTGTCAGAATCAAAAGTTATTAGTCAATTCAAGGCCTACAGATCTTCCTAACCTCCAACATAGGTAGGCTTAGTCAATGTTTGCTAATATATGTTTACTAGTATGATTCTCTAGCCCTAAGTAACTTAACTAAGTGTTGTATATACATTCCTGATAACTCTGACAATATAAAAGATTTACATTCCCAAATAAAGGCCTTATTAGACTTTGTTAGGCCTTGTTATGAGGATAACTTCTTAGTTCTTGCACCTGCTGGATTATTGCACCTGAGGGATTACTGATTTCTATTATCTTCATGATATTCATTGACATGTTCCAGATGCTACAACATTTATTATGTATTGATCTAATTTCAGTGCTCATGTCTTTTGTTTCTCTCATAGAAGCACCACCTCCAGATGAATTTACAACCTGTATTTCCTGAATCAGACTTTCATCATGGACTCCTTGACCCAATTTATAAAAAGGGACTCCAAACTGCTTGCCCCACTGCATATCGCTCCCTCTCAGCTCGAAGCAGCAAGAGCGATCGTCGCCCTTTTCCTTACAGCAGTAGGAGTTCCCTAAAATTAGAGGGAAAATACAATCAATGTAAATGTGTAATCGGGTCAATTCACAAAATGGAAGCTGGTTTGGGTCCAAAAAAATGTTGTAAAATATGAGCTGCTAAAACAACATATTCTGTCAATCCAACCCCCACCTCTAATCAGACAAAACCTAATGTTACTCAGGATTATTGGTTAATTTCTATGTGGCTCCAGAGGACATTTGGTTTGCCTGTTTATCAGGAATAACTCTCTGCATCAATGCCTGGTATTTTTAAAATAATGTGTCAAAGAAATTTTGTGTTCTAGTACACATTTTGCCACAAATATAATAGTATAAAAAAGACTGTTGTTAATGGGACTAAGATTAGCAGGATATCTGCTATTTCAAGCCCCCTCATACTTTTGCTTTTGGGATTTCTAGTAGACTCCTACATTATCAACTGTGTAGTTAACTACATAAGGCAAAGAATCAGTGCTGTTAAACTCATGGTACTCTGGTCCCACTATAACGCCCTCCCAATAAATGATAATGAGTCAAAGGTTTGACTCTATTCACTAGAAAAGGGGGAAATGTAAAATCTCAACTCAAGATGGAGTCACTCTGGCTCAGGCCTGCATGTATCTGCTAACCTGCTCTTTGTGCTTCTGTGATTAATGCTTTGCTCTGCTTGCTTCTCACGGATGAGGGTGCAAAACCACAGGCTGCCAGACACCCTGGCCAGTTACCTAAAGTTCCAGGAACTGAAAGGGGACATAGGAAGCACTGTCATGGCTGAACTGTAAATAACTATAGGTTGAATACCTGCCAAATCATGTTTTCCTGAGTCATGTAGCTAGCCCACCCTATAATAACCTCTGAAATCCTTACTTCGGGGTCATTCTCTGAAGGAAAGGAGAGCTGATCCCAATCGATTGGCCTGTGTGCCTATTTCCTCAATAAACTTTGCTGCTTCTGCAGAGTTGTCTGGGCTGCACTTCTTGGGGAGAGGTGCGGGTTGGATGCAACACCACTTCTTTAATGAGGAGGTGAAGCTCATCAAAAAGAGGGACCATCTGACTAACCTCCCCCCATCTGGTGGGCCCCTAGGCCAGCCTGGGCAAATATATCTTCAAAAGACTGACCCTCCAGCATGACTAGGAAACCCTGGAGCCTGGTGCTCTTTGATGGGGTCCTTTGCATCTCCTGACATCAGGTATTTGACTTGAGCCTCTCTATCCAGTCCCTAGGCACCTTTTCAACTACATTGGAGCCTCTCCCAAGCCTTGAACCAAATGAAAAACAAAGCTTTTTCCGGGGGAAAAACATAATTGATACAGTCAAATATGTATAAAAATATTAATCACACTGCTTAAAATGACAATAGGTAAATAAACAACCTAAATGTGCAATAGTAGGAAAATGAATAAATCATAATATATCTATAAAATAGAGTATGATATACATGAGTATAATTATGTTTTAAAAGAATGTTTAATGACTAGAAAGAAATCCACCAAATATCAATAGTGGTTATCACTGGGTCATGGGACTTAAATTGATTCAGTGTTTTGTAAAAAATAATGTATATGCATTAGTGAAATATTAGAAAACAGACAAATCTAAGAAAATAATCATACATAATTGTACAACACAAAGGTAACCACTTTAAGTCATTTATTATTTATCTTTCCTTTGTTGAGTTTTTTTGTTTTGTTTTGAGTACTGGGGATTGAACCCAGGGGCACTCTACCACTGAGTTAAACCCTCAGTCCTTTTTATTGTTTTTATTTTGAGACACGTTTTCTCTAAATTGCTAAGGCTGGCCTTGAATCTGTGATCCTCCTACTTCAACAACACCCCCTGCTGAGATTTGCTGGTATTACAATTGTGCACCACCACGCCCTGCTATCCTTGCAAATTTTTACCATGTGTATACATACACTCATGTGCACATTTCAACCAAAATGATATCATAAGGAACATACCGTTTTGTAACTATTTTGTCATAGTAAGTTATATAATCCATAAAGACCTTTATAATTAACCTTATTTTCTTATTGACAATTTCCTATATTTTCTAATTTAAAAAATAATAATGAATATAAGCAGTATAGCTCTAAAGATGATCCTCAATGAATTATCTCTGTGAAGGTTGGCTGGCCTGTGACTCTTCAATCAATGAAACAGAAGTGACACTGTTCGAGTTCCAAAGCCCAAGACTTAAGAAGGCCTAGAAGCTTCTACTTTTGTGCTTTTGGGAGCCCTGGACCATTTGGCAAGTTGTCCAGCTACCCTCATGCAGAGACTAGGTAGGAAGGTCAAGTGAACAGAGAGAGGCCCCAGGATTACATGGAGAAAAGAAAAGCCCAGTTTTTCCAATGTCCTAGCTAAACTCATCTCCAGCAGTGCCCACCAAGGCATGTGAGCAAAACTGTCTTGAACTGTCTAACCCATGGAAGCCTTTAGATGACTGCACCCTCTGCCAGCATTACGTGGAGTGGAAGAATCATCCATTTGAGACCAAGTCATCCCAAAAGAGATGATAAAAAATAAGTATTGTTGCTTAAGACACCAAGTTCTGGCAGTTTATTGAACAATATTAAATAACCAAAACAGGACATGTATTTCTTATATTGTGGAAAAACAATATTATTTGTAAAGACATGATATCACATGTGAGTACTTTTGCATATGCACTTGCATATATGCGTATAACTTATTTTCAAACAAATAAATAATTGTTTTCCAGTACATCTTCTGTTCTATGTGCACCTATTTTAACCATTCAAATTCAATCTGTACAGAGGAAGGAAAAATGGCTGACATTAGCAATTATTTTTTGAATATAAATCTAAAAACCAAACAGACTCATTTATTTTTTTCACATAAGGAAACTGAGACCTGCAAGGTTTCCAAAGTCACATTAGTAGTTGGTAGGTGAGTTAGCACTTGAAAGCTAGTCTCTGATTCCCAGGTCAATGCCCCTTCCTTTATATTACATTTTCTCTTTAAAAAAATGCACCACCTTGTTTCAGACAACAGTGGAACTGAAAATACTTATCTACCAGAAGATAGATGCAGTCTCCACTTGACTAAAAACTACAAGAATCGTAAATCTTACAGAATAGACTGGTGTTTGGGGATTTCTAGTCTGATAGATTTGGGCAGGCCAGGGAAGTTCAGATATGTTGCAAGAATCTATGGATAAGCACTGAAAATATTATTGCTTGGAGTGGAGGCCATATGACAGAAAATCTACTTGTTTATCCACCCAGCACTATTCATTTAAATTTATGAGCCAGCCATTCCCACATGAACACAGCTACAGATGGCATGAGGAGAACCAAAAATTGAGAGTGGTAGAAGAGAGTGGTAAAAGAGAAAAGGAAAAAATGAGAAAATTGAAATAACAAAAATATATATAATACTAATCCCCACTTCTTCCTGTCCTGTCAGCCATGAAACACCAAAGAAATACTTCTAAGGAAATGGAGTCTGATTCAGTGGCAGGTAACCCATGAACCATAACATACCAAGACAGCTCTTTTATCTTATAGCCTCATCATACTAACCTTGTAAGGCACTACAGAGCTGGAAGTTACCTAATTTCAACTTTCCCTCTGCTTTTCTTGGGTAATCTCTAATATTAATGTGTTAAATAAGCAATATACCTTTATAGGACACAGCTAGAGAAAAACAGCCATTCCAATTTTATCAGGTATTCTATACTGAGAAATATATTATTTTTTTCTGTAAGTACAGGAAGATCAAAAGAGGCATAAGTTGGTAAGAATTCTTTCCCTTTGTCCTCAAAATGAGATTGTCACCACAAGCACTAGTCTGTACAACCATGAAAAAGGGGTAGAGATCAGCTTTTTCAAAGGCAGAGAGCATTTACAAAATGTTTAGAACTTAAGAGATCTCTCTGGATTTGGAAATTTGCCAAAAGTGAAGACCCATGTTGACAAATGCATGAACACCTCACTGATGGAAAGATTTGAACTCCATCACAGGTAGATTTCCTTGGTGCAGTAACTGCTTACTCCAGTAACACAGAAACTGCACTGTTTCCAAATGAAACTAGGAAAAAGAGTACGTTCCTTAGAATGGAGAAATTCAAGTTATTTGCTTAATTTTCTTAGTACAATGAGCCTGTTAATTTACCTCATGCTTCCAAATAAAATCATGTAGCACAAATGCCATGCCCTTATTGGTCAGTCCAAAGGGAAATTCTAAGCTTCCTTTGTTGGAGTTCTGATAATCACATGGAAGGTGAGAACTAGTTTTTTTCCACATTTCTTGACCTTTCTGTATGTACTAAACTTGAAGAGGAGCTCCAGCATAAGGTACTGTAGATTGTACTTATGCTGACCACTATGTCTTATGTCAAATATTTTCCAGACTTCTAAGAACAAACCTCTTCCTAATCTTACTTGTTTGTGCATGGGTCCTATTGGAGAGAAGCTGCAACTAGCCTAAGAACTGCATGTTTGGGGTATAATGAGGTGACATACAGATACTTAAATGCAGTGACATTTTCTGGCTTTCCTCCAGGAACAGAAAACAATTACTTTGACAATGTGTGCTGCCCCTCCCCTTCAGAAAAGTATCCTGTGTGTTTTCTTTACAGGTTGTTTATTTCATTTTTGATAAAGATCCTTAAATTTCTTCTTTTCTTCCTTAAAAAACAAGAGAAATTTTCTAAAGAGTCTTCTGAATAACACTTGAAAAATCCACAGTTTGCATGTGTCAAATCCTCTCCTACACATATAAACTAGTGTACAAAAACTGGTTTCTCCTCCAGAAAGAAGTCACTTCCTATAAACAAAAAGTAATCAAGACTCAAAATTTGCTGCACAGAATATAATTTAGTGAGAATACTAAAATTTTAAACTCACATTATTTATGAATACTATGGGAGAGGCAATTATAGAAAGCTGTACTGTCATATTCTCACCTTCTAGAGAGGCAAATGAAAACAATCAAAAACTTTCTATTTTCTGTAACATTTCTAGTTGACTCAGTTTCTCCTTTAGGAAGAGGAAAAGAACCAAGTTTTCTGTACACTAGTTGGCCTAGAGCAAAATTTTAATCAAAATCACAGAATTTAGAGTTAGAAGCATCATTAGAGCCTTTAATTATAGATGAAATTTATAACCCTTTCCCTAAATTCGCTTTACAAAACAATTTGTGGGGCTGGGGGTGTAGCTCAGCGGTGGTGCTTTTCTAGTATGTACGAGGCCCTAGGTTCCATCCCTGCAACACACACACACATGCACACACACGCACAAAATGAATTTGCTACTTTCATAATTTCTTTGAAAAATTACATGATATTCTAAGAGACTTGCAATGACAATCTTAGAAGTACAAAAATGCTGTTTATACATAGAACAAGTATCACAAGAAATAAAATAATACAAATATTCCTGCAATGTACTTTGTGCTGACCTGGAGGGCTGCATTTATGAGAAAGGGCAATGATATATGTACTAGATTTGTAAAAATGAGTTCATCATCAAAAGCTTCAGGGTACATGTGAGCGCAAAACACTAAAGCATGAAAAAAGAAAAACTTTAAAAGGAATATGCAGTTTAATTCCAAATCTAAAAGCACTGTATCTGCATTTTCAGAGAAATACAGATGAACATTCCCTTGGTTTTCTAGAGAAGTTCTCAAATCATTGGGGTTATGACACATCATTGTGTGTCATAGACAAATTTGGGGCTGTGCCAAAAGTAACGTTTTTAATATTTTAAAAAGAAAATTCACAATTGATTTCTTTTCTTATATAAGTCTGAGCCAATTCATAGTGATCCTCATTCATTAGCATTCCAATATGCTTTTCTTGAGTGGAAGAGAAAAGCTGAGTGAGATTACTACATGTTTCCAGAGAGTCACACCTTTTACACATGAATGAATTCATTTAGTCACTGATTTAACAAATGCTTTTTAAGTTTCTAGAATATTCCAGGCACTATGCCAAGCATCATAAATGCAAAGATGATTAACGTCCCTGCCCTTTGGAGAGCCCACAGGTCTAGTGTAGAAGGCAGATATGTGAAAAAGTAAGTGAAATCCAAAGAGATGAATGTTAATACAATTAAATATGAAGTAATAAGGAAATACTAGAAAGAAAATAACTTTTCCTGGATGAGTTAAGGAAGATTTCACACCATTAGGTTAGTTGAGCTAGGTGTTACAGTATTACTGGGAATTTACCCAGAGACAATCAGGGACTTTACAATTTATTCTCTAAATAAATAAAGTGGGAGGACATTGGAGTTGTTCTTTTGTTGTTTGTGATGCTTTTAAAGTAAGGGAGCAGTATGGCTAGGTTTGTCTTTCAGAAAGCTCAACTTGATGCTGAGGGTACAGCTTAGTGATAAAGTGCTTGCTTAAAGTATGCAAGGCAAGACTCTGAGTTTGATCTCCAGCACTGCATCCCCCAAAAACCAAAAAGCTAAACTTGTTTATTTGGAGGATGTGTGGAAGATGACAGGAACTGGGAAACATAAGTTGGGATTCCAGTTAGGAGTTTATCCTAAGAGTCAAGGCAAAAGATGGTGAAAACCAGAACCAAGCAATGCCTATAAGAATGAAGAGGTTGAAAGAATCAGGCGATTTTCAAAGGTCAGGTAATCCACAGAACATGATGACTGATTGGATTCAGGAGCTGAGGAAAGAGAAATTAGTCAAATTGACCCCAAGTCTTTAGCTTGGGCATTTAATAGGCATTGCTATTAATAACCAAAGAGAATGCGGAAGGAAAACTGGGTTTCTGGGAGAGAAGATAATGAGTTTTGTTTTGGACTTTTTGGGCTGGAGATGTCAATGTGTCATTCAAGTAAAATATCTGATTTCAAGAAATTGATGTGGGTTATTAACATAGATTGAGAGTCATTGATATACATAAACCTGTGTTGTAGCTAAAAGCCACAGGACTGAATGAGATCACCCAAGAAAGTGAAAACAAAAAGAAGTTGAAGCCAGTCTTCAAAGAAATACCAAGTCTTGGGCAGTGGGCAGAAGCGGAGTGGGGAAAGCTGAGAAAAAGAAGGCACTAGGCAGACAGAAAAGATAAAAATGCTTTGGAAAGAGTTTAAAGCAGGAGGAAGTTGTCGACAGTATTACATGCCAAAAAAAATCAGAATGAGCACAGAAAAGAGACCACTGGATTTGGCAAACAGGGAGTTATTAAGTGATCTTAGAGCAATCTCAGTGGAGTGGTAGAAGCAGAAGCCAAGAATCCATTAAGATAGAAGACATAAAGGATATCCCCTGAAGATCAGGAAAGGATTTGAAACATAAAATATTACGATACTACTGCCTCCCACAGAAATAATTGTTCCTTCTGCTGTGAACCACATGGGAGATTACAAATACGTTCATGGAAAGGGGGGTGGCTACAGGAAAGGGAAACCTCTGTCCTTTCAGTATGATCCTCGGCGCCATTTATTAAGTTAGTGTCTCCCAGACTCACCTTCTGTGTTCTGTTTTGTGATGCCTCCTTGCTTTGTGGCGCCTGGACCCTGAGTCTGGAAACCCTATTTCCTACTGACTTCTTTACATCTGGTTTCCTGTTGGACGCTGGCGCTAGGGGGCGCTGGAGGGAGAATGCAAGGGTAGAGAAAGAGAAGGCATTACTCCTTCCTGTGGGTTTCCTGGTCTGTTGAGTGCCACCTCTGAAACCGCATTTCACCAAAACCGGGACTTTGATTCTAGTGGGCCTCGTCATTCCCACTTCAAGATTCCGTCTTTATTGTGTTAAGAGACACCAAGCTGGGTGTGGTGGCACACGCCTGTAATCCAGCAACTCAGGAGACTGAGGCAAGAAAATTGCAAGTTCCAGGTCAGCCTCAGCAACTTAGTGAGACCCTGTCTCACAGCTAAAAATAAAAAGGACTGGGGAGGAGCTCAGTGGTAAACTACCCCTAGGTTCAGTCCCCAGTACCAGAAAAACAAAAAACAGACACCAGCACCAGTGGACCAGTGCCCACCTCCAGAATCTGGATTCCAACTGTATTATGGCCCTCCTTTAAGCTTCTGATAACCCCGGTCTTTTCTTTGGTCCCCTAGCCCTACAGGTGGTAGCTATTTCTTGAGATAGGAGGTAGTAGTAGGTCAAGAACAGGTTTGGAGGGAGAAACGCTGGGGTTCTGTTTTGGAAATATGCAAGACTTATTTGAGATTAATATAGTACCTACAATGCTCCAGGCACTTTTTATCCATCATTTATTCAACCTCAGTGTGACTAGGTGTGTGTGTGTGTCCCATCATAAGGGACCATAAGTGTTGTGAGTTGTTTTCCCTGTAACAAGATAGCATGGCACTGAATAAGCAGAAGATCTGAACTGATATTTGTATAGCTTCTAATTAGCTATGTTACCTTGAACAACTCATTTCTTCCTTCTGTTTTCATATTTTTAAAATAAATAAGCTTATTATAATTTGATGATCACACTAAAAAGTCATTATTGATTATCTTAGTTGGAGGTAAAGAAACAGGTGAGGATGGCTAATGGCAATCAAGGGGTAGAGGGTGGAGAGAACTAGTGTGGTTTCTTCTAAGAATCCAAGTTGATTTTGTAGAAACAGGCAGTCTGCAGCTGGGTACAGTGGCACTTGCCTATATTTCCAGCAACTCAGGAGGCTGAGGTAGGAGGATCACAAGTTCAAGACCACCCTGTGTAACACAGCAAGACCCTGTCTTAAGATAAAAAATAAAAAAGGACTAGGGATGTAGCTCATTAGGAAAGTGCCCCTGGGTTCAATCCCTAGTACAAAAAAAAAAAAAGAATGGAAGGAAGAAAGGAGAGAAATGGACCCTCCACTGAAATATTGAGTGACTTTTTGTGTGAGATGCAGGACAATGCAGTAGTTAACACTGGCATAGATACCAAACAGACTCATTTTCTTGATTTCAAACCAAGTTTTAAATCCTATATCTACCATCTATTAGCTCTAGTACAATATATAAATCATTTGAGTTTTATGATTCTCACCATCATCATTAAAATCAGCATACTGCTTTTGTAAAATAGAGATCTAGGGTTGCTAGACATGAAGCAGTAGGAAGAACAACTGCTTGTAGCATTAAGAGCTTTATCTGTTTATTTAAACCCCTTAAAAAGCTACATTTCCATGTCTCTGTGGAAAGAAATGTTTCAGCACCTTGCCTGAATTAAAAGGAACAGAGGCCACAGATAGATGCTATGATTAGGCATTTGATGTTCTTTTAATAATGAGGAACCCTTATACTCATTGATGGACTCATTTGGAAAGAATGAAATATTCCTGAATTTCATCAAATTACATATACTAAAAGCATGTATTCTGGTGAATACTGAGTTAATCTATTTGCTTTTCTCACAGATGCATTTTAAAAAGCATCTGAAGGACTTTTTCTTGAGGTACTGGAATCTACTCCACAAATGTCGAGAAAAAAATTAGGATGAGTACATCAGGATCTATACTGAATATAAGAAACTATATTCATAGATGCATGAGTGATGGTTTTTCCATTACAAGATTCATTTGCATAGACTACAGTGGCACACAGAACAATTTTCCCCTAAAGATTCTGCATTTCTTAGCATTTCTAGCCAGTGAAAATGGATGGAAAAAAATTAAGAACAAGACCATCTTTCTGACAAAAGGCGACAGTTGTTTAAACTCCCTGTGCTTACTTGCTAAATATTATTCTGCTGTGCTAGCTTATCTCTTGGCCTTAAAATAGAATTTTGCAAGTACCATTTACCATTCTTATGTCTGTTCCTTACTACAAAACAGGTGAAAATTAAATATGCAATCCATGGGTTCAGAAACCTCAAGGTAGATTTGTAAGGCCAAGAACAACACAATAGTTCATCTCCTAAGGTTAGCATACATTTAGATATATTAACAGGATACCTCACCCATCCTGCACCTGAACAGCCACACTCATATGCACATTTTTTCCTATAATTGAGGTATCTTTAATACAGATGACTCTGTGTCCTAAAGATGCTAGAATAGAAATTAGGCTCCTTTGGCAATTGCAGTAACTTTATCAGATAACACAGATTATCATTTTAAGTGTCTGGTTCATTAAATATGATATTGTATATAAGGAAAGGAGTGGGAAGGGAAAGGTGATAGAGACAAGTATTTGAACCAATTTGAAAATATAGCTCCTCTGAATGACTAATGTAATGTTCCAAGGTTGAATTTTGCCATTTCTTAAATGCTTTGCTCTAAAAACATATTTACAACCTGTACTCAGAATGAAAAGGTGAATATGAGAAATATGTGAGACAGCAACAAATCTTTATTTCAGAATTTTTGTGCAGGCTTTTAAGAACCAACCTTAAATTTAAATGCTAGCTCTTGCATATTCTAGGTGGAATAATAAGTAGGTTTTCATGTTCTTTGAAAAAGAAAAGAAAGGGGAAAAAATCTGTGGTTTTTAGTCATCAAAGAGAAATCCTGCGGTGAGACATTTAACTCTAATGGTTTGGGCATGGGCTTATGCTTTTCTAGTTTCTATAATGGTTGATTGAATAGTGTTTCTTTGTTTTCTAAAGCAAACACAACTGTAGTAAACAATATCTTTTTTTGTTTAAAGACATTAATATCTATCCTTTTTTTTCCTCCCTGAACACTTACAGGCAAAATGTTCTCATGTGCATTTCACATACATGTGAACCCCCTAATGTCTCTATGTGGTAGGTAAAGGGGGACTCATTCTCTTTTACAGAAGAATTGCACTTCAGAGTGATCATGACTTGCACAAGGTCATACAGTGTATCTATTTGCTCTTATGTGATTAGAAGCAAAATAAACTCTACTCAAATTGACTTATGGAATAAACAAGCTGTTCATTGGTTCATGTAAGTAAAAATATGTTAGGGAAGAGATGGAGGGAAAAGAGGGTGTGAACTTCCTACACCCATGGCTAGTTCCAGAAGCTGAATGATGTTACCATGCCTCTTTTCTTATCTTGGTTCATCAACTGTGCTTCCCTCTGCATTGCCTGTGTTCTCAGACAGGCTTGATCCTTGTTGTATAAATATGACAGCCAGAAACTCTATTCTTACCCCCCATCCTCTCAACAAATAGAGTGCTTCATTTTCTCAGTTGATGTTCATCAGTCTGGCTTAGTCATAGACATGGAATACATTTGTCTGAAATCTTTTTTCTGTTTCTATGACAGAATACCACAGACTGAGTAATCTATAACCAACATAAATTAATTTCCTATAGATATAGAGAGTAAGAAGTCCAAGATCAACATGGTAGCATCTGGTGAGAGCCTTCTTGCTGTATCATAACATGGCAGAGGGCATCACATGGTGAGAGTGAGGGAGGTATGCTCACATTTCTCCTCCTCTTCTTATAAAAGCACTAATCCCATCATGGGGGTCCTACTCTCATGATCTCCCACAGGCCCCACCTCCAAATATCATCAACATATGAATTTGAAGATGCAGTTCTCAACACAAGAACTTTGAGGAACACATTCAAACCATAGCAATGTTGATTGTCCAGACCTTGGACATATGCCTTCCCTTGGATCTGGAGACAGGAGTGTTGTAAGCCTCATGAATTATTAACAGAAATAAATAATTCCCTAAAAGAAATATCAGTTTTTAATCACCAAAAGAAGTGCAAATAGGTATTGAGCAGGCAAAAAAAAATTACACATAGCTACTAAGTAAGAGGAAAAGGATTTGAACCCATGTCTGTTTGCTTTCAAAGTGTTCCCTCTTTACACTGTAGTTACCTCTTCATATCATTTTGCAAATATCATATTCTGCTCAATAAACACATAACTCAAAATGGATCACAAAATCCATTAGTACTACAATGGAAATCTGTAAGTTGGATATAAATGGTGATGAGGAAGATCACTGGCGTATGTCAAAAAATTAGCATTAAAGATTAAATGATTCAATGAGAGGTCTTCAAGACAAAAATTGAGCTCTTATTAACAAGATTTTTCAGTGATGCCTCCTCAGCTATATCTGTCCCTCACCTCATTCTAATTCTGCTTCAGTCCATGTTAAGACTGTCTTATGCTGAATTTTCAAGAAGATAAAAAAAATCAGCAGTATCCAGATCCTATCTACACGTAATTTGAAATTTAGTGGAGGTTAAAAGATGAACATGGGCATTAAGTCAAATTACAAATAAGCGCATTAAAAATTTGTTTAGGAGTTCCCAAGTACCGTGGAAAGTAATAGAAGAGAGAAAATCCAGTTTGGGAAGAGGAGGACAAGGGTCTTTATAGAGAAGGTGGTATTTGAGATAGTTCTTAAAAGAGAGGGTAAGATTTTGACACAGATCAAAGTGGAAGTGGAAGAAATATCTATGAGCAGAGGAATGGAGATTATAAAATATGCAGGATGATCATGAAACAATTTCTAGCCTAAGAAGATGTGACAAGTAGATGTGACAAATATACAGTTTCTACTATGGTAATGTCTTTCCAATTCACAATAAGGCCACTGTCTAACCCTAATATATAGAAGGAATCCATTTCTAGTTTATTGTAAAACTGCCTTTAAATCCCAAGCAAGCACCGGGCATGGTGGTGCATACCTGTAATCCCAGCACTTTGGGAGGCTGAGACAGGAGAATCCTGAGTTTAAAGCCAGCCTCAGCAATGGCGAGGTGCTAAGCAACTCAGTGAGACCCTGTCTGTACATAAAACACAAAATAGGGCTGGAGATGTTGCTCAGTGGTTGAGTATCCCTGAGTTCAATCCCCGGTACTAAATAAATAAATACATAAGTAAATAAATAAACAAATAAATAAATAAATCTATCTCAAGCAAGCATTAAGGCCCATATAACAGCTCCTCTGTGAAGCATCTGCACATCAACCCAATCTATAGGCAAATATGCTTATTCTTACAACCTGCAACTCTTATTAGTACATCACTCTTTTAGAAATTACCATACAGTATGTTATTTGAATGTTACCACTTGTAAGTTCCTCGAGGATAGTGATCATATCAAATAACCCAACTGTGTTAACTGAGCACCAACCATGCACAAGATGCTATTAGATACTATGGGGAAAATAAAAGTTAAAAAAAAAAGACAGCCCTCTGTTTACTGCCCTTAAAGAGGCTTTGTTTTATTGAACTTACATAGAAAATTAGTGGTGCTAATTTGATTGAAAAATCAATGTCAACTTCCATAGACTCCCTAGTCTTTCTACTACTTCAATGGAGTTTCTTGGTTTCTACATTTACTCTCTCATCCTTTTCTCCATCTTCAGAGGAAAGAAGGCCTTCTTCCTTTAAAATTTCACACTTGTGGGCTAGAAGCTATCACTCAGTGGTAGAGTGCTTGCCTACCACATGTAATGCCCTGAGTTGCTTCCCAGCAGTGAAAAAAAACATCACTATAGTACTTGTGATCTCAATCACATCTCTCAGTATGCTCCATACTCTTCACCTTTAAATTACTCCCTAATGTTTGGAACAGTTCTCAAACATTTTCAGTTGCTTCCTTTTGCCCTCCCACCCTCCCTTCTGCTTCTCTTACTCCACATCCAAATTCAAATTCCCAAAGGTCTCAACTAGTCTGAAAAGACCTTTGCTTGACTTGCTAGTCTTCTACCAATCATTCTACTCAATCTTCCCATTGACTTACAAATTTTCAGCAATGTGGTCTCTATCTACTTCTTGTTCATTGTTTTTGATGCAAGTTACAATTTCAGAATGGTTTCCTACTCCCAAATATATAGGCCTCTTCTCAGATCTCATTCCTTCCTAAGATGTTTTGAGCATGTGACAATGTTTGGCCAGACTATTTTGTGATATACTCCCTTTGATGGATTTGTGTGACATCTTTCCTACATCTCTGAACCCTCCTCTCACCTCTTAGCTGCCTCCTCTTTTGACATCCTACCTTGATGATGAGTATTCCCTAAGATTTAGCCTTCACTTTCTTATTTCTGTGTTTATGCTCTCTCCTGAGCATGCATATGTTCTCAAAGCTTAATTATCTGCATTATAACATCCGGAGGAAGCTAAAAGGTAAATTAAATCAGTTCATTGCCCTCCATTCAAAATCTTTCAATAACTTTATATTATAAGAAGAATAGAATTCAAAGTTCTTTAGGTGGTTTTCAATGTCCTTCCTAATCTGGCTTCTGCTTTCCTCTCCAGCTTCATACTGTGCCACTGTGCCCCTTGCTCAGTAAGTTCCACCCACTTTGGCCTTCTTTCTATTCCTACAGCACATCAAGATCTTTTCCACATCCAATCCTTCTTGTGTCTTCCTCCTAGAATGCTCTTCTTTCACTCCGTCTGTCCACTTGCTTCTCATCTATCACTTCTCAGGTAAACAGAACATCTCCCATATTTTATTTGACCACTTAATCTAAAGTAGGCCCTCCTTCATAGAATCACCATGGTTTATAATTTTAAGTAAATGTTTTCCTCGTTTATTATCTGTCTTGCCCTCCTAACCATAAGCATCTTGAAGGTAGGTACATACCTGTCATTCCCACTCTAGCCCCAATGTTTAGCATAGTGCCTGACATAGAATAGGTGCTCATTAAGTGCTTCATGAATGAATAGTTATGATTCTCAATTCCCAACACCTACCTGATCTGTTCCAGAGTTTCTGTCTCGTATGTCATCTCCAGCTCTCTATTGGTCCTTTACATTTGCTTTTTTAAATGTATTCTTTTTAGATATACATGACAGTAGAGTATATTTTGACATATTATACATACATGGAGTATAACTTATTCTAATTAGGATCCCATGCTTGTAGTTGTACTGGTCTTTTACATTTAGATGTTCCTTCTTTGAACATAGTATATCTCAAAATTATCTTACCCCCAAAACTGTCCCCTTCTCCTAATGATAATTGTACATATCTATATTATAGTAACCTCATCCAGGGTTGAAGTCCAGAATTCATCTTTAACTCCTCCTCTCTTCTCCATCCCTTCCCTCCCAAAAGTACCTTAATCTGCTGTAATATCACTTAAAGATATCTATTTCTTCACATGTCACAGTTAACACTCTTATTCATACAGTTATTACCTATAGTCTAGGGAGTGATCTCTAATTTTTTTGATCTTGTACTCCACACAAGTTTTTGATAAAGGAATAATCTTCCTCAACCTACATGTATCCACATATTAGATACATATAATTCAATAATAATGTACTGTTATTCTTCACTGTATTCCTTCTACTTTATTTATTCAGATATAGTTCATAGCTTCTAAAAGATATCAAGTATGTTTCACTCTGCACCTTTGTAAGTGCTCTCTCTGCACAACAATCCCATTTTATTTCATTCTATAGAATTCTCCACAAAAATTTTTCTGAGGTCCTCCCCCACATATATACAAGTCCCACCACCACCACCACCACCACCACCATGAAGGATACTTGTCTATTAGTATAGATATCTGTGAGTGGGCAGAACACTGAATTATAGCTATCTGCTTATTAATTACTCCCACTGGACCGGAAGTTTCTAAACACACCCAAATAGCAGTACAAGTGAGTACTTGTCCCTCCCAATTTTACATATATGTGTGTGTATTACTATGTGTATATGTTATTGAATATTACCATATTATAATACGATATGTATTACTATAATATGTACACTATGAAATATTGAAAATATAAAAAATAGGAAAAAGATGAGTTAAAGCATAAACATGACAAGAAGTTATAACATGTTTTTCTTTCTTTCAATATATTGTTTTGAACACATCTCTCCTATTTGGAGGTCTGTGGTCTGCTCTACATCAGTTTAGTAGTCTCTAACTTGTGATAATCTCTCCCTATGATCTACTCCTAGAGCACTTCATTAACGTTTTCAGTACCTCTTTATACAACTACCTGATTTGAAATTAACAAAAACCCTTTAATGATTATTTTCATCCAGCAATATTTACTAAGTACCTGTAACATACCAGAAACTTTCCTGGGTTGCAGCAGTAATCAAGACAGACAGAATCTCTGTTCTTATGAACCTTACATACTGGGGTGGGGTAGAGAGAGAAATAAACAAGATAATTGGATCATATGACGATAAGCTGTTTGAAGATCTATAGTGCATTAAAGTAAAAAAATAATAGGCTTTCAAATCAGGCAGATCTGGATTCAAACCCTGGGTTGACCATATACAAACTTTGTGATTTATGCAAAGAACTTAATCACTCTGGTTTTGTTTCCTCGTCTATAAAATAAGATTAGTAATTCTGTTCTTAAATGTGTACTTGGTAGAATTAATAAGGTAATGTATAACATTTCTAGCATGAATTTCTGACCAGTGATATTTTAAAAATGTATTATGAAAAATGCTCATAGCTAAACCAGTTTATATACAATAATATGACTCTATTTAGAGACATTTATAGTAATTCTAGAAATAGGAAATGGTAATTCTATTTTCAGTTCACCTTAATTGGATAGATTTGAGGGTAGATTTGAATGTGAGAGGAATATAATTTGGAAAATGTTAAGAAAGGGGTGTTTGGAGCTAATTATCTGCTTATGATAAGAAAAATAATTGCTGTTGACAATTTACCTACCTCGCAACTTTCCTGGAAGGTGAAGGATCGGCAATTCATCTTTACTGAATATTAGGTGCCCTTGAGGCAGCCTTGAGCTTCACAAATTAGAACAGAGTAGGTAGAAGCAAACATAAAAGAAGAACAAAAGGAACCCAAAATTGTCTTTCATGTTCAATCTCTCACCTTCCTATATAAAATGGCCTCAGCCTACTGAGTTAAAATATTTACCATTTTCTTCCTGTGCGTTTTCTATCTGAAAGATGTTCACGGATATAACAAAGCCTAATACAGCCTCTGCTCCCAAACTTAGCACAGAGATAGTTAAAGACAGAATACTAAAAGCCTGGACAGTAAAAGGCTATAACACCTAGGCTCAATTAAGCAAGTAGTGGTGACTGGGGCATAGAAATCATAATTTTCAATGTGACTTCTGAGAATACACTAGTATTAAATAAAGACTAGCAATGATTATGAATATGCACACTTAGGTGACAAAAACACACTGAAGGGGCATACGTTGCTCTTTGTTTAAAGCCATGCTCATGGCCAATCTGAGCCAATATTTCACACAGTTATATAATTTTTATTAAAACATTATATTTTCAAATTGAATCAGAACTGATAATGTAATAACATTAGCAATTAATGTCTTTTGGATGTTTTATGAAATAACTAGTAAACAAACCCCCCGGCATGCCCCCCTTCTTCCCTTTCCCACTTCTTTCCCTCTCTCTCTCTCTCTCTCTCATTCTACTTCCTAATTATTAAACAAATCAACCCTGAAACTCAAAAAATAACAATTGTAATGCTGAGCTAACCAGGGCTTTCTGAATCCTATCTGTCTTTTTCTGATGATTTGTGTATTTTAAATTCTGGCTTCTCATCACTTGCTTATGAGGAAATAATTGACAAAAATGCATATCTGCCAAGGAACTTTTTAAATTTTTAATATTTATAAGCTCTAACCTTTATGACTAATTTTATGTCACCTAGGTAACTGTGCATAAAATTTCATAAATATTAGACTAGTCCTTTCAAGCTCAGTCTCTCCAAGCCTATCATGAGTGATCAAAACCAGAAAATAGAAATGAGTAACTGAAAACTGCCCTTTGATACTCCAAGAATTATGACTTATCTCGTAAGTTGTATGATGTTAAAAGAAAATTACTAGTATAGTCAGCAATTCATTCCCACTGCTAGGCTAACAAGGTTCACCCAAAGCAGGAAACAACAAATGGAAGGTCTAATTTTATTTTTATTCATGAATGCAAGAGAATCACCTTAAGTTCAAATATAGCAAAGGAAGACTTTAGTTATGGTGCAGAGTTGAAAGAGAGTGTACCTCATGCACAATCATTTCATTTGAAGCAGGGCTTGATGTATTTTGACCACATCTACAGCATACTTGAAATGAATCTTGGTTTTATGTGATAGGAAACAATAATGCAGAAAAATAGTTAGTTGACCAGGATTTAAACGAACACAATAGACCATTAGGAATTTTATTTTGAGTCTAACTATGGAAGTAAGTTTTGACTTTCTGTACTTACTAATGTTAAACTTTGTTAGTCATTTGAACATGTCATTAAGCATTCCTACTTAATTAAGTGTTTGGTATTCATTAATTAAATTTATTAACATGATGCGTGCCATTCCCACTGCTCTACAAGATAATCACAACCATCTCCTGACTGATTTCAATGTCTCTAGTTTCTCACATACCTAATTCAGAGTTATAATCTCCATCATAATATTAATAATAACAATTACTATCATTGAATGAGTGCATATGATGTGCTGGGTATACAGTATAGGTTTTAGTTTAATCCTCACAACACTATATGGTCAGTACTTCTCTTGGTCCATTTTATGTTGCTATAATTTATAAAGAGAGTAAATTTATTTCTTATTGTTCTGGAGATTAGGGAGTTCAAGGTCAAGGGGCTTGCATCTGACAATGGCTTCTTGCTGTATCATCCAACAGCAGATGGCTGAAGGGAAAGAGAGTGCACATGTTATAGCAAAAGGAAATGGACCAGACTCATCCTTTTATCCAGGAATCCACTCTCAGGATAACAAACTCACTCTTCCCAACCCCATACCAGGAATTGAACCCAGGGGCACTTATCCACTGAGCCATACCCCAGCCTTTTTAAATTTTTTTTAAAATTTTGAGACAGAGTTTCACTAAGTTGCTTAGGGCCTCACTAAGTTGCTGAGGCTGGCCTTGAACTTGCAATTCTCTTTCCTCAGCCTCTTGAGCCACTGAGATTACAGACATGTGCCACTGTGCCCAATATTCACTCACTCTTGAGATATCAGCATCAATTCATTTATGAGGGCAGAGCCCTTATGACCTAAGCAGCTCTCAACGGTGTCACTTCTCAAACTTGCACTGGGGACTAAGTTTCCAACACATATTTTTGGGGGATGCATTCAGTACTATTATAATCCCCTTTTCACAGATGAGGGCATTGAGGCTTAAGTGAGGTTAGATATTTTATTCAGGGTCAAATAACTAGAAAACAGTAGACCTCAAATAAGTTTTAGCCTGCTTTACCTTTAAAACATATCTCAAGTCCTCCACTTTGGTCTATACCCCCTACAAAATTAACACATATCAGGTAGAACTAACTTTTTAAAAATGTGAACCTAAATCATGTCATATAAAACCCTGCTTGAAACCTCCTCTACTGGCTTCCCATTACAATTATAATAAAAACCAAATTCCTTACTTTGGTCTACAAAGACATCATAATCAGACCCCTGCATCTTCTAAAACCTAATCTTATGCATGCCTCCCCTTTATTCATTCCAGTCCAGGCACACCAACCTTCTGTCTATTTCTAGAACACATCAAATTCGTTTCTACATAAAGGATTTTAAATCTACTATTTCCTTTAATTAGCAGATTTTGCACCAGATATTCACCTGGCTAATTTCATCATTAAATTCAAGCTTCCACTCAAATTTCACCTCATCAGTGAGGGTTTCTCTGACTGCTCAATATGAAGTAGCTTCCGTGCCCACTACTAGCCATTATCATACTGCCTTATTTCATTCTCTTAATAGTGCTTATCACTATCTGAAAATTTTATTTTTTATATCATTATCATCTGCTTCTCCTTTTTTTTCATATTAAACATCTTTATATGCACTTTCAATGAACAGTATATATATATATATATATATATATATATATATATATTTATATATATTTTTTATCAACCATCTTTACTATACCCATTCCCCTTTCCTGTCCCCCACCTCCCCCATGTCGCGTCCAGTGTTTCTCTATTTCTCTTATGTTTCCCATTCCCACCTCCCTTATTCATCAGTATCCATTAATCAGAGAGACCATTCGGCATTTGGTTTTTTGGGATTGGCTCTCCTGCCCCATACTAAAAGTAAGTACCATGAGTGCAGGGGCTTTGCCAATAGTCATCAATACTATGGCTCCAGTGACTAGAACAGTGTCTGGAATGGAGGAGCTCAGGAAATATTCTGTAATCAAATCCAGTTTTGTCTGACTTGAGAGTACTAGCTCTCAACCATGATGATAAACCACATCCTAAAGATAGACTCATTTACCTTCTTTCTTCAAAACTCCTCAGTAGTGCTATTATCTACAAAATAAAGTTCTAGCTGCTCAATGTTGCTTTAGAGATTCCTCATGTCACATCTAGCCCGTCTTTCCATCAGACTTCTTCCTGCACCCTATCATTTGTATTAGGACTGAAATACATCACAGAATCTGAATATTCCCTACACTTCTCCCCACTACCAACTTCCCTACAAAATTCCTACCTGTAAAATAGATACATCCTTCCCATTCAAGCTCAAACCATACCCCTTCTCCAAAATTTTCCTTATCCTTCTCACTCAAAATTAATTTCTCCTTACACAATTTCCCCCATGGTACTTTATAGATTTTATTTTATTTTTTAATGTTTTTCCTTTTGGTACTAGAGATTGAACACAGAGGCATCTAACTATGGAGCCACAACCCCAGCCCCTTTTGATATCTTATTTAGAGACAGGGTCTCACTGAATTGCTGAGTGCCTTGATAAATTGTTGAGGCTGGCTTTGAATTTGCAATCCTCCTGCCTCAGCCTCCTGAGCCACTGGGATTACGGGCATGCATCACTGCACCTGGCTACTTCAGATTTTAAAACATTCAGCAGTGTGCCTCATAATAAAGTTATGTGTCTGTCTCTGCCTCCAGACCGTTATCCTTATTATCTTCTTTCACAATGTGCTTCCTCCTTACTGGGGATTAAACCAGGAGCACTTTTCCACTGAGCTAAATCCCCAGCCCTTTTATTCTTTATTTTGAGATGGAGTCTTGTTAAGTTTCTAAGGCTGGCCTGGAACCAGTAGTATCACTGTGGCTCCTGCATGCTCTACCCTGCCAAGATTCGCATGGTTTTGATAGAGTCTAGATCACAGTATCTTCTTAAATGTTGAACTGAATCAAATATATGCGGGCTCTCCCATCCCTATCACCACTCACATATAGTGTTTACATTATTTTTTTAGCTATTGCTTTTTAATTGATTTAATTTATTTGAAATGAGGATGTCGTTTTTCCCAGCTAGATTTTATGGCAGTAAAGCCTTCTGTTTCTGGAAGGTCATTCTTTGCCTTTCTGTTGTCATTACTGCTCACCATCACCTTGTACTCCCCCATTATTATTCCATTATACTTCACATGTTGCTGAACAATCATAAGTGTATTCCATATAAACAATGAATGAAGAATATCTGACTAAACAAATACATGGATTAAAAGGAAGACTTCCACTAAGTTTACTCTGAAAAGTTAAAAAAGATAGCATGAAAGAGGTCCAACTAGTTTTTTCCTTTTCTGTTTCTAGTGGAACATGCTCACCTGGGGAGATGAGCTATGTCAGTAGCTCTGGGCTGCTGACCAGAGGCAGGAACAGGGGATCAGAATCCTTTGGGTTATGACTCTGACAGAAGATTTACAGAGATTTAAGAACAAAGATAGGATTAAGCAGACAAAGCAGAGTCAGGTTATTATACTTGCCTTCCCCTCCCTCCATGCTCCCACATGCTCTAACAAAGACACGAATAATTTTGGAATACATAAAAGCACAAATTGATTTTTCCTTAGCATTATTCTTTCAAATTGCCAGGGAAGGCTTGAAAATGGATACTTCTCAAGAGTAACTGTTTGTCAGGGAAATATCAAAATATGATTGTGTTCATGAAGTTTTTGTATATCCTTGGAAAGAAAGATGACTATCACAATATTAGGAGACTGGTAAATATTTAGTAGTTAATTAAGAGGTTTCATTGGCCATGTTTATTTGTATTTTAAACACAAAATTTAGTCTCGATAGGCATCGATATTTAAGATGGCTTCTCTTTTTTTTGCCCAAGATGAATTATGGCATATTCTAGATGAGTCAGACCAAACAAATGTCTCTTGTGTTTTTCTAGAATAAATATTTCCCAGAGGCAGAACTCTGCCCTTGGCCCTGCCTATTAACACACAAGGCTGCTTGAGTTTTTCTATAAACATAAGAGGAAGAGAAGGCTGAAGTGGATGGAGAGTAACGCTAGATCCAAACTTTTTTAATGAATAAATTAAACATTGAGCCCCTTGAGGAAAACTAGCAGGTTTGATTGTTTTTGTGCTTGGTGAGTTGTATGATTGTTATAGAAGGACCTCCTCCAGCCATAGGCAAAAAGCAAAATAACGACAATAGCAAAGAAAAACGCAGGAATTGGAGAAGTGACTCAGCCTCATTAGACTACCTAGAACAAGCACACTGATCAAGCTGTAGTTAGGGAGCCTTGGGCAAGTAAGAAAAATTTAAAATAAAACAAAACTTCACCAAGTTGCCTAAGCATGTGTGGTAGAGTCTCCAGGAAAACTTTTCTTGATCCAGACTACAAAGTAGAGAAAGCAAAAGAATGATGAATAATGAACAATGAAGCATGTCAATTCTGTGGTAGCTAAAGAAAGGAATTTTACCCTGGGAATCAAAAATAGTCTCTTGACAACGTAGTATAATTATACCATCAGCCAGCAACCATGGAGAATATTTTTTGATTGAAGCAGGTCTTTAATATATCAGCCAGGCCATGAAAGAAGGAACTGTTAATGGTACAGTAAATAATGGCAGCATTCAAAAAGATTTGTCTTTTAGGTTTTAAAAATAAAATTCCCCTTGCTAATGCAATCACTTCATGCAAGTAGGCTGAGATCTATTCCTTTTTTCATACAATGGATGAATTGAGATTTCATTTCTTAAAAGTTCTGACATATTTTACTTCAACTCCAGGTATATAATAGTTTTACATAATAGACTCCTATAATCTATAACCAGCAACTAAATACACAATCTAATGCCCCACTCCTAGAGGTATCTTTGATTGTCATTCTACAAACACTGCCTTCTTATATTTCTCTGTACAGTAAAAAAGTTACTTTTGTATATAATATAGAAAATCATCTTTAAAGCAAATATGTTGAAATCATGGCTGACCAGAAAATATTGAACCGGTGAACTATAATTTGTCTGAAATAGTATGAGCCACTTGAACAAACAAATGCCAAGATTGTTTGGGAAAAGAAGAGACACACATACAAACACCCTCTCAGAAATGTTGTAGAAGAATGGATTACACCTACATACTACAAAGTAAATGGTATTATATTAATAAGCAGATTGAAATCCATCAAACTCGAGTTTCCTCAGAACTATATAAAGTAATGTATTTAAAGATCTGAAGGTTATATATCTAGTACATGTGATTCTTGAAATTTCTGAATGCTAATAAAAAAGGCACTTCCTGTCAGACCAAGAAAGTCCAAATGAAGGACATAAATTTCAGAGCAGTATTATTTAAAGTATGATAAGGTGATTGTGTGCATCAGATTGATTATTTAGTAGCAAGATTGATTCTAAATTTTACAAACCTAGACATGTCAAAGTATATCTGGAATTTCTCCTTATAACGATGTTTCTATGTTATTCTTTGGTCATGAACAATTTGGGAAACACTGATTTAGGTATTTATTCTGTGCTTTTTTCTGGGTTCTTTCTTTAATGCTCTAATACATCTTTCTACTTCTTTGTGTAAAAGATTACTAATATACTAAATTTGTGCATTACCCTATTCCCAAATGATACCAACATGCAAGATTTTATGGGGTTAAAAAAATGGCCTTACTTGCTGAAAAGGGACTTTGTAGTCTCTGCAAACCCAACTTCTATGTAAAGACTAAGTCAAGGTCTCTTGGATATTTCAATCAAAAAGATCTGTTGAGACATAAAGTGGTAAAATATTGATACTATTTTAAATATTTGATCAGTATATAATTATTATACGTATTTATGGGGCATAGTGTGATATATATATATATATATATGTAATGTGTGATAATATATATATGTATATATGTGAGTATATATATATATATGTAATGAGTATATGTGTGTGTGTATGTGTATGTAAAATGTGCATTCTACAACTTTCTAGAAGGCAAAGAGTATTTACCTGAACCATGGACATGTAGGGTAAACTTTTTTAAAAAACTTTTTTTTGGGAGGTGGTACCAGGGATTGAATCTGGTTCTACCACTGAGCTACAATCACTGCCCTTTTTATTTTGAGATGGTCTTGCTAAACTACTGAGGCTGGCCTTGAACTTGCAATCTTCCTGCCTCAGCCTCCCAAGTCACTGGTATTACAGGTATATACCACTGCACCCGTTGTTGTGTATTTTTTTTAACTTTTTGATAATGATGATTATTAGAAAACAATGGAAAGGTACAGTTTAATATTTACTCAACAGAAGATGAGAAACTCTTAGTGAAATACTGTTTATACCACACACAGGAAAGCCTGTTAATGATTTTTTTTCCCTGAGCATGTTAAAAGAAGAAAAAAAGAAAGAAAACCCAAAGCAAGCTCTGCTTTCTGATATAAATATTGCAGTCAACTGTAGAAGGTTCACAGAGTACTGGTTTACAATAAGCTCCAAAACTTTTCAGGTCTTTCTGGTAAACTTAATTATCACAGTGTCTTTTAAACCCCATATGGGCAATTTCTATTAATTATAATGTTGCCTACTGCTGAGAGTAAAACTGATCCACTGCACACTCCAGAGTGGGTAATCCTTGCCAGCAGGTCACTTATGCCTCCCAAGGTTTCCTTTTAACACAATTAATGATGACGATGATGATGGCGATAATAATAATAATAATCCTTAATGTTTACTCAACACATTCTATTAAGATAGCTGGAAAATTAAATAGGGCTCACAGAATGTCATTTGCTTGTGAAAACATAGGGTACCATATTGCAAAGATCTAATTACATTTTGGTGGTAATTTGAGATTTTTTTTCATAAATTGGGTCCTAAAGACATCCTTGAATTAAAAAGACTCAAAACACCTTTAATGAACAGCCATAAGACATCTCTAGATTTACTACAAAGCTATATTCTCTACTGAATGAGATTTTTCTCTCCCATAACTCATATCAAAATAATTCCCAAAGGACATATGTAGAAGGTGACTTTGCTAAATAAAGCGGGAAAATAACCTCATAGTCCTCTACTGAGTTTTGCAAAATATATTTCCTTACTCTTTTAAGTAAATAAAAGGAATACACCCCCTAAAAGTAGCTATGCCAGTTATTAAATTTGCCAACATATCATTGTACCTTTAGGAGATTCAAGAGTGAAGACTGTAGCTTTTGGTTTCAGGAATATAATGAGGGCTAAATGTGTTTTCTGAAGTTGATGAATTTATTTATTTTTCTTTTTTGATTAGTACATTATAATTACACATAATAATGTAATTCATTACTACATATTTATACTTGCACATTATATAACATAATTCAGTCAGTTTTATACCCCAGCATTTCCTCTGTCCCTACCCTCATCCCTCCCTTTGGTCCCTTTCCTCTATTCTACTGGTCTCTCTTCTCTTTTCATGAGATCCTCCTCCCAATCTTATTTTATTTATTTTTTTATCTATTTTCCACATATGAGGGAAAACATATGACCCTTGACTTTATGAGTCTGGCTGATTTTTTAACATAAGAGTTAAGTTAAATTCATCCAGTTCTATCCAGGATGAATTTAATTAAACCTTTAAGAAGATAAATCTAAATCTATCTAATATTCTCTATACACTCAGCTATATTCCTATATATTTCCTTTATTTTGTTAAAAGTTTACTTGCATCATCATTTAAACAAAAATGTTGCTTAGTAATGGAGCTATAGTTCTTTCATTCATCCTTATTTCCTTGGAAAAGTAAAATGAAAGAGCCAGACAATCTCACGACAATCTTACCTTTACGGTCCTTGCTATGAGTGTGATTACGGCACAGCCATTAAAGAATGACTTAACTTCCTACATAGGATAGAAGGAAGATACAGGCTGAGGAGAAGTACTTCCTGTTTCTTTTCTTTTTTTCTCTTTTTTATTTTTTATTTTTCTGTTGCCAGGCACTGAACTCAAGGGCACTTAACCACTGAGCCACATCTCCAGCCCCTTTTTTGTATTTTTATTAGAGACAGGGTCTCGCTGAGTTCCTTAGGGCCTCCCTAAATGGCTGAGGCTGAATTAGAACTCATGATCCTCCTGCCTCAACCTCCTGAGCCTCTGGGATTACAAGTGTGTGCCATTGCACCCAATGTATTTCCTGTTTCAATGCAAATATTTCTAACGCACTGGCATCAAACTGTAAAGCTGTTTCTCATAAAAGTACAGTTTATTTAATTTATTCATATTTTTTTGGTATTGAGGATTGCACTCAGGGGTACTCAACCACTAAGCCACATCCCCAGCCCTATTTTTTATTTTTATCTAAAGGCAAGGTCTCACTGAGATACTTAGCACTTCGCCATTGCTAAGGCTGACTTTGAACTTGTGATTCTCCTGTCTCAGCCTCCTAAACTTCTGGGAATACAGGCATGCACCACTGCACCCAGCTCATTCATTTATTCTGAGACAGGGTCTTGCTCTGTTGCCCAGGCTGGGCTCTAACTTGTGATCCTACTGCCTCAGCTTCTCAAGTAGCTGGGATTACAGGAATGTACCACCACACCTGGTATTATGGTTTGGATGTGAGATGTCCTCCAAAAAACCATGTTAATGCAGGAATATGCCAATGTAAAATGATTAGATTATGAAATCCATGGCCTAATCTATCCTAGTTTGAAAGGACTAACTAGGTGGTAACTGTGGGCAGGTGGGGCATGGCTGGATGAAGTTGGTCATTGGGGGACTGTCCTAGAAGGGTTCATTGCCCTGTGACCCATTCACCTTGATCTCTGTTTCCTGGTTGCCATGAGGTGAGCAGCTTTCTTCTGCCATGCCCTTTTACCATAATGCTCCACCTCACCTTGGGCCCAGAACAGTGCAGTTGGTTGTCCATGAACTGAACCTCTAAAACCATAAGCCAAAATAAACTTTTCCTCCTCGAAGTTGCTCTTGTTGGGTGTTTTGGTCACAGCAATGAAAGAGTGACTAAAAAAATTGGCTTCAGGTAAAATTTATTATAAAGCACTTTTAATTGTATGGCCTCCAAAGATACTTATTTTCTAAAGAAAACTTATACGACTTACTTATAAGGCAGGATCATTACAAAAGGAGAAACTCACCAAACCACCAAAAGCCTTTTAGACCATCATTATCTTCATCATTCCAAAATAACAGGTATTTAGAACTATCATTGTGTTAATCTGCTCAGGCTACCATAACAAAATATAAGCCTGGGTGGCTTGAACAACAGAAATTTATTTCTCGCAGTTCTAGAATCTAGGAAGTCCAAGATCAAAGTGATAGCAGATTGATGTCTGATGTGTGTTGACGGCTTCTTATTCGTAGATGATGACTTGTAAGTGTCCTGATAGCAGAAGGACAAGGCTGTTCTCTAGGTGCTCTATTATCAGAGCATTGATTACATTCAGGAAAGAGTAGGGACTATGATGGCTCACTCACCTCTCAAAGGCCTCACCTTCTAATACTGTCACCTTAGCTATTATGTTTCAACAATACGAATTTTGGTGGAATATGAATATTCAGACCAGAGTTGGCACTAATAGCATTCTGAGGGTGCACCCTCATGACTCTTATAACCATAAATTCCTTCCCGAAGGCCTCATCTCCAAATACCATCACACTGGAAGTTGGGACTTCAACATATGAATTTGAAGTGACACGAACATTCAGTTCAAGCCGGGCGCGGTGGAGCAAGCCTGTAATCCCAGCACTTAGGGAGGCTGAGACAGGAGAATCGCGAGTTCAAAGCCAGCCTCAGCAATAACTAGGTGCTAAGCAACTCAGTGAGACCCCGTCTCTACATAAAACTCAAAATAGGGCTGGGGATGGGGCTCAGTGGTCAAGTGCCCCTGAGTTCAATCTTCAGTACCAAAAAAAAAAAAAAAAAACACACATTCAGTTCATAACAATCATGTTTCCTGCCACCACAAACTTTCATCATCTTTGCTCAGGGACAAAGATTTAAAGGCATAAGTTGGAATAGATTGAATGTGACACAAAGGAAGAGTTAAACGATATAAGCATTTAATATGAATAATTTCTTCCTACTGTGAAAAAGTACCACCTCACTACCCTTCTCTGCCAGTAGCTTTAGTGTTTGCCTACACTGACTATTTAAATGCCTCAATTCTTTAATTTACCTTGTCTGTTTATATACTTACATTTACAATCATTTCCATAGTGAAATACATATTATTAATTGAGAAAATATTTTTCCACATTGCCTTCAGTGTATAAAGACTTCCTTTCCTAAAAAAAAAATGCAGTGTTCAGGGAGTTTCTTTTATCACTACATATCAATTGTTCTTCCTGGAGGGGAGTGTGACTTCTCAAATTAAACAAAGGTCTAGCTTCAGCTGTATATTGCGGAAACAGCAACCTAAGGTACAATTTTTGTCCTTGTTCATCACCATGGTGCATCTTTTTTGTCACTTTTAGGAGCTACTAACTCAGGAAAACCAGAAGCATAATTCACTGAAAAAACACTCCACACAACTCCAATTTCACAAAGCAAATACAATTTTAGGATAGTATAACTGATTATCTGATTTTCTTAATAACTCTAACTAGTTCAACATGTGACTTGGGATTCTGGTCATCTAAATATATATTTCTCATCTATTTAAGAAACCAACAAACCACTTCCTACTGGAATATTTTGCCTGATTTTGGCACAAAAAAAGTCCTTCTTTACATTCCTAAACAGTCAATTCAATCTCTGCCTCTAGTGATATCCCAAAACTTATATAATAAGGCAGAATGGATTTTTCCTTCTCTTTTCAGTTATTTCAAACCCTAAAATGTTACTAGTTGATTCTTTCACTTTTCATACAATATTATAAATTCACATATATTCAGTTACTCCACTTTTCAAGCATTTCTTCAAAGGAACACTGGACCTACTTTCAGATTAGCAGATTTTGAATTTATTCATGCCTACTAATTCTGAGATTTGATTTGAAGTTTCTTAGCTCTGTATTACTTTATGGATATGACAATCAATCAGTTTCTGTGCACAAAGTGTGGGCAATTGAGAGATCTAAAATTAGTACAACCAAATTATTTAAAGGCATGCTGCATAAGAAAGAGATTAATCAGGTCATACAAATGGCTTCAGTAATCTGAGGTCTCACTTATTTTCTTCTTTACTAGCAGTCATTCCAAAGGTAGTATGGGTTTCAATTTGTGAACTTATGGAAAGTACAAATATTTATACTAAATAAAAACAAGAAAACTAAAAAGAAAAAGAAAGCAAAGAAAAAATTCCACAATGATCTGCCATCCATAGTAGAATTCAGGCATTTTCACAAGCATGTGATACCACACCTGGCTGTCCAATTTTTAATTGAAAATTTTACAAAAGAAATGTCTAGTAAAGTTTAACACAGAGACTTAATAAATGTTTTGATCAATAAGAACATGAACTAGATGATTTACTTATTACATGTCCTTTCCTTATTGTATGTCATTTTAATCCAGCAAAACTGGGGCAATTTCAGACTTACTATTTACTTTTAGGTATTTTTTAAAAATGGAAAATTTATGAAAATGTTTATCTTTCCTAAAAATATAAGAAGATCTAAATGCAACCCCATAAGCATACATGTCATTTATGTGTAATTTCTGTTTTCACTCTGTCCAATACTACATGGAAAAAATTGACTGAATTTTGAGTAGGTTTCAGTTTCTGACTTTATGACATTTTAATATCATATTATTATTATTGTGTGTGTGTGTGTGTATGTGTGCTGGAAATGAAACCCAGGGTTTCATACATGCTAGGCAAGCCCTTTACCACGAAGCTAAACTTCCAGCTCTTCAATTAGCATTATAACTTTAAAAAATGTCTTCTTTTAAGATATATTTTAATATTTACAATTACCAAAAATAATGTTACACAATGCATTTTGGAGTTGTGAACCCTATAGTTTGTAGTGGTCATGGATTGGATACTTATCTGATAACTTAATCAAGGAGCTTTCCACTTCCACATTCCAAAGAAGCTGGCTAGGATTCTGTGGGGGAAATTGTTGTAGTGCACATTCTCTACTTCTAAGTCTAAGGTCTATATCCTAAGCAAGAAATATAGATCTTCTCATGGTTTCTATAAAGAAAGTAAAGATCTGCCAGGTGTGGTAGCAGAAGCCTGTAATTCCAGCAACTCGGTCGGGACTTAGGAGGATCAGAACTTTGAGGCCAGCCTCAGCAATTCAGTGAGGCCCTGATCAACTTAGCAAGATCTTGCCTCAAAATAAATAATAAAAAGGGTTGGGGATGTGGCTCAGAGGTTAAGTGCCCCTGGGTTCAACCCTCAGTATCAAAAAAAAAAGGAAAATTAAAAAGAAAATAAAAGAAAAAACACCAACATCCAGTGAACAAATTGCATGCCAGAAAAGTTGTGATTGATTATAAAAGGAGAATTTCAGAATCAGATTTCCTAATAGGTGTTGGGAGATGGGAGGTGCACTGACTTTCAATACCAGCTAGGGTCAGAGACCTATTCCTGGGTAGAAAATCTTCCCTAAACCTCAATATGAGATTACATTCCACCTTTCCTTTACAAAAATGTGTCATAAATAAAGCCAACAACATACTCAGAGAGTCCTAGAATACATGTTATATTATTAATGCATTTGGCATTATTATATAAATAAGAGGCAAAAAAAGTGAATCAGAATTTAATATAGGATGCTTGTATTAATTAACACAGCTACACATGAGCAAGCATGTTACCAAAACATTCTACATTTAGGTTTCTGGTATATAAGGTAGATTTAAGATCTCTAATGGACCTATGCTCTGGAAAATCATTTTCAAGGTCTTTCATATTTATAAAGTTGCATTATTTCTACCTCCATAACATGATCTTATGAATACTAGATGACACATACTACTCAAATAGGCTTTATAACATGGAATCTAGGCAAAAGGGGATTTAATCATTTTTTTCCTGTGGTGCCAGGAATTGAACCCATGGCCTTGTGCATGTGATGCAAGCACGCTACCAACTGAACTATATCCCCAGCCCCAATTATTCTTTGATAGATTTTAATTTTATTCTACCAATTTTGAGTGAATGATAAACATTGCAGAAGAACTCTTGCCTGTTTTCTTCCTGTGGTTTTCCTACCTTTTTCTTCCCATTTTTTGATCCATATCTCTCTTTTCATAGCAGGTGAAATTTGCAAAGTGAATAAAGAGAAGAGTCAAAGACCATTTCTGCCCCAATGCCAGCCTCTGAGCTCAGATATGCTTCTTTATGACTGACCAGGTTTGCACTAATTTATGATAGTTTTTTGCTACATAGCCAATTTGTATCTTACTAAAATGCTACCATCTCCTCCAAGAGGTAAACTGTATTAATGAAGTTCAGTTACTTTAGTCCTCATGTCCTCACCATTGAATTGGCATTGGGAACAAGGATTGAGCTTTGGTAACAATCCTATTGGTTCTATTTCTTCAGAGAACCCTAATACACACATCCTAGAACTTCTAGAAACATCCACTCTATAATACAAAGTGTACTGTGCCCACCTACCCAGCAAACACTTTTAATACAAAATTGTTAAAATGATATTTAATTTGCAGAGAATATGTGTCAAAGAATAAAATGACCTTTTAAAACATAAAGGCCAAAAGTTTTATTGAACTTCATTCCCTACTGAATATCTGAACAAACTTGTAGCCAAAGTCTTGCACACCAGATAGGAAAACAGGCACAGTTTGACCAAGTTGATGAGGGGTTTGCCAGGATGTGGAACTTTCAATGTAAAAACCAGGAAATTCTTCAAAAAAACAGTATGATTGGTCACCTGAAAACTAAGTGATTTGAAGGAGATAGTGCTACTGTCAAGAAAATCCAAGCCTCTAGTTAGTCTGCTTTCTGCTAGAATGTCCCTTTATCAATAAGCCTGAGATTGCTGATGTTTCCTCTCATTATATTATTTCCTATTGATACCGCTGGTTACTGGTGACGAGTTTTATTCCTCCATATGTTGAAGTCTGAACATTAGAGAAGCACATCAAGGCAAGCATTTAAGCAGGGTTTATTTAAAAAGATGTAACATAGACTTCTCCCAGGAGGGAGAAGGGGGCCATAACTGGTATCCTGGTATCCCAAAAAGTACACGTTTTGCCTTTTTATATGTCCTAGGCTTCCTTTGTTCTCCTGCTCTCTTCTCCTTATCCCTCTCCTTCCTGTGTATGTGACTAGGCCCAGGATGTTTGATGGGATGGCCAAAAAGCACACGAATAGGAGGAAGGGCCCTGGTGTAATTAACAACTCCTTGGGACAGGTCACCTTAGCAAACTGGTTGGAGCGGGGGCGATAAGGGTAGAGGATGGGCTCTGAAGGCATTAGCATTTCAATACTTCTCCAACTTCCCTGACCCAAATTGCCCCCCCATCCAACCTGACTCAATTTACCTATCTACATTGACTGCCTGTCTAATTCTGGCTTCACTATCTGATGCTACCATTCTTCACAAAACCAACATTTTGTGTCCTCTAGTTTTCTTATTATCGTGGTTACTGTTTTGATTGAAAAAAATTCAGTTTCTTTTGAAATCGTCACCTTAAAGACTCCCCTTGAACTATTTTATTCTATTATTATGAAAAATAAATCACAGATATGTACTCCATTAATTTCTAGTATTATGATATCACTTGCTATTCTATTTTCCCCTTCTTCTTCACCTCACTAATGGAAATAATTGGAATTTTTCTGACTACCTCATAACGATTGCATACCTACTACATTTATCTTGTTTCACCTGAATAGATGTTCCCTTTTTCCTGTTGAGAAAATAGATGCTGAGTGGGGTAAGGTGATTGGATAGGTTGTAGAACTAAGTTACAGGATAAGTCTACTGTCCTTGATGACATTGGGCTTCCATGTTAAAAATTACTCTCTACTTTCTAGACTGTTTATTAAATATATCTCACATCCATGAACTGAAAGAAATGTGACCTAAAGCTTATAGATCAAAAGATCTACTGAAAAACATTTTCTCAACTCTGTGTGTAGTTTAGATAGCTTCATGGTTGACTTTTCTAATTATTCTCATGAGACCATAAAATTCAACTCTCTGACACACTGCTATTAAGTTGCTTTCCTTTATATTTATCTTGAATATGCTGTTTGTGTATTAAATGTTCATGGCAAACATTACTCAGAAAGTAGATTTCCCATAATATTTTAAAAGAAAACCATATTCAAGAGCCTGAAAGATGAGGGGAAAAGGAACAACAGTTCTGATGATTTTTTTAAGCTCAAAGTACCCATGATTGAAGATTGAATTTCAAGGTACCAGACCAAACCATTTTTCTTCAAAATTGAAGTTAAAGTCCTCTTTATTTTTTTTCTCTATTTACCATGCAAGAGAAAAAATACATACCAGAAAACCATGATATAATTTAGTGGAGAAATTTCTTAGGAATAATATTCTAGAAATGGCTGTATTCTGGCAATTCTAGAGTGCTATAATAAAGAAGTCATTTCAAAGGATTTTTCCAAATAAAACCTTGGAGAGATAGCTCTGCTTTAGTCAAATTCACATAATGAAGGGAAAAAAAAGTGTAAAGTTAATTCTGTAAGAGTATATGAATTACATACAAGCTTTGATAAAAATTAACGACATCCAATCAAGTTATGAAGTTGGGCAGTTTATTGAGAAGAATACCTGAAAAATCAAAATATACACAGAGGAAGCAGTTATAAATATGAAGAAAAATATCAGAACAAAAATCACTGAAAGGCATACTTATAGTTCAGCTTTAAATTACTACATGGAAGTTTTTATTTGAATTTGGTTCATTCCAGAAGATTCCAAAATGGGAGTTCATTGAACCCTAACTTACAAAAAGAACTGACAGCCAGTCAAGTATATCTCACACTAGTTGATTAATGCTGATGTTACCTTCCTGGATTTGTGGTACTACCAGGGATGTTTATATCTGCCTATCTATACATGTTTACCCCAATACTAGAGAAAAGAGTATAAACAATATAGACTTTAAATATACAGGTAGAATGTATCAATTGTTAATAAACTTAATTTCTACATTTGATTTCTTACACATGTCCAACGCAGGTTTACATAACAAAACTATTCAACTTTTTGTTGGATACCTGTATGACCCTAAATATTCTCATAGTGTGTATCTTTATATAATATTGTGGCTTTAGGCTTTACAAACTATGTGCAGCTCAAACTGGTGACCTATTAAACTGTACCTCAAAAAAGTACAGTAACAATACATAACAGCATCATTTATAAATGAGTACCATTTATATGGACAGTATTTGGTAAACTTAATAAGGTAAATAGCTATTTAAACACCTACTTTAACAACACTGGTATACTTTATGATCAATTTAGGAGGAAATGATAGCAGAGTCACTTGTGAGACAATGTCATCAAATAATTAAAGCCATTAAGTTCTAACATCCTTAGGAAATATTGCCTTATTAAAATAGATTGATGAGCTATATTGTGTCATGAGCCTGCATTGCCCCATTCTACATTTAATTTAAGATATTCAAAGATATTACAGAGCTGAAAAAATACATTTAATAAATATATAATTTCCACTTGATTATTATAGTAATCTATCATATTGAAATCATAATGCAGTATTTTTTATCAAACCATGGTTCCTGCTGTAATTCAAAGACCATAGCAGAGATAATAAAATACACTTCATGTTTCACATATATTTCCTGTCATCCACTAGGAACATCTATCTATTTCTGAGGTTACCTATATGTTTGAAGTAGAAGAGAATAAAGTAGTATTATTTAAGTTTTAAAATCATATGAAAATATTTGATTATTTTAGCATGATATGGAGAACTACTTTTTGGTCCTTTTAAAATTATTTTATATCCCTTCAACTGTCAATAATGCATACTGAACTATTTACAGATAATATATGATGAATCTGCTTTAAAATATTCCAGTTGTACCTACATATAAACAAACAATGGGTAGGATAGCTGAATCAAAATTGGAAAAGTATTAATAGTTATGGAAACTAGTTATAGTTACATGGAGTTGATTATATTATTCTACTTCTTTGTGTAGGTGGCAATTTCTATGTTTTAGTCTATTCCTATTGCTATGTCAAAATACCACAGGTTGATTAATTTTTATTTTTTTATTTTTTAAACTTTTTTTGTAGTTGTAGATAGACAGCAAGCCTTTATTTTATTTATTTTTATGTGGTGCTAAGGATTGAACCCAGTGCCTCACACATGCTAGGCAAGCGCTCTGCCACTGAGATACAGCCCCAGCCCGGTTGATTAATTTTTAAAGAAGAAAAATTTATTTCTCCTCATTCTGGAGGCTAGAAAGTTCAAAATCAGGGTGCCAGATGATCTGGTATCTGGTTCTTACAGTTAGATCAGGAATGTCCCTCAAAAGTTCATGTGTTGAAGGCTTGGTCCCCAGTGCAGTAGTGTACAGAGCTGGGGCTCTTGGGAAGAGATTGGATCATGAGGACTCTGACCTCTTCAGTAGATTAATCCATTGATAGAATCATAAGTTGATAGCATTATTGTGAGATGGTGGAAACTGTAGGAGGTGGGGCCTAATTGGAGGAAGTAGGTCACTGGAGGTGTGCCCTGGAAGGGTATATTTTGACCCTGACCCCTTCTTCCCCCTCTCTCTCTCCTTAGTAGCTGCCATGAGCTTAGCAGCTTTCCTCTACCACACCTTTCCTCCATCAGGTTCTGCCTCATCTCAGGCCCACAATGAAAAAATGACTCACACACTGGTGAAGCTCATTCTCTGTTTTCAAGAGGGCAGTTTTTTTGCTGCCTCCTCACATGGGAGAAGGTGAAAGGAAAAAGGGATGAAGGCTGTATGAAGCCTCTTTTATATAAGGGCATTTATCCCATTCATGAGAGCAGAGCCTTTATGACCTGATCACCTCCTAAAGGCTCCACCTCTTAATACGATTACATTGGTGAATAAGTTGAAACATGAATTTTGGAGGAACATATACATTCAAACCATAGCATACTATCATAAAAAAGTTTTAATTGTTTTTATCACCATTTGTCATCTTTATAGAACTGGCTCTAGTAAATGTGGCTCAGTGATGTATACATGAACTGCATGTAAAAACATCACTTTGTGTTCTTTCCTGAATCTGAATATGAATGAAAATCAATCTAAAAATGCTAATCTGCCACAAACACATAGCTACTAAAAAACTGTAAATTCAGCAAAATTTTTGGGTGGCCTGTCCTCAAAATGATATAATTGATGGATTCATATCTGAAAAGTATTAGGATAATCTAAGGACCTAATTTAGGTATTAGTTCCCTGATATGAATCAATTGACTGTTTACTTGAAAAATATACTAGGGACTATGAAACAAAATAAAATAGACAAGACATGGCCTCAACTGTCAGAAAGTTTGCAGATCAGCAGAGGAGATAACATTAGTATATATCAACCAGCAAAGAACTGAGAAGCTAAACTGTGTGCTTCTGGTAGTAATTATAAAGGAATTTATCAAAGTGAAAGTTTTGTAAAGGTCTCACATAGGAGGTTGGAATAGAAATAATCTTTAAAAAAATGGATAAATTTGGGGAAATGGAAAAAAAAATTATGTTGCATGCCCAAGCAAAAATATCAAGAAAAAAATGATGTAGATACTAAAGAGAGAATCAAGCTCAGAACAAAGGGTATGTGTTAAGGAATAATAAAAACAACAATTGTACCAATAATAGCAAATGTTTATTCTGTGCTGAGCAGTATTCTTAGTGTTTTGTATATTTACTTCTATGAGTTACATATTGTTAATACTAGCCTAATTTTGCAAATGATGAAACTGAGGCACAGAGAAATTAAGTAACTTGACCAAGGTCACAGAGATAATAATGGCAGAGTAAGGTTTTGAACCCAGAAAGTCTGGATCCAGGATGCATGTGTGGACTTCTATGCCATATAGCCCAGTAGGAAATAAGACTTGATAAGGAGTTTGGGAGCAGATAATGAAAATCAGACCAAGGACTTTCCAATTGATGCTAATCATACTGCTTCTCAACAGACAGAGAACTTGGGGAAAAACTATTTTTATATCACATGTTCACAGAATACATCTCCAATACTAAAGCTGCCTTCTCTCCTATCTTGACTTCAAACGACCACTACTTTTAGGGATTGTCCAAAATTGTTCAGTCAGGAAGTTGAGAGCTAACTTGTGCTCTCTCAAGTCAAACAACCAGAAAACTGTGGCACAAAGTTTAAGCAACTTGGCTGGAAGCATGTAACTTTGTGCTGGATCAAACAACAACAACAACAACAACAATCCAAAGTCTCTTGGTTTCAATCCTAGATTTCACACTCTAATGCACACTTCTCTCAGAACTATAATATAATTCTATAGGCTGAAAACGGCAGTGCATTTAACTGGATCTCAGCCATCTGTCTCACATCTAATGACACAGTGTGGTAACCATTACACAATAATTCACAGCCTGTTGCGTTTTATTGCACTTCAAGCAGATAAAAATAAATAGTGCAGATATTTTAATAATCCTTTCCATTATCATTCAGCTTAATATACAAACCCCATTGTTTATTTGACACTTAGAGTAAATCCTGAGACCCAGAATAAAATTATAGAATCTAAGATTATGATTCATACTTTTGCTATTACCTCTGACCTTAATATTTTACTAGTTCTTGGGCCTGTAGTTGACTGCATCTGATGATTTTCACTACTTTTTTAAGGATTAGAAGTATCATCTTCCCAAATTGCCCCACTCCAAGTCCCAGAATTAACTCTAGTTGAGTATAAAGCATTTGCATTGTCATATCAGGACTACTTTCTTGAACCTAATCATGTTGGACTGCCAAAGAAAAACTCTCAGTTCTATGCAAACTAGGATGGCTGGTCATCCTAGTGTCCAGTACAGTTTCTAAAATGTTGGAGAAAAAGGAGTTTGTATGGCTCATTATAATTATTCATGTATCTACATAGTGTCTGATGAAACAAACCTATATGTGTACTGATGGAAAAACAAAAAGCAAAACTCTTTAACCTCCTGGTGAAACATTTAATCTTAGTATGAGAACTCCTTCCCCCTGGAACATTAGTAAGCCTTTGCTCTAAACCTTGTTAATCAACAATGAGAAAAGCAAAACACTTTCTAGTAACTCCTCAAGTTGCAGTGATGCTACTAACATGCTGTGTTGGGGAAGTAAGATACCAATTTACCTGAAAATCTAACTAGCTCTTAATTAAAGCTAATTGTATGTTCAGAATTTCTATATTGTAGTGCACTGGTCTGTGACACAGTTTTCAGCAACTACAATACTTCAGAAATATTGTCTTTTATTGCAGCACAAAACCCAGTATTAGTATTGAAGCAAAATGACTCACATTTATTATTATTCTTTGCTAAAGCCTTAATTTTACTTGAAAGCAAAGAAGAGAAAAAAAGAAAGCTGATATTTGAGTAAAATAATTCCTCCTCAGATCCTTACTAAAAGGGTGGACATTAGCCAGGCGCGGTGGCACACGCCTGTAATCCTAGCATTGTGGGAGGCTGAGACAGGAGAATCGCATGTGCAAAGCCAACCTCAGCAATGGTGAGGCACTAAGCAACTCAGTGAGACCCTGTCTCTACATAAAACACAAAATAGGACTGGAGATGTGGCTCAGTGGTCGAGTACCCCTGAGTTCAATCCTTGGTACCAAAAAAAAAAAAAAAAGGTGGTGGACATTATTTTTTTAGCACACCCTCTAGTCTCAAAGTCTCAAAAATACTTAAGAAATGAACTCCAAGAATTCCCCTTCAGAAAGCTTTAAGGGAACATTCTTTCTTCCTATAGATACTATATTTTAAGGATAGCCAAGAATGAATGAAATAAATTTTATGCTAAAAGCATCCCAAAATATTTGAAGACATTTGCCTTTTCTTTAAATAGAAGATATTTGGAGGACTGATAATAAAAAGAAAATGTATTTTACAATTACATCTAATCCACAAAATATAATTTTTATAACCTCTTAGAAACCTCTAAAAAGCATCTTGAATGACTTTACTGGAAAAAAAATCATGCTAGTCAGAACTAGATTTTTAATCAGAATTAATAATTTATTTTATTTGCTCACTGCAATAAAAAGAAAATGACAAGAATAGTTAGTATGTTTATAAAGAAAATGAAGCTGAGATAGTACGTTTTATTATTACAGAATTTTATTATAGAGCAAACACATTTGAGATTAAAAACTTAAATTATACATCACACTTTTGTAAATGTAGAACAGAAGGTATAGACAGAAAAGCTGGGTTACATTCAGATTTATATGTCTAAAAGAAGATTTTAAGTTTAATATTGCTGAAGTGTTGTGATAAGGCCTTACTCTTAGACCATACAGAATATCAACTTCCATACATTTCCTTGGCAAATTTTCACTGCTGATGAAATGAGGTGTTAAAAACAAAACCAAGCAAACAATCAGAAAAAGAACAGGGTGAAAAGTTACTTTGATTCTCATATGTTCTTGTTTTCATGTATTTCACAATGAAAGATACTACTAATCAAATTTAATGTTCAAGTCTTATACCCTAGACTAACAAATTTTGTGTGCAAGGAGACTATGTTTGCTCCTATTGCAAGCTGTGGCAGTGTTCTCTCTAGGGGACCCTGTCCTACAGCCCTTTGTGGGTACCAGAATCAGGAAAAGAACTCACTGTTCTAACAATAGCAAGACTGGTAAATACATGAGCTGCTAAGTATATGTCTTCACTTTGTTGTTTTCATAATGTTATATGGAGACGCTTTTGTTTCTGTTTTGCCAATCAAATGTATTAACACTGAGTCAAAAGTGAGGGAGCTGGGATTTAAGTCTTGGCTCTGACACTATCTCTATAATCTTAGGCAAGATATTTCACTTCTCAGGATTTTGGAGTAGAAGAGTTACTAGATAATTTCTGTGAGAAGCATTCAGTGCATTAGTCAAAAGGGGAGTCAAAAGCGGAGTCAAAAGGGGAGGCAATTGTTTGAACAACGTTATCTAAGATCAAATCACTCCAACTGTTCTTGTGTCTAGTGAGAGACAATATAGAGAAATAATTATTGATGTGGCTCTAGAATCACATCAATCTGGATTCATACCCTTCCTTTTAGTACTTGTGTGACCTAGGACAAGTTTCTTATGTGTGCCCCTTTTTCTCATCTATAAAATGGGAAGGATAAAAGTACCTACCCCACAAGGTCATTATAAAGATTAACTGAAATAACTTACGTATAACCCAAAGAGCATTGCTTGCTTATTCCTAATACAGGCATGAAGAATTAATGAATTATTAAGCTAAGGCCTTCTCAGCTGGAGATTAGTTCAAGGGCACAAATGGAGAAGTAAGATTTATAAATGAAAGAAGACACTTTTTCCTAGTCTACAGTGACACTCTTTCTCCATACACACACCCCCAGTTATTTTCCACCTTGGTAATTCTGAGGCTCTATATAGCATCAGAATCACTTAAATGGCTTTTTACAACACAAGTTCTTGGCCCCTAGTCCCAGAGTATCTGATTCAGTGAGTTTGGAATGGAGTTGAGAATGTTGAGAATTTATCCTTCCAACAAGTTTCCAGATGACATTGATATTGCTGCCCCAGGGATTAAACTTTGAGAAACCACTGTATTGAATAATATTTCCCTGATTTTTTTGTAATCAAAGAACTATCAGGACCTACATGAATTGGGTGGATGCCTGAGGACATAGTCTCTTATCCCATGGACTCCACAGAACAGCTTGCTGGCCTGTCTATGGCTACCAAGATACTTGACCACACTTTGAGAACCACTGATGTAGTAAATCACACTGTGTTCACTTGCTTGGTATGTTCCAGCTACAATTGCTTTTTTCCCATTCTTAAAAGAAGGTAAATAACTTACCTCGGGGTTCTTGTAGTTCCTATGATTTACACTTGGCAATTTGCTCTCCTAGATCTTCATATGACTAGCTCACCTCCTTTTTCAATTCTGACCTCCTCTTTTGTAAGTGTGTATGTGTGTGTGTGTGTGTGTGTGTGTGTGTGTGTATACACATATATATATGAAATCAAGAAGAGATATTACATTTTATCATTAAGAATTTCATGATAGAGATTAGAAACTTAAATTATTAATCATACTTTTTATATAATAAACTCATTTTCCTTAGTCGTTCTCTAGTTTACCACCTTGTTTTATTTCCTTCACATTAATTATCTGATGTGTAAACATATCATTTATTCATGAATATATTTACTTGCTTATATTCTTCCCCAATAGCATTTAACCCCCATGAGATTAGAGAATTTTGCTAACACTTCTGTCCCAAACACCTAAAAGAGTGCTAGGAATAGTAAGCACTCAATAAATATTTATTAAAGAAATGAATAAACCAAAAAGAAGGAACCATTTGCATCAGACCCAGTATTACCACTCCAACCAGAGCAAAAGACTAATTGTCATGCCTACCAGACTAGTAAAGACCCTGATTTCCATCCAGAAATAAGATTTTAGTCCTCCTTAATCAGAATTTTATAAGGATTCTAAAAGGAAACTCAAGAAAAGAATGTTTCATAAGTGCAAAATGTCCTATTTACCTAAATATAAGTAAAGTAACTACTCAGAGCAACCTAAAACAAAAATATATGCAGGATTTTGCTGTTTGCACTGTTGCATGTTAAGTCAAGCACAGAATGTTATGATGAATAGAGCAAGTTCCATATGTAGAAAGAAACAAAGCTAGTTTACCACGTAAACTGTTCTTGAGTAGCAACGTGCTGATGATTTGGTCGTGGATATTAAGTCTACTGCCATGTGCACTAAAGAGAAGAGCTAATACCAATGGGTGAGCTCAAGGAATGGGTCTCTTGGTCAAACAGTTGGGAAATACTGCACACTCCAGCTTCCTCTTAGAGATGCACAAAGCACATGAAACAGAATAAAGATTTTGAGAAGTCCTACATCAAAGACTTTGTATTTGTTTAACCTACATTACCCAAATTTTGGTCCATCCATGTGAGTGAAACACTGAAAAAAAATCAAGCTGGTATTCCACAGCATTGATTTGTTTGCTTGTTTTGTTTATAATAACTGACAAACTCCTAGTGGCATAGCTAAATAGTTCATAAGCTCATTACGACACTAGGGATATGGACCTTAAATAAGTGTCCATTTTATAAAGTATTTATCATTATCCAGGATTCTAGATTAATCTTCTAGCTCTGTGGCTCCCCAAAATTGCCTATGGACCTAATGCCTAATGTCTTTGAGTTCTTCTGTAGTTTGTAGCTCTTTAATCAAAACTATCAGAGAAAAGGACTTGTTTTTAAAATTTCAAATAATTTGGCCCAGCTTTAAGAGGAACATACATGGAACACTGAAGAAGGCAGGCAACTCTACACTAGGCAGCCAAATCAGCTGTGACACATCTGAGGCCAATAGGTGATAGATGTTGCTGTCAGACCACCCATACAATCAGATCATTTGGCTGCTCTTTTTTTTTCCCCAGAGAGGGGCTTATAATGAACCCACAAATTTTAAGGAGTTTTCTCTTTAGAAAGGAACATGGTTTTCTACAAAGAATGCCAAAAGAATTAATCCTTTGTCACTTGTGTTTCTTTCTCAAGAGGCTTTTAGCCCTTGCTGTTTCTACAGCTCTGTATGACAATAGTGCAGGACACGTTTACTTCTTTTTTCCCCCCCCAAGGGGAAGCCAGCCTTCAAAACAGTGACAACCTGGACGTTTTCCAGAAAGAGATTGCAAAAATCACACCTGTGGCACTAACAGACATCAATTTCCCTCTGGTGGTTGCCTGCCAACTTAACTCACCAAATAAACAGGGAAGGGAACTCACAAGCTTTTATACTTGTAGCTAGGACATTTGCTTTTAAAGGATGAGTCAAGAAATGATAAATAACACCCTTTATCAGTAGGAGATAGCTAAACCCTGAGACAATTGTGAAGATTATTTTGAGCATTGTTGGCACCTGAGGCTTGAGTTCTGGGAGTTATGCAAATTCTGCTTGAAGCTAAAGAGACTCTTATCTCAGGTCTGCCAGTGTGGTTGTATTGATGGATCTAAGGCTTTGTCTCCTGCAGAGTCACACATTCCACAGGCTAAATTGATGGGTGGGTCATTCCTTCAAATGTCTGAGGGGACTACTGTTCTGTTGTGCTATGCAAACCTTAAATATTGATTCAGAGACCAAACTCTCTGTTCTATACTCTGTTTTCCATGAATGTAATTTGTGTTATTTCCATACATAATGAACATTACATCTCTGAGGAGGAAAAGCGTCATTATCTGTAAGTCACCAGGTTCCCCTATGTTACTGTTTGGATGTGAGGCGTCCTTCAGAAAAGCTCATGTTAGACAATGCAGGAATGTTCAGAGGTAAAAACGATTATGAGAACTGTAAATTGATTAGTAGATTAATCTATTTGATAGACTGATAATTCGAATACACTACTGGGTGAGAACTGTAGGCAGGTAGGGCATAGCTGGAGGAAGTAAGTCACTGGGACATGCTCTTGGGGATTATGTGTCTTGTCCCTGGCTCCTGGTGCCCTCTCTCTGCTTGTGAGCTGTGAGCAGCCATGATATTCTGTCTAATAGTCAGACTCAGAGAGATGGAGTTAGCTGATCAAGGACTGAAACCTGTGAAACCATGAGCCCCAAATAAACTTTTCTGCCTCCAAGTTGTTCTTGTCAGGTATTTTGGTCACAGTGACAAAAACAAACACTCTGGTTTAAGGAAAAAAAGATAGCTAAGATGCTGGGTTCCATTAATCAGAACAGTATGGGCATTTAAATATGATTAAGAGAGAAAGGTTCAGAGATACAGTGGCAGACTTTAGGGTTCACTCCTATCATTTAGCAAAGTGAACAATTGGCATGAATAAGAAAGGCTGCTACATTGCTATAGCATTATAAAGTAGATTCCAGAAATAAAGGAATTGTTAAGAAGGAAAATAATAGGGAAAATGAGATAAAAACTTTAATAAATAGGACAAGTAAGACTATTAAACATGGGACATTTAGACTTGGTTTTGAAACATGGGTAGGGTTTCTACCTTCAAATAAAGGTAGAAATGAGGTGTTGGATGTAAGGGCAAAAAGACCACAGCGGCAGCAAACTATGTGTTAGGGTATTGGCCAGCCAGACACGGATACCTCCTGCAGTCAGGAAATCTTATTCAGGGGATGGGCGCCAGGGCGAAGGAAAGAGGAAAGAGAGAGAGAGGGGACACGCGGGAGGGATTTTATAGAGCCCACTAACTACAACCCGCATGGCGAGCTATGGTTTGGTCACTTCAAAATTGGGGGTAGGTAGGTAGATAAGCAGTAGGTCTTCTTTTGATGTGCTAACGAGAGCAGTTTGGCTTTGTTTCCCAGGTGGAAGATTTGGGAGAGGAACCCCCTGGGGCAGGAACTGCCTTGGGCTTTTAGAGAGAGGATGTGAAAATTAATTACAAAAGGGCTGTTTTTTACCTTACACTATGCAAGTCACGGTAGGCTTTATTCAGGAGCAGGATTCATCTGTGGAGGTGGTGGACCCATATTCCCGGTTTATATAGGCTCTTAAGTTTTCTCGGGCATTTAGGAATTTGGGGGTTGTTTCATCAATTAGTTTATCACTCAGGTGTGGTGATAAGCCCCTTCCTTCCTGGTTTTGCCTCAGGAAGGCATCTGTTGGGGGAGGTGTTAACTGCTGGCTTGATTAACATCAAAGAGACAAAACTGGGAAAGGTAGGGCATCTGGCATGATTAACATTAAAAAGACAGTGTTGGGGAAGGTGGGAGCTGCCAGCATGACCAACATCAGGAAAACAGTGTTGGGGGAAATGAAGGTAATGCTTGGCCATTCTTTTCCTCAGACTATATTATTTTTCTAATTCCCATATCTATTATTGGATGATCCAGATAGAGAGAATTGTAAGAGCAAAAGTAATGGTGGTAGGAAAGTGTGTGGTGGAGTTTGTAAAATGTGTGTGTTTAGCTGAAATATAAGTACAGGCAAAAGAGACATTAATGATAGGTAAAGTTAGAATGATGAATTGAAGCCAAATCAATTGGAGCCTTCAATGCCAGAATAAAGAGAATCAGTAGACAATGGGGAGAAAACAAAGGTTTTTGAGGAGGTGAGTGATAGCATTCCTTTAATGAATTTGAAGATGTTTCTAATAGAGGTGTGGAAGGTGATCAGAATTTAATGAAACACTAAGACAGACCACCAAGTTGGTTGTTAAAGGGAATTTTATATGGAAAAAAATATTGATAATCCCTTGGCAATTAAAACAGAACCTGAATACTTATATGCAATGTCACTATTACCTCTTCCTATTTAGCATCCTTTATGTAGATGACTTATGAAGACCTATAGCAAAAACATAATGCTTTCTCAGTTTATTCTTTCAAATACAAAAGTTATTGATTATATGCAAAAAGGCAGTTTTATTTCATACATTTTACTATTTGGATCATTAATAATAGAGGGCATGCAAAAAACTAAAATCAAACATCCTTACTAGACTTTGTAAGACAAATGTGATATCTCTGAACATAAAAAAGAAAAAAGAAAAAAAATTTAAGGCTTCAAAGCTAGCATTCTTCTGTGACCCAGGTCATGAATAAAAACAGAAAAATAGTTCTAAGTACTTCTGTCCCACTTTATTTGATAGAAAAATTTTAGTTAAACTCTAAAGCTTGCTCTTGAATTAAAAAAAGGGAAAAAGGCAGGAAATATATTTCTATTGTTGTACAGCAAAGTAGCTACACAATGCCTGAGGAAAAAAAAAGAATGACTTTAATATAAAAGTCTTGGATTCTGGCAAGCTTTGGATTATTCATACTGTTTGGTTCTGAGGGTCATAGAGGGAACTATATGTCAGCAAAACCATGCTGAATATATTTTTCAAGCCTACACAAAAATCTTCACAATAATTACTTGGAAATTATCTTTGTTCCTTCTTCCTTGTGCTCCCCAGCTGACGTCATTTTTTCATTTCCTTTTTTTCCCCTTTACCTAACTGGTAAATATGAAGTATATGATGAGTTGTCGACCAAATGTACTTCCATAATGTAATTCTTAGGATTCCAAGTTCAAAGCCAGCCTTAGTAACTTAGTGAGATCCTAAGTAACTTAGCAAGACCCTGCCTTAAAACCTAAAAAAAAAAAAAAAAATCAAAAGGGCTGGGAACATGGCTCAGTGGTTACTTGCCTCTGGGTTTAATCCTCAGTACTCAACCCCCCCAAAAAAGTCATTAAAAAAGCAACATGGTATATAAAAATTAGGAGTAAATTGAGAAAAAGAAGCATCACTTTAAACTTTTTGCATATTAGTATGTGTATTTAACAGCATCGACTTTAAGAATGAAGCATTATCATTGTCTTTTGCTTTCCTCTTATGGTTTTGAGCTCAATAAATTCTGGTTTCCTGATTTTGTCACACTAGGAATTCTGCTGCACTCACTCATCAGATCTATTTTTGGCATCCGTATCCTGTTCTCCATCTCTAAGGGCATATTTATCAAATTCTTCAAACTGACTCAGGGTGTCTGGTGACTTCTCAGATAGTTTGGGCAACAACTATTTCACTGACTATAGCACAAGAGAACAAATAACTCATATCCTTATTTTCTGCCAGGAGGTTAGTGCTGCTATGTTACTGTGTTCATATTTTCTTCCATGCATGTTTATATTTTTAGCATTCTTTACAGCTTCTCCCCAAATTATCCAATCCACTCTGGTTAATGTTTTGAAATAAAAAGAAGCTAATTATCTTTCATAAAGGAGCAAGGGCTACTGACCCTATGACAGCAGGACCTACCCTTTATTGTTGGGTTTTCCAGGAGTGGAAATGGGTTGTGCCGAGTGGATCCATATTCCTCGGCGTGTATCCAAATGTTGAAAGATCAGATCTCTTATCCAAACAGAAATACAGTGGCATTTATTATTTTTAGTCATTTAAATTTGTTCAACAATCATTGGTGGAGCACCTACAGTATACAATAGACTGATGTGCATGCTGTAGAGAGAATTCAGTGATAAATGGGGTATGACTCCTGACTTCAAGAAGCTTGTAATTTTTCAGGGCATGGAGGAGGTTACAGTGTAAGCTAAATATGGAAATGACTGCAATACAAGAATATGATGAGGGCAATAACGATGTTCTAGAGCAGGCAAATAATAAATGGTACCTGGAACAGGGAATGATTCAGGAAGAAACAAGCAGAGGAGCTATGAAATTAAATAGAAAGCATCTCAACAGATAGACGTAAGAAAGGGAATGGTTCAGGTAGAGGTAATAACATGCACAAAGTCATGGAGAAAAGTTTTGAGAAAGACAGATGACCTGATCAAACAAATGGTGTACATACTTTGGTAAAAGGCAATAAAACTGCAAGCGAGTTGAGGCCATATCATGGGGAACCTCAACTGACTGAGAAGTTGAGAATATATTCAATGATAATAGAGAAGCAATGGAAGACTCTGAGAAGAAGAATGACTTACTGTATTTATTTATGCATCTATTTTTTTCACCTTTCCACATTTCCAAAAAGGAATTTGAGGCAACCACCAGAATTAAATACAATGTAACAGGATAAAACATGTAGAGAGAGAAAGATGAAGGGAAAATATAATAAAATTGTCAGAAGACACCAGGACTGAGTAGTGCACAAAAAATGTGTAAGGAAGAGCTGCACAATTATTAACAATGGAGCATATAGTCAGCTGTGGATCACTAATTTGCCAAAGCAAACACCAAGATGTGATATGTGAACTATTGTGTTACTCAGCTTTCCATTACTGTAAAAGATACCTGGGATAAATCAATCTATAAAGGAAAAAGGTTTATTTTAGCCAAAGGCTTTGGAGGTTCCATTCTGTGACTGATTGGTTCCATTGCTTTGGGCCTGTGGTTATGCCACATAGTAGGAACAAATCCATTCACTTCATGGTGGGGATACACAAAAGAGAGAAAGAAAATAACCAGGGTTCTATAATCCCATTCAAGGACACAACCCAATGACCTAAAACTTCCCATTAGGCTCCACCTCTTAATGTTTCTACCATCTCCCAACAGTACCAAGCTGGAAACATATTCCAGATCCAAACTACAGCAGCTTTAAAGGTTGATTTTTGATATCAATTTCACGAGATCAGGGAATTCCTTGAAACACATATGAGTCTGAGCAAACTAGGTAGGAAAGAACTGCCCTCAATGTGGATGAGCATCATCTACTCAACTGAGAGAACAAATACAGAAGTCCAGATGGTATCTTCCCTGAGAGCTGGTACATGTTCATCTATTGCCCTAGACATCAGAAGCCCAGCTTCTTCAGGCTCCAGACTCTAGGACTTATAGCAGCAGCCCCTTTGCCTGGGTTCTCAGGCTTTTGGTCTTGAACTGAGAGTTACATCATCAGCTCCCTGATTCTGAGGCCTTCATACTTGGACTGAGCCACACTAACAGCATCCTTGGGTCTCCAGAATGCACATAACTTATCATGTCCCTTCTCAGCCTCCATAATCTTGTGAGCCAATTCCCAATAAATCCTCTCCCACATATCTGTATACATATCCTATTGTTTCTGTCTCTTGGAGAACCCTAATAACATGGACTGATGACATAATCAAAACTGTACTTTTCTAAGGTCAGTCTGGCAATGACATGAAGTGGAGACTGGACAATGGATGATGTAGGAAGAGAACAGTCTATTCAGAAAGTTATTACACTGGCAAGGACCTCAACAAGGATGAGGACAAGAGATTTTCTAATGGCATCTAGTTTCCTTTAATAGAAGTCTGGCAAAGAGGATAAACTATTGCTCCAGTATCTCTATGGCCCCAAATATGTTGCAAATGACAAATCTCAAAGATGTGCAAAACTCATTTGGTGCTATTTTCTGTCTGCTAGAGGTATTTTCCTTGGGGGGTGTGTGTTGCACAATTAATTTTTTTTTCAAGAGATTCTTCCCTGAGTATCCCCAGGCAACTGGCAGGTTAAAGTCCTCTGTGTCCTCTGTGTACAACAATGACATCTTTAACTATTACGCTGTGTGGTACCTTTCAGAGTGGACTACCCTTGTGCAGTCTGAACACTAGTAAGCCATTTAAGAATAAAGGTTCAGTTAATAACTGGTTTCTTTCCAAATAAATAAAGAATATGCTTTTTTTCCTCCTTTTTTTGTGTTCACTTTCAGTATGATGATATGTGATACTAGCAGCAGGGAAAAGAGATGGCTTGCAAAGGCAACTGCAGCTCCCAAAAAAAAAAAAAAGAGGAGTAAAAGTAGTAAGGATAGATAGAGATTCATTTCATTTTAGAATGCCTGGCCAAGTCAGCAAGATCTATTTGAATAACAACAGTTGTGTCCTATGGTGAAAGTAAGCTACTCCCTGCTGGGTCTAAATTATTCAGAAGCAGGGGTAAGTAGAGAGGGGGAGTAATTATCTCTACCAATGGGGCATATTAACCTTTCTAAGCAATGTGTGTCATTTCAGGTGTGTGCATATGCACGCATGCACACAAATACAGATATATATATATATATATATATAGATGATATAGATATACACACATGTATGTTTCAAAGTGTATTCCATATTTTCAATGACATTTTAATCATAACATAGCTACAAAAAGGATCCTCTCTTAACTCACCTTCACCTTTTTCCTGAATTATTCCATGGTTCCATTCTTGATTTCTTTCTTCCTACCATTTGCCCTTCTGACTAAGCCTACAAAAGGAATAGCTATCAAACACCTCTAGTATCCTGGTAGCTTTTTATTTCTGCTTAGCCATGGCTCAGATGCTTTTTAAAAATTTAATTGAATTTTATTTCATTTTTATGTAATCTGAGAAAGAGAGAATGAGACAGAGCGAACAAGACAGAAAGAAGCTTATGTGTAAGTTATCCAGCATAACACTGAAACAGTAATTCTCAAAATTCAGCATAATCAGAATCAGCTGGGAGAGCTTGTGACAACATGGACTGCTGGGCTCAACTGCAAGTTTCCTCTTCAAGGGATTTGGATAAGACCCAAATGTGCATTTCCAACAAGATCCTGGATGATGTTGATGCCAGTGGCCTTAAGATCACACTTTAAAGCTAGTGCACCAAAGTATTACTAATAATGTTAAAAAAGAATGAACTACAGCTACATACAATCTTATGATGAATCTCAGAAACAACTCCAGATGAAACAAGAAGTTACTAAAGACCACATGTAGTACATTAGCATTCTTCTTTTTTTTTTTTCTTTTTTTGGTACTGGAGATTGAACCCAGGGGCACTCAACACTGAACTACACCCCAGTCCTTTTATTTTATTTTTTTTAATTTTGAGACTTTAAGCTACGTTTCTTTGGGCCTTGCTAAATTGCCAAGGCTGGCCTCCAATTTGTGATCCTCCACCCTCAGTGCCTAGAGTCACTGGGATTACAGGCGTGTGCCACCACATCTGGCCATTAGCATTTTTAAATGTTCCAATGTTTCTTTTTCTCATTTCTCCTTGATGATTTCCCCAGAAAAGCCTTTATATTTTCACAAGTAATATACTGAAAGTGTATCACAAAATTCCTTCCAAGGATCTCAAAACACATGGCACTTTCTTATCTAACCTAAAGTTTTGGGGTTGGTAGGAAATGTTTTCTAATATCTTTAAACAAATAAGAAATGTGAGGTATGGAAAGAAATTATCTATGGGTAAGTGTTGTTGGAAAACTTCAGGATTCTTGGAGACGTATTGAAGGCAATTAATTTTAAGTTCATGATGGGATAGGATAATACAGTGAATGTTCTGCCTAGGAATTAGGAGAGGTGGGTTATAGTCCTTGCTCTATTGTGGGCAAGTTAATTTGTTTCTTTTGTTCTGTTTCCTCAACAACAAAACAACATTGATGGTTTGGGGGGGGATTGTTGTTGATATGTTTTTTTTTCCTTGTGATGCTGGGGATCAAACTCAGACATTGATGGTTTTAAAACTACTCAAAGGAGTCCTGAGCATTTCTCAGAGATGCTTCTAGAACTGCATTTGGCAATGAGAAGAATAAGCAGGTGGGGAGAACAAAGGACACTTAACATTTGAGGCTCTATCAGGGTTTCTCTCCTCTTCTAGCCGAGTGGTTAAACTTTTATCTTGTGAGAGAGAGCTGGCCTGGGCACATACACAGTACACAATGTGCAACAAATATCAGGTTTGTCAATCATATAGCTTTGGCCATAGTTCCATCTTGTAACAAGTTCCACATTCCTGTGAGTAGCCACAGGATGCTAATAGCATAGTCACCGGATGCTAATAGAATAGTCACACCCTATGCACCCTGTAGCGGATGCTAATAGAATAGTCACACACTATGCATCCTGTAGCCCTTGGAGGACAAAGGGCCTCTTAGCATATATAAAGAGGGACCTGAGCTCAATAAAAGAGTCTCTTGCCTTGTTCTGTGTGTGTGTGTGAGTGATTTTTCATCCGCGGCTCCCTCACCTGACTCGGTTTCCCTTTGTGCTGGCTCGGGCGCTGGCATAGCCGAGTGGTTAAACTTTTATCTGATTTATATATGCTAGACTTCTGCAAAAGAGTTCATTGGGAGAAATGGTTCACTGACTGCAAAGGCAAAGTTCGAAAACCACAGAAAAAGTGATTTGTATGGGCCTCTCCATTCTTGTGGCTTCTTTTTTTTAGTACCAGGGATTTAAAATTGAACCCAAGGGTGCTTAACTACTGAGTCACATACTCAGCCCTTGCTTGTTTTTTTTTTAAAATTTGAGACAGAGTCTCACTAAGTTGCATAGTGCCTCACTTTTGCTAAGGCTGGCTTTGAATTTGCAATCCTCCTGCCTCAGGCTCCTAAGCCACTAGGGTTACAGGCGTGCACCACCATGCCCAGCTTCATGGCTCTTTCTCTTCCAAACCTTTATCACCTTTCTCAAGGCAACCCACCACTACCACCAAAATCTCTTATCTTAGCCTTACTTTTTTCTTTAGAGGGAATTAAAATGTCAACTCCCCCAATGTCCCATTTCAATACCCAAAACCTGTTTATTACTTTACTCTCACTTTATTTAATGCAATCTCTGAAGGAAAGGTCTAACTATTCAGCCTCAGTTTCTAGACAAATCCTTCCACCATGCTCTCCACCCTGTTCCTTACAATGCTTAAGGCCTTGCCTATTTGGTATTCTCGTTTTTTTCCCTCCCTCCCTCCCTCCCTTCCTCCCTCCCTTCCTTCCTTTCTTTCTTCCTTCTTTCCTTCCTTCCTTCCTTCCTTCTTCCCTCCCCCTCCCTCTTTCCCCTCCTCTCCCCTCCCTTCCCCTCCTCCCCCCTCCATTCCTTTCTCCTCCCCTCCCTTCCCTCCTTCTCTTCCTTCCTTTCATCCTTTTTTCCTCCCTTCCGCTCCCCAATCCCCACCCCACCCCCAACCACCTCTCTCTCATTTTCAAGATGCTAACCCCTCTCCTTCTCTTTCCAGGTAAGTTCCTTGAAACAATAATCTGGAATTGTGTTTTAGTTAGCTTTTTTTGCTGCTGAGACTAAAAGACCTGACAAGAACAATTTTATAGGAGGGAAAGTTTATTTGGGGCTCACAATTTCAGAGATCTTAGTCCATAGACAGCTAGCTCCATTAGTCAGGGCCTGAGATGAGGCAGAACATCTTGATGGAAGAGTGTGACAGAGGAAAGAAGCTAGGAACATAGCACCAGGAAGCAAACAGTGAGAGAATCCACTCAGCCAGTTACAAAATCTTTACCCTAAAGCCACGCCCCCAATGATCACCTCCTCCAGCCACACCCTACCTGCCTTCTACTACCACTCAGTTAATCCCATCAGGGGGGTTAATTTACTGATTGTGTTGAGGCTCTCATGATCCAATCATTTCTCCCCTAAACCTTTTTGCATTGTCTCACACATGAACTTTTTGGGGACCCTCATATGTAAACCATAACAAATTATTTCTTTTCTTTCTTCTTTTTTCTATTTCATCACTCTTCAATTATGCTCTGGCAAAATCTCCCATCAATGATCATTGTACTTACTACTCTCTCTCTCCCACTCTCTGAATATTATTCTAGGTCAGCTCAGCACCCTTGGCAGCTCTCTTCTACCTTGCACCTTAGATGCAGATGTCCTATGAAAGGCCCTGGTGGCTATGCCTCAGCACTCAGGAAACCTAGCCCCCCACCACACACACACATCCTATCACCTGCACCTGACCCTCCAACCTGCTGTTCATGATTTGTTAGGATAATTTTCTCACTCCCAGACACACTTTCTGCCTAGCCCTTTCAGCTGGACCTTGTCTGAGACACTATGTCAATTTCATCATTTGACACTGCTTCTCAGATCACTTTAAGCCCCATGATCTGTAGCCTGCGGAACACATTATCCCAAACCCATGCATTCACTGAAGACATTTAAGCACAGATGCTGGTTTCTGGTTTGCTCCAAGGTGGCCAGAGGAGTAGATCTAAGAAGCTTTTATAGTCAATTGTGGTGGTTCATACCTGTAATCCCAGCAGCTAGCGAGGCTAAGGCAGGAGGATCACAAGTTCGAGGCCAGCCTCAGCAATGTAGTGAGGCCCTAAGAAACTTAGCAAGACCCTGTCTCAAAATGAAATATAAAAAGGGCTGGAGACATAGCTCAGTGGTTAAGCGTTCTGTGGGTTCAATCCCTGGCACCACAAAAAAAAAAAAAAAAACACAACTTTTTTTTTATTCTCATGCTGCAAATTATCCCTAGGTGATTTTATCCTGTTGTGATTTCAGCTATAACTTGTGTGTTCATAATTTTCCAGGTTCTTTCCTGAAATTCAGACCTGTGTACACTGGCTGCCAGCAAGATATCGTCTTTTGAGTATTTGATACCTCAGATTCAATATATCCAAACTAAAGTCATCATTTCCCCTCTAATACTTGATCCTTCTGATTTCCCTTTGTCAACAAATGACACTCTAGTCTGTTGTTCACATTGACACCAGAATGGCTCTTATAATAGAGTGAAAGAATTACAGATATACAGCTGACTTAGAGTTGAGATCATAGATATATCAATGTCCCCTCTCTATGCTGTTCATCCTTGTAAGTCCTCATAATCAAGGTGGGAGTTTAAGCTAATTAATCAGTAAAGTCACTAAATCCTTTTCACTTCTTTTGTGTAATAATAAAGCAATTCAGTAGCTATCTTTTAATACCTTTTACTCTGAGAAATAAAATCATGCAGTTACCAAAATTTCTTATTGAAAAATTTCTACCAGGATCTTTGAATGTTGAGATATATCTCATAAATTATAAGTAAGTGATGATTCAGTTGAAATAATTAACAAAAGACACTGAATATCCCTCTTTTCAGCATACCTATTTATGAAGTTCTTTAAACATACAACTTGGACAACTACCATTTCCCCCAGAAGAAGACCCAAGGCCTTAAATGATAACATCTTGGATCAATACCATTGTTGCTTTGTTCCAAACCCTCATCTAATGTTGATTATTCTATTTATAAAAATATTTATTGGGCTGTGGATGTAACTCAGTGGTTGAGGATTTGCCTAGCATATACAAGGTCCTGGGTTCAATCTATGTGTGTGTATGTGTGTATACATTGAGTACCTGAAGTGTGCTAGGTACTGCTCTGGGCAGGAAAGATTCAGACATGAGCCAAAGAGTACAACTGTGTTTTTTGTTCTCTTTCCCTCACAGGATCCATTCTCCACTTCTCCACCCACTCTGTTCCCCAAAAGGCTGACCCCTAAGAACTGATTCACCTGGGCTCCTGGCCAGCTAGCTTTCATTTGGTAGAATATCTCCTAATAATAGGAGGCATTTGGGGGGAGATTGGCATAAAGGAAAAGAGAACAATTGGTAATTTCTTTCCCTGCTTCTCTTTACTTCCAGTGCCACGACTCTCTTGTCAACAGTTGAGTCCCTACAAGGGTACATCTTTTTTCAAGCAACTCCCCCTTCCCAGCTCCAGTTCCCACTGAGCTTTAGTAAGTTTCTTTCTTCCTCTTGCTCTTTCAGGTCCAGTTTCAATATATCTTGTTTATTCCCGTATCCCTTCCCAAACTGCTGTAAATAAGCCTTCTATTTAAAAAATTATTATCATTATTTATTTAGTTGTAGATGTACACTTTTATTTTATGTGGTGCTGAGGATCAAACCTAGTGCCTCACATGAGCTAGGCAAGTGCTCTACCACTGAGCTACAACCCCAGCCCAGTAATCCTTCTTTAAACTGTCTTTAGTTGAATTATCTACAATGATTCCTGTTTCCTGATAAGACAGAACTGATACGGTCCTAGAAATCAGGAACCTCAAATCCTACTGTGACAGCATGGTAGGGCAAGGAAAGGGGCAACATCAAACATACACCATAGAATAATACAGAGTAGTAGGTACTATGAAGAACACAAAGTGAAGCAGGATAAGAGCAATTGGGGTGAGGCAGGTGGAGGAAGAATGCTTTAACAGTCCACAGAAGGGAAACATACTTAAAGAAGTAATGTTTTAACACAGAGCTAAAGAAAATGATGGGATTAATCATGTAGGTATACAGAATACTGAGAGCAGAGAAAACAGTAAGTGCAAAGGCCCTGAGGTAGAAAATTACTTTGTAGGCTGCAGGAACAGCCAGAAGGTCAGTATGGTGCCTTTATTTATATTCATTCCCTTTAAAATTTTAATTGATCAGCTTTTATGTTTCAAGCACTGTTCTGGAGAATGGAGATGACTGCCATAGCTTCTGTGCTCATGGGGCTAGCTGAGACAGTAAAGAAATCCTTTCTTTTTCTGCTACAAGTCAAATTCAAGATCCACTCATTCATTAATTTACATATTTAACAGTCTTGGGCTACTAAAATGCTTAAAGACAGTTATCAAAAACAAAAAATATTTTTCTCATTTTTTATTTGTTCTTTTTAGATATACATCACAGTAGAATGTATTGTGACATATTATACATACATGGAGTATAACTTATTCTAATTAGAATCCCCTTATTTTTAATATTTATTTATTCTAATTAGGTATACATGACAGCAGAATGCATTTTGATTCATTGTACACAAATGGAGCACAACTTTTTATTGCTCTGGTTGTACACAATATAGAGTTACACCATATGTGCAGTCATACATGTACCTAGGGCAATTATGTCCATCTCATTCCACCATCCTTCCTGCCCTCATGTCCCCTCCCCTCCCCTCCCTTCCCTCTGACCAAAGTTTCTTCATTCTTCCCATGCCGCCTCCCCTATTATGGTTCAGCATCCACTTATTAGAGAGAACATTTGGCCTTTGTTTTTTGGAATTGGCTTACTTTGCTTAGCATAATATTCTCCAACTCCATTTACCTGCAAATGCCATAATTTTATTCTCTTTTATTGCTGAGTAATATTCCATTGTATATATACATACCACAGTTTCTTTATCCATTCATCTGTTGAAGGGCATCTAGGTTGGTTCCACAGTTTAGCTATTGTGAATTGAGCTGTTATAACATTGAAGTGGTTGCATCACTGTAGTATGCTGTCTTTAAGTCCTTTGCGTATAGACCAAGGAATGGGATAGCCGGGTCAAACAGTAGTTCCATTCCAAGTTTTCTAAGGAATCTTCATATTGCTTTTCAGATTGGTTGCACCAATTTGCAGTCCCACCAGCAATGTATGAGTGTGCCTTTCCCCCACATCCTCGCCAACATTTATTGTTACTTGTATTCTTTATAACTGCCATTCTGACTGGAGTAAGATGGAATCTTAGAGTAGTTTTGATTTTCATTTCTCTAATTGCTAGAGATGTTGAAAATTTTTTCATATATTTGTTGATTGATTGTATATTTTATTCTGAGAAGTGTCTGATCAGCTCCTTAGCCCATTTATTGATTGGGTTGTTTTTTGGTGTTTGGTTTTTTGAGTTCTTTATATATCCTGGAGATCTGTGCTCTATCTGATGTGTGTGTGGCAAAAATTTTTTCCCAGCATGTGGGCTTTAGGATCCCATTCTTGTAGTTGAAAATGATGTGGTATTTCACTAGTCATGTATTCATTTATGAATATAGGAAAGTTATGTCTGATTCATTCTACTGTCTTTCCTATTCCCATCCCCTACTTCCCTTCATGTCCCTTGTCTAATCCACTGAATTTCTATTCTTCCCTTCCCCCTGTTATTGTGTGTTAGCATCTGCATAACAGACAGAACATTTGGCCTTTGGCTTTTGGGATTTGCTTATTTCACTTAGCATGATGTTCTCTAGTTCCATCCATTTACCAGAAAATGCCATAATTTCATTCTTCTTTATGGCTGAGTAATATTCGATTATGTATATATACTACATTTTCTTTATCCATTCATCTGTTGAGGGACACCTTGGTTGGTTTTATAGCTTAGCTATTGTGAATTGAGCTGCTATAAATATTGGTGTGGCTATGTAACTGTAGTATGCCAATATTAACTTCTTTGAGTATAAAATGAGGAGTGGGATAACTGTGTCAAATGGTGGTTCCATTCCAAGATAAAAATAAATATTTAAGGCTATTTAAAAATAAAACTGCTATCCTATGATAGCAAAGTATATAAAGTATTGGTAACCAGCTACGTTTGGAAAGGTGAAAAAGTAAATGAAGGATGTCAGAGAACTGACATATTTTTTAAAGAAGAAAATGGAGGATATCACTTAGAGGACTAAATTTTTTAAAAAGTTTATGATAAAAAATAAGTCTCAGTAAGGAAATGTTAAAATCATATACATGTAATTATATATAGATATATATACTTATCATTGTATCCACAGAAAATGGTATGGGTGACAGGCATTGGAAGAACCCCTTTATATTGTGAGTGCCTTTATATTATTGGGGCATGAAAACATCTGTCTCTTGAATGAAATGGACACTGATGCACGTGAAGAAAATAAATTCATCAAATTATTTATTCAGGCAAACACCATTTATCCAGTACCTAATATTCCCCATACAGACCATGGGGAATATGGAAGATAAGTGAATGAGCTACAGCCTCAGTTCTTAATGTGTCTGCACTTAACTTGTAGAGACAAGACAAATACACATAAAGAATTGACAAATATAAGGGAAAAATCAGTTGTAAAAGAGCACGACTTTGAGTTATCTAGCTGCAAACAAATTTATAGTCAAATAACTTCCATCTTTTGAAGACATCCCATTAAATATAGTTTGGCAAAGATTAACACATGTACTGTGTTGGGAGTAACAGTATCATTCTCCTCAGCCATTTCATGTAAAATTCCCATGAGAATATCTTTCTCTCTATTTTGAGAGAATTTTGTACAAGGTCCAGAACAGAGAAGTCACCAACAGAAACTTACTTTCAGAAACATTGAATCTATCAATATTGTTGCGTGGATTCTAAAGACCTTTTTTGCTGCACACTGTGGAGCAATTTATTAAATAGTTGAATATACATAATGTCTCATGGGATCCAAATTCTGTCTGACCAATCTCTATAGTAACAGTGAATAGCAAACAGTATAATTTACAGAGTTTCTAATTAGTTCATTCAGTTGAGTCTTGTAGACTGATGCAAATGAGGTTGTTAAAAAACCTGTGTTGGAGAGAGCTGCCTTCACAAGGCACAGACAGTTCTATAGGAGCACATTCACCCACAGCCCAGCATTCGCCATATTACATTTTGTATTTTGTTTTTCATCCTGTGTAGTTATTTGCTCCAAAAATATCCTTTCTGGTTATATTTTGTTTAATCTAGATATTGAACTAAATGGAAGTTTCCAAAGACCACAAAATAGATAGAAGGGAAAGGTGAGAGACTGGATAAGAGAAAAGCTAGCTAGTGATAAAACTTAAAATACATCATAGAGTGTGAGTTATCTATACATAGATAATCAGAAGCTAACTATATCTTCCAAAATTCCTTCAATTCCTGGGCTTCCATAGCAGCTGTGTATTTCTGTATCCTATCTGCCCTGTCCCACTAACTAAAGTAATCATTAGAGCCCTTCATTTGCATCTGCAGACACCATCACTAATTATCTGAAAAGTCTGAACCTTGTTTGATCATAACTTCTTAGGTTAGAGATTGGTTATTTACCAATTTTAGTCATGGTTCTTTCAAGATATAATATTTCTAAAACTCGAAGCTTTTGTTGCTGCATTTTCAAAGTCATTTTAAAATGAATTCTTATCTCCATTTGTCAATCCACCATTTCCAACCTCTAATTTACATAACAAAAAATACCAAGGCATAGAAATGACAGAGAACCTATATAATGTCTTTACTATGGAAAAAGCAAAAAAGGGGGGCTGGGATTGTAGCTCAGCGGTAGAGCGCTTGCCTCGCATGCGTGAGGCCCTGGGTTCAATCCTCAGCACCACATACAAAGCAATAAAATAAAGACATTGTGTCCATCTATAACTAAAAAAAAAAAATTAAAAAAAAAAAAGAAAAAGAAAAAAAGGACTTCTGTGCTTTTTTCAAAGATGACAAATAGTTAAGTATCCTTTGCCAATATAGGGGTTACCCGAGAACACTTATGAACATATTCTAATCATTTCTACTAAGCACCTGTACTATATATAGCAGGTTTTTTTTTCAGATGCTATAGAAAATGCAAAACATAAAGAATCCCCATTCTTAACAAGCTTAATTGTTAATTCTTAACAATTAATTGTTAATTCTTAATTCTTAATTGTTTATTAATTGTTAATTCTTAACAAAATTATTATGAGATCCAAGATTGACATATGTAGAGGAAAAGAATAAAAATAAGTCTGATAGTATACTCCAAATTGTATATGAAATGCCACAGAATACAAGGAAGAAAAAACTGAGACAAAGATAATAAGGGGAAAGTTCTTTAAGTATATGTCCATTAAACTGGCTTATTCCTTATTTGGCCACACAATTTTTGAAAAAGTAAACTTTCAGGTTGTTATGATTTGAGAACTGGATGAAAACAACTGAATCTGTTCTTTTATAAGACAAAAGATGAGCAGAAAAGATCCATCACCTCGGCAGGGGGAAGACAAACTACACTTCATCCTGAGGCACCCCTCTCTTCTCTAGAATATGATTCATATCATCACCACCAAATAGTTTGTGCTGCCTCTCATTGTTCTACCGAATGATGGAATAAGGTGATAAAGCATTTCATCTGAGGATGCAAAACAGTGTATTTATATTGTATATAATCTAACAGGGTAGATTATACATTGAAGTTAGTGAGATACAAATGTGGTTGCCCAGTATACTCTTTTCAGGAAAAGAAAACTGATGATCCTTTATATTTTTTGTAGGAAGCAGCAATTTTGAACACATAAATCTTAGCTAGCCCTAGTCAAAAGACACAGGGTCCCATTATAAAAAAAAAAAGTTTTTGCCCAGCTCTTCTGGGGTCTATTAACCAAGAAGATTCATCTCTGGCCTCAGCACACTGCTCTCCTTTGAAAGTCTTTGAAAAATGATTCTACATGATATTCTTGACTTTTCACAGAGGAAAAAGTCATGTAGCTGATTCAACCAACCATCTAATAATTAGAGCTGACCTGTTAGTCACCATAAAATATGATTATGTCCAAAGAAATAGTTACCTTTCCAACAAACAGTGACAATCTGCGTTTATTTGAAATCAGAAACATAAATCTGCCATCCTTGGTATTACAGCATGATTTTTCTTTGCTCCGTCTTCATCCAGAGCCAGATTTCCCAAATTTAGAGAGAAGCTTAGACTCTGAGCCAAAATATTGTTTTTGAATTGCCAGAAGCTCCCTGTTAATTTCTCCCATGTTCTGATAAATTCAATTAAAAGCTGAAGCTTAGATCAAATTAAAATGACTTGCTTCGTTATCAAACATCCAGCCATCCAGCTGTGCACAATATTAACGTTAATACATTTCATGTACAATACTATTTTCTAATGTTCTCTGTAGGTTCCCTCATGTCTGTAGCCAATTAATTACTTGTTATGTATGTGCTTGTGGCAGCCGGGCTTCCTGTTTCCACTATTTCTTCCGTTCTCACAAAGCCCTACAACACTTAAATCCTGACATTCGTAAATAATAACTAAATGCAATATCCTTTCTTTTCTATTCCCCAGAAAAAGGTCTTATACCAGAGGGGAGAGACATCTAACATCTCTAAAAACACCTTAAATAGAATTCTTCTCCATTACCAAACATTATGATCATAATCCATCTACCAGTATATGTCTACCATGGCAGATATTCGGCATTATGACATATAGCAAAGTACCAAATGTGAGTGATGGAGATGGCAAGATGAGCTGCTTCTTTAGCTGAAGATTTAAAGGACTTCAATATGATTGCATCGGTATTTATTTGTTTTTATTTTCAAAATGATTAAAAATAAGTGCTTTGATTGATATTCAAGACTACCTAGTAGGCAGAACCATCTCATTCTGTCCATAACCAACAATCATTACTGATGCATGTTAAAGTGCTATTATTGAGATGCACCCATGTAGGTAAGAATCAAAAAGGAATGAAATATTTACCAAGCAACCAACAAAACAAATTTCATAATCAGCAAAATTCAATGAGGTTAAAAAAAAAAGCATCTCTTGGAAAATAGATTCAATTTCAACTGCTTCTCTTCAGAATAATCTCTTCCTGAATTGCTGAATTTCTGGAGCTTGGTGAATCACCTGAGTCCTTATGAACCTGCCTTGGAACTTAATACTATCTTTAGTAACTGTTTCAGACTAACAAAGACTATTCCTGCCTCAACAACTACATACCCGCAGGTATTTTACCAGCCTCAATCACTACTTGTCTACCAGTGTAAATGTTATGCCCATTCCAAACCACCCATGTATGTTGACATTCAACAGAGAACAAAATTGCCAGGGGAAGAAACAAAGAAAAAGACATTTCAGGCAAGTGGAAGAGCATGAGCAGGGGCATGAAGCACAAAATATCATGCAATATGCAAAGAATTGCAATTATTGCCAGAAGAGGAAGTGCAAGTTGAGGTTCAAGGGAAGGGCATCTTCTTTACTTTTAGTTATGTGCCACATGATCAAAAATGTAAGTTACACAAACATTTTATGGCATCAGTGAGTCAACAAGTCCATGGGTGCACATGTGTATTCATGATGACTGATATGTGAATTCACTGAATGTGAAATTTTGTCCATATTGCCCTTTCATCAATAAACTTGCATAACATCCCAGTTTCAATATGTAACATCAGTATTATTAAGTTTATGAGATCAAAATGACATTGATCAGTTACATTCACGTTTTATCATTTATTAATGACCCACACTTTCTAATATGCTTCTCAAAGTGAAAACTATAGACATCTATATCAGAAACCTCACTTTATGCTTATTAAAATGTAGACTCCTGAAACACTCGGATTTGCTGAATCAGAGTAGAGCCCAGAGCCTGTACTTTGACAAACATCCTTAGCTGATTCTGATGTAAAACAAAGTCTAGCCATTTCACTAGCATGACACCTGTCTGTAGTGAGTCACACAAGAGTAACTGCTAAGGAAGTTTAGTGCATACTGGCTGATGTCTGGCTGAAAGTTGTGTCAGTGTTTGCCAAGGAATGAATATTCCTGAAAATATTCATATGAGAATATGAGAAGAGCTCTGCCTGCTGGAGATGCTCTAGAAAAATATTTCTGTGGTCAAATACATCTGTGATACTAGCAAATGGTAGATCTCTCTTATTACATTCATACGTAATATGAAAATTTGCATAGTAAAGGTTCTGAGAAGTTCTGCATTACAAGAAAAACTTGTTTAACCCAGCATTTCTCTTTTTTTTGTTTTGTTTTTGTTTGGTACTGGGGATTGAACCCAGGGGCCCTCTACCATGGAGCTACATCCCCAATCCCTTTTATTGTTGTGATTATTGTTCTTTTTAGATATATATGACAGTAGAGTATATTTTGATATATTATACATACATCCTCCCCAATCGTTTTGTTGCTGTTGTTGTTGTTGTTGTTTGTTTGTTTGTTTTGTTTTTTCGGGGGTTTTTTGTACCAGGGATTGAACTCAGGGGCACTCGACCACTGAGCCACATTCCCAGCCCTATTTTGTGTTTTATGTACAGACAGGGTCTCATTGAGTTGCTTAGTGCTTCGCCATTGCTGAGGCTGGCTTTGAACTTGTGATTCTCCAGTTTCTCCACAATTCTTTGTATTTTTTATTTTAAGGCAGTGTCTCACTAAATTGCTGAGGCTGGCCTTAGACTTGTGATCATCCTAAGCCTCCTGAGTCACTGGGATTATAGGTGTGTGTCACCACACTGGACTTAACCTCACATTTTCCAAATTTACTGGACTATAAAATCTTTTATTCTCATAGCATATGATGGAATTTGCACATAAATATGAGCATATTTGGAAAAAAAGTGTTCTAGTGTTTCATTGTTAAATATAGTGTTAGCAATTGTTTCTCAGATTATCAAATTATTGTTCCAGTTTAAACTTTTTTTATTGCTCTACTAAGAATTGAACCCAGGACCTGGCACATTCTAAGCAAGTGGTTTCTACCACTGAGCTATATCTCTAGCTTTTTTCAAATTTTATTTTGAGACAGGGTCTCTAGATTATCCAGGTTGACCTCAAACTTGGGATCTTCCTGCCTCAGACTCCCTTGTAGCTGAGATTATAGGCATGTTCCCAGCACCCAGCTAAGATTTGTTTTTAAGTCAGGAATATATTCAACAGAACAACTGATTGTGGCCACCTTTAGAAGTTATAGTTCAGATTCTATTTTCAATGATTTCCTCATTAGCACGACATCTCTCTTCTTGTTACACATATAATGAACTCTCCATTGTTTGGCAGCAGGTTTACTGCAATGTGGATTATTTGTGAGATTCAGAGCACGTCTTCATCTCATACTCAGACTGCTTAGCAGCCCCCAACCTGAGATGCTTGGAAACACACTACAAACATCTGAATCTGTCTGCTTCAATTTTATTCAAGCAGCTTTCCTTCTTTCTATTTACAAATTATAGCCAAGAGAACGAACCTTCATCTTTATGGAGATAATGTTTCCAGAAGGTATAATTTAGTGTATTTATGTACAACTCACCTGACCCTATTTACAGCACTCTTACCTATTTCTCCATCATAACTTTCCCTAGAATGTTGGGAACCTATAACTTATCTAAAGAGTTTTAAATAAAATCAAACCCATGTAGGAAAGTAGGGGCTTGGAATTATTTGAAGCTGGAAACAAGTGAGATACAGGCAATAACAATATAAGGTATAAATCATTTGCTTTAAAGACAGTATCAAATATTATAGAATGTCCTATTGTGAGAAGCAGTTTAGCACAGAATTAGCAATCAAGGCATTTTGCCAGCCTCCCTAGCAGCTGTTTAAACTTGTTTGGAATCTTAGTATGAGAAAAGCTGAAGAAACTGTAAACTACAGTGGTTCATCTGAAATACATTTAGGGTTATGAAAAGACCAAACATCTGCAAAGGAAAGAAAGCATTGAGGGGGAGGTGGAAGGGCAAGTTAGTAATGTTTCCCAGAATTATGTTAGGTCCTGTCAGGGAAGGCTTAAAAAAAGTGTGGGGGGTTTCCCCAACAGCTGCCAGAAACAGAATTGGAGCTGCCAAGAGCTAAAGGAATCAAACAAAGGGTGGAAAGACCCAAGGGATTTCTGTCTGGTAGTGTCAGAGTAAGGAAATGCACTGGGGTGTAGATAGGCACTAACCTTCTAAGTAGAAGAATATATGAAGAAACCAGATGGGCCAGGCTATAGATGGTCAGCATGGTCTATGCACAAAAAAGAACATATATTCATACATATTGTGTGAAGTTCTCATTACAGTGATTCCCAAAGAATAGCTTCCAAGCAGAAATTTTAGATGGGATAAAACTGAATTTAACATGTGCTAATAAATCAGAAGCTTGATCAGACAGAGTCAAAATTGTGTTTTTTTAAAACAAACTGGAAAATATGAGTGCAAAGTCCAAGAAGATAGTATGGAGAATTCCAAGTAATTAATACTGGTAAAGATTGACACACATTTGAGTCAAATTCACAATAAATTCAGGAAAGTGCATTTAGGAATTTTAGAAGACATCAACTATTATCAATTTTTGCTTCAGTTTATATTGGCCAAGTGATTCATCTTCTCTCACTCCTCTTTCTTGTAAACTTCTAAGTCATTCATGGGCCAAATACATGAAAAATGGAAATTTCCTGAGATTTATATAGGAAACTTTCACAATAAAATATAAATTTATGTTGATTATCTTTCCATCATTAAGTGTTTAGTGGTAACTTTAGACATACTGTAGAAATAATGTATACAATGTTCAATGGATTTATTCTGTGAAGAGTTATAAATCTAAAATTGCACTGGATAGCCACCACTGTCTTCTAAATGTACTACAAGATAGTGTTGGTAACGGATGTGCATTTAAAAATTGCTTTGTTTTCAAAATAGCCAGATAACTAGACATTAGAGAGCTTGCTTAAGGCCACACTTCCTGAAGTTAAAGTCAAACAAACAAAATATTTTTAAGTTCCAATATGGTTCATATTAATTTCTGACTCTGCCCCCCAGTACCAAGGATTGAACCCAGGGGTATTTTACCCCTGAATTATATCCCTACCCCATCCCCATTCCTTTTGTAATTCGTTCTTACTAAGTAGCTGAAGTTGGTTTCAAAGTTAAGATCCTCCTGCCTCAGCTTCCAGAGTCTCTGGGATTACAGGCACACACCACCACGCCAAACTGTTTCATATTATTTTTTACATCTAATTGTTGGATAATTCTAGACTCCTAACTAAATAAATATGTCAAGTAATAACCTTAATTGGGTGGTGAACATATGGATATTGAGTAGGATATTTAGCAAAAAAAAATATCAGAACAAGGTAAAAATCTTTGTGTTATACGTTTCTATTGTTTGTTTATAGAGAACCTTTCTCAGGCATGTTAATCCTTTATCCGTATTCCCATTTTCTTAACATCAGGTCCCCCACATTCCAACTTCCTCCCCAGGCAGGTCAACCTATTACCATCATTTAAACTTCTCATAATAATTTTTATCTCTCTACCTTCCTACATGAGTTTCCCCCATTATTAAATATTTTCATAGTGCCTCCCCAATCAATTCCCAAATCCTCCAATTCTTTTATAATTCAGCTCAATTTTCATGTATTTTATCAAGACTTCTGACTAATCCCAGCCCATACTTAACTTTCCACAACTTCAAATTCCTCTAGCACTCATTAGCTATTCATATAATAAAATCATGACCTTGCTTGGATATAGAAATTATTCTCTTAGAATAACAAAAAAATAAGGCTTGTGCTTACAAATAGATTTCAAATTCTTTTGGGAAAGAACTCAAATAATGCATTTGATCTCCCAGAATATCTGCCACAGCAATGCTACCATGCAGCGCAAAGGACTTACTGGCCATTTCTTTGTGCTCTTAGCACTATACAATGGATTATGGGTATAGAAATAGTAAAAGTATTGTCTGTGCATAGAGTAGATTGTAAATAATGTTTCATATACAAATGAATAAATGAATTAATGTATTGCTTTGAGCCACATTGTGTATCCTTTTTGGATTTGGGTTATCTTTCTCCTGGGCTCTAGAATTTCCATGGAAGGGCCTCCTTTTCAACCATTCTCTTTTCAGTTCATCTTCTAATGCAAACAGAAATTTGTAACTCTTATCATTAAATTAGCAGCATTTAAGTCTAACAGTTATTAGAACTTCAAATGTACACTTAGGGCAAATAATAAACTCTGATCTTCAGAGTAGTATCAGCACAAATTAGGGTACTGAGCTAAGAGTCACTAATCTAGGCTTTATCATAAGATACTGGACAGGTCACTTGGCCACATTAGACTTGTTTTCTCACATGTTCACTTTCTCAATGCTTGTTTGTCAAAGTGTTGTACATGAACCAACAACATGGGCATCACCTAAGAGCTTGTTAGAAATGCAGAAACTCGGGCCCCATCCTAGACCTACACTGTATTAGAGTCTACATTTTAACAGGATCCCCCAGAGGACCTATATCACATTAAAGTTTGAGAAGCACAACCCTAGACTATGAGATTTTTGAGGATGGAGACTATCTTTTTATGATTTTATCCTCTAACATCTATTACTAAGCCTGGCACATAGCAGACATTCAATAATTTGTCAAAAGAATGAATGAGAATGTGAAAAGAAAGGGCTAAATTTGTTTGTTTCTCTGGTCCTTTCCAAGTTCAGTACTCTACGATTTAGGTTAAGCCTGGCTGATTTCAACATATACAAAATGGGACTTACAACTAAATCATGCTTGGCTAATATCAATGGCTTATTTTTTTCATTTCCTTAGTCATAACATATATGCCAATTCAAATAACAGTATTTAAAATTAAATTGAAAAACACAAAAGGGTATGTATGTGTGTTCCTTCTATAATCTGTATAATCTCACTGAGATCCAGCACCTTGGCATTAAAAATGTTCAATAAGTTCTTAGACGTGAAAAAAAAAGTTATCCTGGCCAGCTGTTTTTATAGCTCCTGTCTACTAGCTGGCTTTAAATAATAACAAGGGAAAGAGAATGTATACCATTATTTACAGATACTGTCAAACCTTGTGCACTGAATTTCATACCCCACTTCCACTACTTGTCTCTGGTTTTCAGAGAGTTTAAATAATCTCACAACCACTCCTGGGCTTCTGATTGTCCCAACTCACTTGGCTTCCAATTTTCTCTAAATATAAATTGCATGAGCTCATATTTTCTCTAATAAGACTCAGTTATTTTAGTAACATGCTAAGAACAAAAAAAATGCCAATACATTCATATTGTAATAACATCTGCTAATATGATACTGCCACTGCAGTTTGAAAATATAGAGTTTGTTATCCAATTATCAATAATGCTGAACAGGAAATATCTATATCTAGGATCACTGGGGGTTACATTTGTAGGCATCCAAAATACATAAAGGCTTTTACTTATTTCTGAAAAATCTGGATAAATGAGCTACTTTAATTCCTAGTTTTATTTATTGGATAAATTGATTCCCTACACAGATGAGTGTAAATGTGCTACTTATGTAATTTCTATGACCAATTATGGTACCTCTCTGAAAATCTCTAGTAAATTCTCAGTCTTTGACTTTCCCAAGTTCTAACCCCTTATCATTTCTAAATGAGTGAACTGCCTACCTGTGTGGACCTGTGGGAACACCTGGTATGGTAAGCAATGACAGCTGCAGAAGCAGAGCAATAGAAATGAGCAGGGGCAGAGAGGAGCAACAACTTTGTGAATGTTCTACACTAAAACACCATTGCTATTTCAGAGCATATAGGCTAAAAGTCAGGATGGAGCAGGAAGGTAATATTTCTATAGGATGAAGCTTTATGTTTCTGTCTCTTTGTTGACAAAAAAAAATGGAATTACAAGGTTAACTACATACCTTGGTCCCTTCTACTATCCTAAATGGGCTTAACATAATACAAACTCCTTAACTATTCAATGGTATTATAAATATAACCAAAACTGACCTTGCTAAAAGAATGGTGAGGAATTGGTCACTGATATCAGCATGCTAATCAATCATGGATGAAAGTAATGATGTTTGTTTATTACCACTAAGATTTTAGCAGAATCTCTGCTAGAATGTATAATAGCTTAGAGTTGAAAAACTTGCAAGGGAAAAGACATGACCCATATCGCCACAAATGAATTTGAAAGCTGATTAAAAAGCAAATCATCTAATTCCACACATAGCATTATTTGTACATTTTGAATCTGTTAATGCCTTATTTCATTTTCTTTAATGGAATACCATAGACTGAGTCATTTAAGCAACACACATTTATTTCTGGTGTTCTGGAGGCTAGCAAGTTCAAGAACAAGGTGCCAACATAGTTCTGGTGAGGGTCCACATTCTGGTTTGTAATCAGCAATTTTCTGGCTGTATCCTCAGATGGCAGAAAGGGGACTGAGAGGGAGAGAGAAAAAGAGATCCCATGTATGGTCTCTTCATTTTATAAGGACACTAATCCTACTCATGAGGGCTCATGACCTAATTACTTTCCAAAGGCCCTGCCTTCAAATACCATCACATTGGGATTAGGGTTTCAATGTATGAATTTGGGGTGAGGGGACACAAACTTTCAGTCCATTGCAGTTGATAATGAATATAAACAATGATTTAAGAATCCAACTTCCTTCTTTCTATACTTGTGATATTTTTGAGACACACACAAATCCAGCAGGTCAAAAACTCCAGTCACTCACCAGGGAAACATTATTAGCTGTTCTGAGTTATTTGAGTACATTTTCCTGAAAAGTGATTAATTTTATGTGGTAGCTTAGGTCTCTGTGGCTTCCTTTCTCCCAGAAATCAAACTCCAGAACTGACCAGTTGCCAATGATGTTTAAAATTGCCTGGCAGGCTCTAAAATCTAATTGACCCTGTTTAAGTACAATCCTGGCAAGAGATACAAAACTGGGTGTATTAATTTCCTAGAACTGCTGTAAAAAATGGACCATACACTGAGTGGCTTAAAACAACGAAATCTTGTTCTCTCATAATTTTAGAGGACAAAAGTCTGAAATCAAGGTACTGACAGGGCTGTGCTTCCTCAAAACCTCTAGTGGTGAATCCTTCCTTCCTTATTCCAACTTCTGGTGGCCTCTAGCAGTCCTTGACTTGTGGCAGCATTACTCCTGTCTGTGCTGCCATCTTCCATGTCTAGATTGTCCTCTTTTTATAAGGACAATAGTCACATTGGATTAGGGTCCACCCTTATCCCATATGACCTCATCTGAATCTGGTTATACCTGCAAATACCCTATTTCCAAATAAGGTTACACTCACAGGGACTAGGACTTCAATGTATCTTTTAGGAGGAGATAATTCAACCTACCACACTGGGCAAAATGATGCCTGGATAACCCTTTGGGTTCTATCTTTCCTTATCTGTTCTATTCAAATGTTGAACAAGAAACCCCCATTACATTCTATATCATTCACTTTGCTATATTATTTGTAAAACACTGACTAAATGTGAAACACAATAAATGCAAGCACAGATTCAATTTACTTCACCAATTTCACCAATTTTTATATCAATTTTTAAGTATTCTCCAGATCTTACACTGGAGAAGTATATATCTCGGAATTAGAATCAAGTACACAGTCATTAAAGACCAAAACTGCAGATGTCACAGGCTCCATGTGGTCAATGCCTTTAAGCAGACAGTCTGCTACAATCTGTACCAACTGACACTTCCAGGTGGTGTACAAGAGAAGCCCCAGGGAGGCTGCATTGCTTCAGTGTAGCCTCAGGGCAACATATATCACAAAATCAACTTAAATTTTTTTTTCCTCTCTTCCTTGATCCAGGTGCTTGCCTTCCTTCTTCCCCTTAAATTTGGCCTGGGAAGAAGTGAGTACATAACTTCTATTATTTGATGAAACTTGAATATTTACATTGATGCTAATGTTGGATGAAATCACTACCCCTACTGTGAACTGATAAGTCATACTGGTGGGATTGTGTAGGGGTGTCTTAAGAAAAAGTACAGTGTAAGACAAGCTCTATTATAAGCCAGTGGTGTACCCTTGTAAAAGAAAATGATGAGTCAATTCAGCACTGCCAAGAAGAATGCTTTTCTAGAAGCATTGTTGGAATATTTTGCTGCTGGATCTAATTAACCTAAATGCAAAATGAAATGAACAGATGGCTATGACATTTGTTATCCCATAGGGAAGAATGGTGAACTGAGTCCCTTGCAACTAAGTCTTTCCAGGCCTTTCAACTCTCAAAACTCAGTTTATTGCTTACCCTAGACTCTCAGATCAGTTATGCTCCTAGGCAGGAGGAAGTTAGGAAGCTCTAGGCCAGCCAGAAGCTGACCTGTTCAAAAATCAAGCTGCTTTGCTGGTATCCCTATGCTGTGCTATAGTGTTTTTTTTGTGTGTGTGTATCAAATTCTAGTATGCGGCCTAATACCTATAATTAGATCAGTACCTAAGTCTCTGACTTGGTTTTTACAGCATGTTTCTAAGTCTAGGAAAATGACTCATTGAGTCCTGACAGAACCTCAGGTCTATCCAAAATCTCGGTTCCTATTCCTGGCTTCCTGATGCCCACAGGATTACCTGATGCCAATAGCTTCTACTGATGTCTGCACGGTCTGTCAGGGTTCAATAGCAGACCTCCTTAGGACTGAGGGTGTGGCTCAGTAGTAGAACACTTGCCTAGCATGTGTGAGGCACTGGGTTCAATTCTCAGCACCATATATAAATAATTAAAATAAAGTTATTGTGTCCATCTACAACTAAAATTATTATAATAAGTAAAGGTATTGTATCCATCTACAACTAAAAGAATATTTTAAAAAAATTAGCAGATCTCCTTTGATACTATCTTAGAGTCTCCTATCCCATATTCTATTTTTTTTATTTTGGCACCAGGGATTGAACTCAGGAGTACTCAACCACTGAGCCACATCCCCAGCCCTATTTTGTGTTTTATGTAGAGACAGGGTCTCACTGAGTTGCTTAGCACCTACTCATTGCTGAGGCTTGCTTTGAACTTGTGATTCTCCTGTCTCAGCCTCCCAAAGTGCTGAGATTATAGGCGTGCGCCACCACGCCCAGCTTCCTATCCCATATTCTTGTCTTGCTCTTCTAGTAATCAGATAGAGGGTCTGATCTGCCTTGGTGTGACCCTTTCTAAACCCCAATTATGATTTAGGATACTAATTTTTAAAACCATAACCCTAAATAAGCAATTGGCCAAAATATAAGCACCACACATAAATATTAACTATAGTTATATAGTAATTTTCTTCAGAGATCAACTGGGATACTTGTGACAGACATTGTCTACTAGTACTTGTTTTGTATATTTTGAAGGTTTGGGAATTCTATTTCCTCCCAGATTATCTAGATGCTTTTTAATTCCCTTCTTTCTTCCTCCTTCTAGCAATGGGTATGTTCAAGCTTGTGTTTATCTGTTTATTGTGATGCTTCATTTAAAAAACTGTTTCTAGCTTAATCTTGATTTTATACAAAATCTCATAGTGATGTCAAAAATTTCTTTTATTTGATTATAGCTCTCAAATCTACCAGATAAAGAAACACTTACTTAATAGGAAAACATTTGTTATAAACTAAATTATGTTCCCAAATTTTATATGTTGAAGTCCTAACCCACAGTATGTCAGAATGTATACTTTGAAATAGGGCCTTTAAAATGGTAATTAAGGTTAAATGAAGACATATGGCCAGGCCATATGCAATCTATCCTTATAAGAGGGAGAAACACCAGGAAGCACACACACAGATAAAAACTCATGTGAGCTGGGCATGGTGGCACATGCCTGCAATCCCAGTAACTCAGGAGGCTGAAGAGGCAGGGCTCACAAATTTGAGGTCAGCCTCAGAAACTTAGCAAAACCTTGTCTCAGAAAAAAAAAAAAAAGGCTGGGGATGGAGCTCAGTGGTAAAAAGGCAGCTACCTACCAATAATCTTAGACTTCTAACCTTCAGGTTACGAGAAAATAAGATTCTGTGATTTTAAGCCATACAGTTTAAGCCACCAATACTTTGTTTTACACAGCTCTAACAAAACGAATATACCTCATTTAATATCACAAACCCTCATGTTAAGAACAAACAGAGAAAAAGACTTTTAGTGAAGGGTAGGGATTGCTGAACATTTTTAAAGGGGTCTTTTTGTGCCCCCATATTCAGCAAATGTTGAAGAATAACTACGAGGTAATGATGAGGTAATGAATTGTACACAAAACTAAAACAACAATAAAGAATAGCACTAAGAAGCCTGTAGTCTTGGGCTGGGATTGTGGCTCAGCGGTAGAGCGCTTGCCTTGCATGCGTGAGGCCCTGGGTTCGATTCTCAGCACCACGTACAAAGCAATAAAATAAAAACATTGTGTCCATCTACAATTTAAAAAAAAAAAAAAAGAAGCCTGTAGTCTTGTGGTACATCTGAGAATGGAAAGACAGTAGAATGAATCAGATATAACTTCCCTATGTTCATATATGAATACACAACCAGTGTAACTCCTTATCATGTACAACCACAAGAATGGGAAGCTATACTCCATCTATGTATGATATGTTAAAATACATTCTACTATGATGTATAACTAAAAGAACAAATAAAATATTTTTTAAAAAGTATTAGCCTTGAACCAGAAAAGCTGGTCTAAGCTTTGCAACTTACACTTTGACTAATGCAACTCTTTAAGCTTGTGTTTCCTTTATTAATCACCTTTTCATTACTATCAAAATACCAGATACAGCTGGGCACGGTGGTGCACTCCCGTAATCCCAGCACTTAGGGAGGCTGAGACAGGAGAATCGTGAGTTCAAAGCCAACCTCAGCAATGGCGAGGTGCTAAGCAACTCAGTGAGACCCTGTCTCTACATAAAACACAAAATAGGGCTGAGGATGTGGCTCAATGGGCAAGTACCCCTGAGTTCAATCCCTGGTACCAAAAACAAACAAACAAAAAATACCAGAAGCAGGTTACTTTATAAAGAAAAGAGGTTTATTTAGCTCACAGTTTTGGCGACTGGAAGTCCAAACAGCACGGCACAAGCTCTGAGGAGGGTCCCTCTGGTCGCATATCATAGTGGGAACACATGTGCATCTGTCTGTATGGTATCTTCTCCCTCTCCTTATAAAGCTACCAGGATTCAATCATGGTAGTTCTGCTCTAATATCCTAATCTAATCACCTTCCAAGGCACCACCTCTGAATGTCATAGTCTAATATATTTTATTCTTAAAACCATTAGGATAGGACTTGGGGATTAAACTTCTGCATGAATTTGGGGACAAAAATATTCAAACCTTATTATTTTCTCATATATAAAATGGAGAAAATAATAAAATTTCCTTATAGGCTATTTATTTACTATATTGAGATAATAATGAATATAAAGGAGTTAACAGAGAACTCAATAAATGCAAATTATTATCATTCACAATATTCTTAGTAAGTTAGTAAGAACCTAGACATTATTCAGGATAACATGAGTACTCTCACTGTTTCCCAAACCACATTTGCACTATATCTTAACACCCTCAACCCTCACATATAAACTTGCAGAATAAAGAAATGCAAAACCTAGAAAGTGATCATGACTAGAAAGCTGGTTCAAACATTTGAAAAGGCATGTGGTTTTCATTTTCCTGAAAGAGAAGTCAAAGTCTGAGTTTATAGTGTCAGTCCACATATAATGACACAACCCAACTTTGGATTCTACATTAGTGGAGCCAGGTGGTCAGGCATAAACCACAGCAAATCTGATCAGACAGTCACAGGTCAGCATTTGACCTTTGAGATTCAAACTGGGTTTAAATAAAGAAACAGCAGAATTTCAGCCTGGAGATGAAGAAAAGGAGAACAGATGGGATAGTTCACATAGAAGCATAGCTGAAGTAGGACACAAAAGGTGACTGTCTGGCAGGCTGCTCTCTGTTCTGACACACTGGTGCTTAGGGACAAGTAGGAGTATAGTAAATGAGGCAGTGTTCTCCATATACTGTTGACAACAGAAGAGCTTCATGATCTCCAGGGAGTCCTAAGAGTTCTAAAATCTCCCTTATGAATTTTTACAAGTGAATATGAGTCTGGAAAATTAACGTATAGATATCTAGTCAGTGTGTGTATCAGGCATAACAGTAGAAACTAGCCTGAGCTTCTAGATTATCTGCACTTTGACCTTGATTTTGATCTTGTTCACTGTATCCACAATGCATTTTGTTTTGTTTTATTTAAATTATATATATATTTGAGGTACTCATCATGAATTTTTTGGTGCCAAGGATTGAACCCAGGGGCACTTAACTACTGAGCCACATCCCCAGCCCTTTTTAATATTTTATTTAGAGGCAGATCTTGCTGAGTTGCTTAGGATCTTGTAAGTTACTGAGGCTGTATTTGAACTTGCAATCCTCCTGCCTCAGCCTCTTGAGTCACTGGGATTACAGGTGTGTGCCACCACACTCAACCAGAATGATGTTTTGATGTACTTAACTTGATGTGCATATACACAATGAAGTGATTACTACAGTCAAACAAATGAACATGCCAATTATCTCATGTACACACCTTCCTTTTTACAGATATTCTTTTTTGTTTATACTAGGGGTGTCTAGAGGAGAATATACCGGAAAGGAAAATAGAGGCTTTGATGAGAATAATGAGTGGGATATAGTGTTTATCTTGTGCTATCCTAAATGATTTGCACATAATTATCTCACTTAATCCTCCCAGCATCCCTGTGAGGTAGGTATTATTATTCTCCTTATTTTCCAAATGCTACTCTGAGGCACAGTGAGACTAACTGAGTAGTAAGTGATTGAATCCAGGATTCAAAACTAAGCAGTTGATCTCCAGTTTCCCTGGTACCAATACTAAGCATCCTATATTAGTGCCTTAATATTTGCCCAGGGTGAATAAATAAATGTCAAATATTAGAAAAGGTTGCAGGTATATGTGTATGCCCTGATTCTTTGAGACTGCAAGTATATTGGCTATGAAGAAGTGTTTTCTACAGTTCTTCACTATTTTCCCCCATAGTTAGTGCTCAAAGGTAACTGGTGCTAGCCAGGCGCGGTGGTGCAAGCCTGTAATCCCTGCACTTTGGGAGGCTGAGACAGGAGAATCGCGAGTTCAAAGCCAGCCTCAGCAATGGGGAGGGGCTAAGCAACTCAGTGAGACCCTGTCTCTACATAAAACACAAAATAGGGTTGGAGATGTGGCTCAGTGAATGAGTATCCCTGAGTTTAATCCACAGTACCAAAAAAAAAAAGGTAACTGGTGCTAATGATGGAAATAAGAATTAGATTCAATGCTGAATAGTTCACACCATGTTTACAACAACACTATTTTATTCCCTAAACTTGCTCTATCTTCAGCCTTTCTGATCTCAATCCTATTGACTTTTTCTTCAAAATTTTGGCAGAAACTGCCCACATTGCTACCACCTTGGTCCAATCACTGCCAATGACTTTGTAGATTATGACTACAAGAACTGTTGTCTTCCATTTGGCTTTTTCTTTAGCAGCCAGAGGTATCCCATTAATAATCTAAGTCAGATCATGTCACTCCTGTGTTCCACCTCAGTGGCTCCCAAAGATCATACCTACAATGGCCCACAAAGCTCTACAGGATCTTCTTCCCCACCCCCATTTTATCTCCCTGACATATTCTCCGAGTTTCTGTTCCTCCCATGCTCATTGCACCCCAGCCACACTGGTCTCTGTGCTGTTCCTCTAACTCATGAGGACTGTTCCCCACAAGGAGACTGTTTCTCTATCTGCAATATTTTCCCACTACCTATATGGTTCATTCCTCATCCCCTTCATGTCTTTGCTTACTTATTATGTCACCTCAGTGAGACACATCCTGACCACCCTCTTTAAAATTACTTCCTCTCCCCACACTCCAGATCTCTTTACCCTGCTTTAATTAATTTTTCTGACATCCTTAGCTTTAGAGCATACAATTTACTGATGTGCTATGTTAACTATATCCCTCTGCTTTAGTCAGATTTTTCATTGATGTGACCAAAAGACCTGACAAGAACAATGTAAAAGAGGAAAAGTTTATTTGGTCTCATGGTTTCAGAGGTTCAGTCCTCAATTGGCCAACTCTATAGATCTGGGCTCCAAGGGAAGGTAGATCTTCATGGTGGAAGGATGTAGCAAAGGAAAGCAGCTCAGGATCATGGCAAGAGGAAGCAAAGAAAGCTCCAGTCACCAAGGACAAAATATAAACTCCAAAGGCACACCCACAGTGACCTCCCTCCTCCAGCCTCACCCTACCTGCCTACAGTTTCTGAGCAGTAAATCCTTATCAGTGGATTAATTAATCCACTGATTAGGTTACAGCTCTCATAATGTAATATTTCACCTCTGAACATTCTTGTATTTTCTCACATATGAGCTTTTGCTCACTCCACTACAACATTAACTCTCCCAGAGCAGGGCTTTTTGTTTTTCATACACTGATATATCCCAAGAACCTAGAAGAGTATTTGGTGCAGAGTTAGCACTCAATTAATATATGCTTGTCAATTAGATGAGATATTCCCATGTGGGCTATTGATAAACAGGTCTCAGGTTAAAGACAATTTATGTGGCTGTACTTAAAGAAATATTTCAAGGTAATTCAGGCCAATGATAAGCTTTTCAGGTAGGCAAATACCACCATTACTCCCTCATTACCACTCCTGGAATTTGTTTAAAACTAGTATAGGTATATTCAAAGTGTACTCATATGTTCTATTTACATCCAACAAACCTTATGGTATGCATGAAGCAAACCCACCATCCAGAATAAAATGTAAGCCAGCACACAAAAATGTCAATATAAAATGGCACTTTGAAAAGCCTGACCTACATATGAGCATATGAAAACAGACTGTTCCAAATGTTAACAGTAAAACTTATGAATGAAAATACATTTATACATATATTTAAGCTAAAATCATAAAAATAGTTTTTATCTTGAAATTTTTGCAGTTTTTTCTTTGTTGGTAAAAAACTAATTCACAGACAAGTGGCATGATATGTTCCATAAAACATTTCCATTTGAAGAAAATTAAAAATGTCATTAATTGTTGCAACAATAGTATATGTGCATTGTAAAATATTAGAAAATAAAAGTAAGCAAAAAACTTAAAAACTAAGCCTCCACATTGCTATCACCAAAGATTCCCTATGTCAACTCTGTAATAAATACATATGCTTCTTAACTTTCTTTGGAATGTATATATACAATAGTGAGTTTACATAGTTTTGTTTCAAATAAGATTATACTGTTTAACACCTACTTTTCTTTCCTGTCTTTCCTTTCTTTTCTTTCCCTTTTTTTTTTTTTTCGGTTCCTGGAGATTGAACCCAGGGGTGCTTTACCACTGACCTACATGCCCAGTCAGTTATTTTTTTATTTTTTTATTTTGAAACAGAGTCTTGCTAAGTTTGGCCAGGCTGGCCTCAAACTTGTGATCCTCCTGCCTCAGCCTTCCATGTTAACACTTGCTTTTCTTAAGTCAATGATCTGTATTTCATCTCATCTAACATTCCAACCACATTGAAATTTCTCTGCAATTGAACCAAAAAAGTTATTTACAACTGGTTTGTCAAAAATGGCACTTAATTCAGGACAATACATTGAAAAATATTTTTAAAGTAATAGCAAATTGAACGTTTTAAATTGCAGTATTTTATTTATATTTTTGGTGCTGGAGATCAAACCCAAGGCCTTATGCATGCTTGGCAGGCATTTTACCACAGAGCTATATTCCCAACCTCTGCATTATTTTATCTTTTAATTCTAAAACACTCATCTAAAAATATTTTCGTTGCTGCATTTACATGGATGTAATTTAAACCCCATTCAAAATAAATTAATCAGTGATTAAGTGAATAAAATTATAGAATAGTTATTAAAAAGTAAGAGAACATAAATATAAAAATAAGAGAAAACTTGTTTAATTACAAGAAAAAGCTTTAGATCATTATAATTATTCAAAAAATATATAGTACCGTGGAACAATTCACCTTCCCTAAGTTTTGATCAGTATGGTCATTATTCATCAGAAACTTTTTTTTAAACTTCTTTTTGTGATTTTACCATATGATAAACTAATATTTGTTGCATTTTATTAAATATTTTCAGTTCAAAAAATGAAGAAACTTAATTCTGGAAATTTTAGTGATAAACAAGGGTCATGTGATAATATAACCAACACCCTAGAATTAATGGATCATATATAAATTGCTTGAATTCAACAACTCTTTTTCTTAAATAAACTTTGAATTTAAATTGTGTTGTTCCTTTTTTTCTTTTTTGATGGTGCTGGGGATTGAACCCAGGGCCTTGTGCATACGAGGTAAGCACTCTACCAACTGAGCTATATCCCCAGTCCCCTAAATTGTGTTGTTCTTAAGAACAATGGGAGATTTATCATGATGGTTTTCTAAACAATTTTCTTTCTAAATATAAAATACAAGCATGCAACATTTATAAAATTAATGAATTCATTCATCTGTGAAGACTCTACTCTATCCTTGTATGTTTGAGATTTGGCTATTACGTGCAGAAAACCCATGACTCTCAGGATTCACTCTGCAAAATGTTTGTTTTTAAATTCTGGAAATATGGTATTGACATCTTTGTTAACACTAGAGTTACCCCCAAAGATAGCATGTGGTCAGTTTAAAGTGTTATTTATTGGAAAAAGAGTATGGCAGTTTCTTATAAACTAAAAATGGAACTGCCATACAACCCAGGAATTGCATTCTTGGACATTTATACTACAAAATTGAAAACTTACATTCATGCAACCAACCTATATTCTAAAGCTCATAGCTCTATTTATAATAGATTAAAAGTGGGAACAATCTAAATATTCTCCAGTAGGTGATTGGATAAACAGACTTTGGCATATCAATATCATGGAAAACTACTCAGCAATAAAAAGGAAGAATCTAGCCTGGCACGGTAGCGCAAGCCTGTAATCTCAGCACTTAGGGAGGCTGAGACAGGAGAATCGTGAGTTCAAAGCCAGTCTCAGCCACAGTGAGGTGCTAAGCAACTCAGTGAGACCTTGTCTCTACATAAAACACAAAATAGGGCTGGGGATGTGGCTCAGTGGTCGAATGCCCCTGAGTTCAATCTCTAGTACCAAAAAAAAAAAAAAGGAAGAATCGATTGATACACAAAATGATCTATATGAATCTCCAAAGATTGGTGCTGAGTGAAAAAATAAGTCCTAAAAAGTTGTGTGCTATGTGGTTTCTTTTATACAATATTCCTCAAATGAAAAAAAATTGTAGTAATGGAAAACAGATTAGTAGATAACAGTTTAGGGGCAGGGAGATGTTGCAGGAGGTAGGAATAGTGATCAACACAAGGAATCCACATGAATCTGCTTTGTATCTTGTCTGTGCTAATTGATGCAAGAATCTACCCTTAGGATACAATTTTGTAGAAATAAATATATACATATAAGTGAGAACAAGTGAAATTGGGGAAATTTGAATGAGATCAATGGATTGTAATAGGCCAATTGTGATTATGATACTGTACTGTAGCTCTGAAAGTGGTTATCATTGGGGGAAACTGAGTAAAGGGTACATGGACTCTTTCTGTATTACTTCTTACAATTGCATGCAAATCTACAATTATTTTAAATATTCACAGCAAAAATTTTTACAATTGAACAATATCAGCATTACTTTTTGTGTCATGTGTTTACTTTGAACAAGTTTTTTGGAGAGACCCTAGAAGGCACAATTGAATTCTGTATAAACAACTATTTCATTCTAACTTCAAAGGATATATGAATAAAGGAAGAGTTTTGGTTAAAATGATAACAATAGGTCAGTCTTTCCTTTACTTAAAAAAATCTTCTTTAGGGATATTAGGAAAAATAGTTATATAGCTATATGTTTAATGAAATACAATTATTCAACTTACTCTTTTTATATGATTATTGCTTGGATAGTCAGAGCTGGACCCACTTAAGGCCTATAGACCAAGAAGAACTCAGAGTAGAGGTAATTGAATTAATGTAATTGAGGTAATGTTGAATGAGAGACAAATAAAATCAGACCCTTCCTTGGATGTCTTCAAGGATGAGGGAATGAGGAAAGAACATTCTGGAAAAATAAAGTTCAGGTAGAAATATCAGAAGGCTATTGAGCAAAGCTCCCATCCTCTGAGTATTTTTGTGAGGAAAAGAGAATGAGAAAATGAATTCTGAAAGAAAAAATCAAGGAAAGATGTGATAAGATGATTGGTTGGAGAACTTACCTAATATATCTCTGTATATTTCTGCAAGAATGGATGAATGAACATAGAACTTTCTGGAAGTATTGATCAGGAAAATCGCCAGAATGAGATTGGTTAAAAAAACCAAAACAAAGTCCCCTTTCCCTGACAAGATTGCCTTGGAGGATCCTACTTTCACCAATGAGATAAATAAGAAGTGACCAGAACCCATGAGGATTTCTGTGAGGGTGAGGTGATGAAAACAGAAATTTGCACAAATAGTAAATATTTGTGAACCAGTCCTAACCTGATTGATTGGGACTCTCTACTCCAAGGCTGTCAGCTAGAGTGAGAGCATGAGGACGTAATTTTCTGGAAGATGTAAAGGCTAGAAAGTAGGTATCAAAGGTTGACTGATTGAATTACAGTGAACTAAGTTCGCTCTCCCAAGTGTTTCTTTGAGGGTCTGTTATGGTTTGGATATGAAGTACTCCCCAAAATTCCTGTATTAATGCAGGAATGTAAATGATTGTATTGTGAGAGCTGTAAACTAAATCATTCTACCCTAGTTTGAATGACTCGGTCGTAACTGTAGGCAGGTGGGGCAGGGCTAGAGGAAGTGCATCACTGGGTGCATGCCCTAAAAGGGTGCTTTTTCCCTGTGGCCCCTTCTCCCTCCTTCTCTCTCTGCTTCCTCATCTCATGATGAGCTGAGAAGTTTTCTTCCACTGGGCCCTTCCCCCATCATGTGTTGTCTCATGTTGGTCTCAGAGCAATGGAGTCAGCTGTCTATGGACTGAAACCTCTGATACCATCAGCGAAAATAAACTGATTCTCCTCTAAGTTGTTCCTGTTGGGTGTTTTGGTCACAGTGATGAAAAAGCTAACTAAAACAAGGTCCATGTTGGTGGAAAAGGGTATAAGGACAGAACAGTCTGGAAGAAATAAAGATCAGTGGGTGGACTCAGAACATGATTGGACAAGGAAGAATAGAATAAGCTTCCTACTCTCAGTATGTTACAAACACTAAAGGAAGAGAAATTAGTTCAGTACTACTTCAAATGTCTCCCATTTACTTTTATCAGAATGATCTATTCTTATCCTCTAACATCATAGACACCTGCTGGTTCAGGCCCAAAATGGTGTAGTTAGCCTTCCTCTCTGAGACTTCCCATGGCCTACGTTGTTTTTAGTGTGTAGCCAGGGCTAGGAACTAGCTATATTATTGTTAGTCAAGACCAGAAACACTATGATTCAGTTTATACACTCAAGGTCATAAACATTAATTTGTAAGCATGTGCCCTACCCCCTCATGTAACCTGTTGGCATTATGACTTCCTTGTTTGGCCTGCATATAAAATGGGCCTATGGAAATGGGCAAGAGGGGGCTAAAATGGGACTGGCTGGGGGCTGAAGCTGAAGTTGGGTGTCCGGCTAATGTTTGTGGCCACCACTGAATGAAGCATGTCTTCTATCCCAACTGTGTCTTGCATCTTCTTCCATCTGCCAAACTCCAAATATGTTTCCTGGGTCAGAGCCCCCGCACAACACCCCTAAAGAAAAGGGGGATTTTTCTATTTGGCCTCATCTAGTAATGCTGTGAGCCTAATCCCTGACCTTTTTCTCCCTCCCCCCGCCAAAAAAAAGTCTGGCCATACCTCATTCCAGCCACACATATACCTCACAACCCTAGGGGAGGAACATAATTCAATTTACCTTTAATCGATTATATTCTGACTCCATCTCCTGGCCTTTATTTCTTCCACAGAGTTTTTTTTTTCCCTCCCTAATCTCACTATGTCAAACAACCTAGTGTAGTTCTCCTTCACCCAATTGTGTTTGGATCTGCTCCTAGGTCTTTACTTTGTCCAGAGTGTCCTCATTTCCTTTGCCTCTATCCTCAGAGACCCCCAGTGAAGGCAGATTATTTCTTCTAGAAGGTTCTGTATTCATATACTCACTTTATTAGAAATACCCAAAGGAGCAAGTTTAGCTCAAATCCCTTTCAACCGACCAAGTTACAAACTGCTCTCAGACATTTGCTTTTCCCAGCAATATCTGTGTGCTTCCTAGCACCCACAAAGAAACCTGTAAAGTGGATATTTAAGACTTCTTTAGCCAATCATATTCTGAGTCAAACCAATAACCTTTACTTCTTCCAGAGAATTCTGTCTTTATCCACACACACACTTTCACAGAGACCACAGAGAAGGGAACTTAGTTGATGTCTCTTTCAACTATTCGCATTCCTGACCTTTATATTTTCAGGAAAATTCTGTTCTAATGTTCTTACTCTATAAGAAACATCCAGGGTAGGGAGATTAGTATAGATCTCCTTAAACTAATCTTGTTTGGGTATGCTTCCAGACTGTTCCTTTTTCTGGAAAGATCTACCTCCCTTCCACAAACTCACTCTTACAGAAACCACCAGGGAAAGGATTTTCATTTCTCCTTCAATCAATTGATTATGTTTTGACCATACCTCCTGCCCTATGACCTCTGAATTCTTCTGATCATACCTCATACTTCCTGCCCCCCTGAATTCTTCCAGAAAGTTCTATTTTTCTAGCCTGATGCATCAGCAATTCTCAGAGGAAAGACCAATCATATCCTGATCCTCTCTCATTTTTTATATTATTCTCAGATGTTATTTCCTTATCCTTCCCACCCTGCAAGTTTCTGTGAGGATGGGTGGATAAAGAGTGAACAAAGTTGTGATAGGGTCTGAACATGATTGATTGAAGGAGATATGAATTAAGCTTCTTCCTTTGGATTGTCTACCAGAGTGAGCATATATGGACAGTCCTTTAGGAATTAGTAAAGGTCAGGCAGCAGGGTCACAATGAGATTGTCCTAAACTAAGTTCCTTCTCCTGATATTTCTCAAAGACTAAGTGTGGAGTCAGGGTAAGGACAGAACTTTGTTGAAGAAATAAAGATCAAGCTGGGAATAGTGCTGCAAGCCTGTAATCCCAGCACTTTGGGAGGCTGAGACAGGAGAATTGTGAGTTCAAAGCCAGCCTCAGCAATGGTGAGGGGCCAAGCAACTCAGTGAGACCCTGTCTCTACATAAAACACTGGATGTGGCTCAGTGGTCAAGTGCCCCTGAGTTCAATCTCCAGTACCAAAAAAAAAAAAAAAAAAAGATCAAATAGCAGGGTTCAGAACATGTTTGGATCAGGAGTAACTGAATTAAACTTCTCCAACATAGGTATGAGCGAAGGTGCAGAGATGAGGACAGAACATTCTGGGAAAAGTAAAGGTCTGAGTGCCCATCCAAACATGATTGCTAGAATGATCTGAATCAATACTTCTCAAAAGAAAAAATTCAAGTGACTAGCAAACATGTTTAAACGAGTCAGTAGACTGGCCCAACATGTGTTTTGATGAAGACGTACTGAATAAGCCCACATTCCTGGGTGTTTCTGTGAGGGTATGTTTAAGGACAGAATATTCTGAGGGAAAGTAAAGGCCTTGAAGTGGATCTGAACATGTTGGGTTGAAGGAAAACTGATTTAGGCTCCCTTTCTTAAATATCTCTGATAATGTGCCAGTATGAGCATAGAAATTCCTAGAAGAGCCGGGCGCGGTGGCTCAAGCCTGTAATCCCAGCACTTAGGGAGGCTGAGACAAGAGAATCGCGAGTTCAAAGCCAGCCTCAGCGATGGTGAGGTGCTAAGCAACTCAGTGAGACCCTGTCTCTACATAAAACACAAAAAAATGGGGCTGAGGATGTGGCTCAGGGGTTGAGTGCCCCTGAGATCAATCCCCAGTACCAAAAAAAAAAAAAAGAAATTCCTAGAAGAAGGAAATTCCCAACAAAATTGATTGAAGGACTAAACTAAGTTCTCTCCTCTGGAGGCTTCTGTTAGAGATTTTATGTGCCTGTAGAGTAGGGGTGTAAGGACAGAACTTTGCTGAAGAATTAAAGTCATGTGTAGTAGGCTCAGGACTTGACTGGATAAGGAAGAATTTATTCTGTTCCTTTGGGGAAATCTGTGAGGATTGAAGGAGAACAAATCTTTCTGGAAAAGAGCTACGTAATGGAAGACAGAATGAATCAGAGGCTATTACTTCACAGGGACAGAATTATTATCATATGTGATAAGAAGCTTATAAATAGTAAATAGTAAGTTACTGATAGATTGGAGGATCAATTCCTTTTATGAGGTAGATTTTTGTTGTCTATTATTTCAAAGTTGCATTTGTTGTCTACTTTGTCTTACTTTTTAAGTCACATTGTGATACCAGTTTTAATGTATTTTCCTTGCTCTCCTTCTACTTCTCTGTGTCTTTACAGTTTTAAAACATGGATAATGTGCATTGAAACTCCAGGATAAATATGAAGGATTTATACACTTTTTAAACTAGACATTCAAGGGATTTATGAAGGCCATGTCCAAAGAAGGTATTCTTGCAGGGATGGAAATGGGGAAAAGGGTGATGAAGGGTAAAATGTGATGGTACTAGAATTAGGTGAAGGCTCAAGTTTGGGTTTAGACAAAGAAATGATCAAAAAACAAAGCTTAGTAGAAAGTGTAGGCTCTAGATAAATACAAATATTAATTCCATTTTTTTCATAAAGTTTTTGTAGTTGTAGATGGACAGCATGCTTTTATTTTATTTGTTTATTTTTATGTGGTGCCTCACACATGTGAGGCAAGTGCTCTGCCACTGAGCTAGAGCCTCATCCCAGTTCTATGGGATTTTAACCCAGAGTGAGATAGTTACTGGGTTTGATTCATACAAGTAAATGCATATCTGAAGGAGGACAAGGAAAAGTGTCACCATTAAACTAATTCCTATGATATTGGATCCTGAAAGAATTAGACAGTGGCTGGAACCATATAAAGATAGGCTTAATTGAAGGAAGAGAGAGAAAATTAAAACCATCAAAATGAATTTTAATGATATTGGATTCTGGATGAGTTAGTCTTGGGGTATGATCCAAATAAGTGCACACTTTTCTGAATGAAGAGAGGAAAAAATTAATTTACCCCCCAAATCACATCCAACATTTGTTTCACTATTAGTTTTTTTTTTTCTTGCTGTCTAATCTAAATAAGTAAAGGCTTACCTGAATCAGGAGGAGGACAAATGCCACAATCAAAATTAATTCTGTTGATATTGGATTCTGAACAAATTAGTCAGGGGTCTGATCAACATGAGTAAATGCTTATTGGAGGGAGGAGGGGGAAACTACTATTACCAAATTAATTACAGAGATATTATAGTCTAGATGAATTTAGTCATGTGATCTGGTCCGTATAAGTACATGGATCTCTGAAGGAGAAGGAGAGGATTTATCCCCAACATTAATCCAAAGAATTTATTCCTAGACTGGGTATTCATGTTGTTTGAATAAGTAAATTTTTGAAGTACAGGAAACAAAACTCCATGTTTGTTGAAAAGACAATATGGGGGCTGGGTTTGTTGCTCAGCGGTAGAGCACTAGCCTAGCATGTGTGAGGCATTGGGTGTGATTCTCAGCACCACATATAAATGAATAAAATAAAGGTCCATTGATAACTAAGAAAATATTTTTTTAAAAAGACAATATGGACTTGACTGGCACTGTTTTTGTTTCAAAGTGTAATTTTGGTGAAGAAAAATGTGTAGGAGTGTGAGAGAGTCTCCCAGTGTGAGGAAAATATCAGGGTATAATAGAAGCAAGCTATCATAGTCACAATTGGTACGAGTTTTGTCATAGAGTGGGCAGGAAACTCCAGACAAACCAGTTATTCTGGGTTATAATGGAAAAGAAAGTGGGAAACTAAAGTATGCAGGAAACTCCACATATGGTGATTAGCAGACAAGAAATCTGTCAGTAGATAGGAAGGTTCAATTACACTAGAAAACAAATTCTCTGTCTTAGTGGAAAGTAATGTCAATAACTCTACAGCTAGAGAATCCAGATCATGGACAAGCAACTAGAAATTTCACTGTACAAAATGAATGAGGGCAGCCAGGAGAAGACAAGAAATTCCCTGTAGTTAGAAATCATTGAACAGGCCTTGAATTGGATACAAATGCAATCAGAACTGGGTACAGTGGTGCATGCTTGTAATCCCAGTGGCTAGGGAGGCTGAGGCAGAAAGACGGCAAGTTAAAAGCCAGTCTCAGCAATTTAGTGAGGCCCTAAGCATCTTAGCTAGACTCTGTCTCAAAATAAAAAAATTAAAAAAAGTTGGAGATGTTGTTCAGTGGTTATGCACCCTTGGGTTCAATTTTCTGGTACAAAAAGAAAAGAACAGAAAAGAAAAAAAAAAAAGCAGAAATTGGCCAGCTAACCACAATCTGCAAGATCAGCAAGACAGAGACAGAGGTCTTAAAGATGACCCTGGACTCTTGACTTTTGATAAAAGGGTTAGTGAGTTGCAGAGCCTCCAAATCCCAGGTGAAAGAAGAAACAAAGGATCAGAAGCTGAATTGGAAGCTGAAGACCCTGCGGATGGACAAGATGTCAAAATATAAGTCAAAGTTGTTCCAATGATTTTATTGAATAGTTGGAGGGAATTAGGAATTTTGTTTCATCTTTCTGAGCAGCATGTTCCCAGGAGACAACAGTTGCAATGCACTAAAGGAGAGAAATCAAAGTGGGCTCAGTCATATCATTGCTTGGATTTTTCTCACGGTGATAGAAAGTTGGGAGTTAGAACATTATTAGTGCAAACTAACAGTAAGCATTTTCAATCTGGAGAATTTTTTCCTACTCAGATGCATTTTTGCATTCCAATTATTTTCTATAAATGTCATTGCCAAGCATATTTTGAAGGTAAACATTATTATTTTCTAAGGTGCCTTGCTAAGATCAGGGTGACAATCTGGCCCTGAAATTTATCTGAATGTGAATTCTGGTTTAATGCACTTCTTAGATGAGCATTTCATTATATAGGAAGTTAATGCTTTTCTAGCTTTTTAGAGAGCAATTTCTGCTTGTGTCTACATAACTATGCCAGAAAATACCTCATGAATAACAGATTCTTGGAATGACAATGATCATGTTTAGCTAAAATTTGTGTTTTCAAATATTTCTTAAAGTGCTACTTTATTTTAACTTCATTATTAGAGAATTTTTCAACTACAGTTAACTTTTTCTGAAGAGCATTAAAGCTTTATCTTCTAACTCCAAAAAGAGATAGTGCTACTAAAAGTCAATTTAGAGATACAGAGCTTGAAGAAAATTGAGATATCACTCTCATCCTCTGAAGGAACTGGCCCCAAATTTTAAGTGGTTTGCTTAAGGAAGGAGCAAAATAAATTATCAGATTTGGGACTAACGCAAATCTTGATTTCAGGTCAATTCTTTCCATTATCCATGTGGATTGGACTTTATAACTGAAATGCAAATTCAAATGTTATTAAGATATGGGGAATTTTCTGGAAAGCCTTGTTACTTCTGTTGGCTTTGGTGTTCTATAGGCACAAATGATAACTGGTACTGTAAGTACAACCACAAAGTAGAAAACTTTAGCAAGACATTAGAAGTTTTCTGGGTAGAGCTAGAGGGTTTTGTTGACTTTGGTCTCTTGTATGCGCTGGTCTTAAGTGGCAGTATTTGGTCAAGTCTTTGGGCATGCTGTTTTCTTAAAGAATTCTGTTGTTTCCTTTCTGGAAAGCATGCTTTGGGATGAAAATGACATAATGATGGCTAAGATTTGATTCAAAATAATCCAGTGACAAGAGGCATTGGATATGCATATAGACAAAGAAGATTGGTCATATGTTGATAATCACCAAGGCTACATCATGAGTACATGGAGGTTCGTTATAATGCTATAACTACTTCTGTATATACCTACAATTTTCCGTTATCAAAGGCTTAAAGATACGATTATTACTTTTAAGAGACAAGCTTGATGGGTAATAGGAGCTAACTAGTAATAAAGTAACGAAGCTAAGAGCAAGTAACACATCTGGTAGATTTTACTTTCTTCTATTTTCGTACATATGAACATGATTTATTTTGGTGAACTAATTTTATATGAGATTGAATAGATAAAGTGATAAATATAAAGGTACCTTTCTGATCTGAGTCAAGGAAAGAGGAAATTGCAAAATTTATATGAAAATGCCAATTTTCACCAGGTGATGCTCAATCTGAGTTTAAAATTTACCATCATTTTTATTCATAACTTTGATTACTGGGGAGGAAACCACATTTATAAGATAAATAATGGAAGTGATAAGACTTGTAGTAGACAAAAGCAGAGGAATATGGTTGATTAATTTTTTTCCCTCTAGAACACTGAACAATCCTGGAGTTGTTACTGATTTCCTAAGCAATTAGGCGATTCTAGCCCTGCCCTTTCTGGCCCTGCTCTGAAATTATTTGCCTCACTGCTGTAAAAAAGAAAACTAACCAACATGAAACAACTGTGTAGCATTTCTTTTTTCAAAACATTTTATTGTAAAATATAACAGATGTAGCAAATGTAATAAAATGAATGTATAGCTAAAGCAGTTATTATGAGGCAAACACTCTTGTAAACAACTACCAAGGTTAAAAAATTAGAATTTTGCAGGCCACCCCAGAGAGCCATCTTCATCATAACTCTCTCCTCAAAAATAATCTCAGTCTTGACCTTTATGGTAATCAACTCATTATTTTCTTTATAAGTTTATTACCCAAGTGTTTGTTTGTAAACACTTACTTTAATTAGGCCTCCCTTTGATAATTCTTAAATCTTTTTTAACCAAAGTTCTCCCTCCATCAGTTTTTCTTGCAATTTATTTACTGAACAAACTGTGTCTTTTATCCTCTAGAATTTTCCACAGTCTCAGATTTTGCTCTATCTGTCCTGTTTTCGGTAAATCTGTAGTTGTTTCCATAGGCTCAATAAGATTTTAATTCTTTCTTAGGGGGCTTCCTCTATTGGAGGTATAAAATGTTTGGTCATCTCTTTTTTTCATAACTTCGTTTAGCCACCAGTGCCATCAGGCATGAGTTTGAGGATGTCTTCAGATGTTTTTGCTGTCAGAAGTGTGTTCTCTAAATGGGAAAAGCCTCCTGGGAACATTTCCTGAGTTCTTGCATGTTGATAAATTGTTCTGTGGCCTTTTTACTTGAAAGTTAGGCTGGATGTAAAATCTTTGGCTCACATTTCCTTGGCTGTATTAAATATGCTAGTTTTCTGCTATCATAAAGCTTTGCTGTCAAAGTCTAATGATAATCTGATTTTCTCTTGTTTATGAGTAACTTTAATCCTTTTAACAGAAAGCCTCCCCATTTAAAGTTCAGTAATTTTACTAGAATATATTTCTGTGTTGATTGATCTGGGTCAATTTCCTTGGGCACATGGTTGTGCTTTTTTAATATGTAGTTTTAAATCCTATTTCAGGGAAGTTCTCTTGCATCATACTTTGTAGAAATGGTTTTGTTTCCTTCCCATGATTTTTTTCTTTGGGGATTGAGAGCTTTTAGAAAGTAGAAAAAATTTTGAACAGCTGCTGGGGGCATCGTCACAGGGATGAATGAAGAATTGCCAACCAGCATTGAAGGCCCAATTGAGATTAAATGGCATAAATTTGTAGTAGAGCCAATTGGCACTATTCTTCAACTTTCTCTAGCAGAACTTAGCACAAGCAAACAAAACAGATGTTTGGGTTTATCCAATGCTGTATATTGGCAGGGTAGATAGAGAATAAGGTCAAGGGGATGACAGATTCTAGGTGTTAGTTGAAATGTAGTTGAAATAGTTATCAAAATATTAATTGTAGAAATAAGACAAATGCATTTTTGAATTTCTGGAACATCTCCAATGATATACTATTTTATTTTCTATAAGAAGAATTGAAATGTATGACTAAAGATAACCTAATTCTTATTCTTTTGTGAGAACACTTGTAAAACATTTTTAAAAATCAGAAAAAAAAGTTTGATAGACTATTTGTCCCAATTTTTTGAGTTGGACAGAAATAGCTGTCTTTGGCCAGAGCATAAAAAACATACCTGGATTTTTTTGTGCAGTAATAATGTCAATAAAAACAGTGCTGAAGAAAAAAACACCCTTTAATTTGAGCCTTTTTTGTATGTCGTGTATAGTGGTATTGGTAGGTTTATAATTCTTGCTAATATTGTTCCTGCTACATTTTAGGATTATGGAGCAGAAAGTACTGTAAATCTCAAAAATAGGTACAGTTATTATTTGTCTATGGACTTCCTTTCTAAATTGGGGATTGATCAATATTTCCAAGTATTTTCTATATTTACATCCAGCTTAAAGTGATATTAGACAACATTGTAATAATAAAAAGCGTATTGTTTCCTTGGCTTGTCATTCCTCATGGAAGTGGTTAAAATGCCCTTTGTTTAAATCTCTCCTTATTTTCCTTTAAGTTTCCTAGCAATCCCTGCTCTTTAACTGTGACATCATTTATGCCTATTGACTGGTTGGCTTTCTTGATCATTGTACCCTATCTTCCTGTTAAATAGCAGCAATTTATGCAGTTATTGTTTATTAACTGGTGGTTGTGTCCAGAATCCCAGCAAAGCTAGATACACAACAAATCCCATTCATAAATCTGAAGAAGTACTATAACCAACTTAAAAAATCTCATATAAAGTTTATTACCTCTAGCTAACCTCTCTTTGCCATTATTATCACTGTGAAGTCCATCCTTTCTTGGAATTTCCTTGCAAGGATCCAGTCAATATCTATTTTTTCATCTTGGTCCTACTTTTGCCTCTAACTAATATAATGATATTTAGTTGTAATATACTGGGATAAGCTAATCAGGGATCTTAATATGAGCTTTTTGATCAATTTATCCAGGTTGTGTCCTTTATTACGAGGATATCTCCTTTTCCCAACTACTTTTAAGATATTTTCTGCTGCTGATCTTTGCAGAGAGCTTTAGAATGCTAATATTTTTACCCAAAATGCCAATGCCTAGCCTCTTTGCTGGAACAAGACAACATTACAGATGTGGAATCCTTTCTTTTGATATGCTATAGGTGCCCATGTTGATATTACTGATTATAATGAGTTAGTAATATCCTCCCCATGTTCCGTGTTCACCTGGAAGCTCAGAATGTGACCTTCTTGAAATAGGGTCTTTGAAATGTAACTAAATTAAAGATTGAGAAGTTATGAGATTCACCATGTTTGTGATAATTGGTTATAGTAGCCTTAGGAAACTAATACACTGATTCTGCACCAAGGATACTGCATCATACTCATCCAAAACTATTGGCACCAATGCTGAAAAAGTGTAGGCACTTCCCTAACTCCTACCTGTTGGCTTAGGAACAGTATGACTCCAAGGCCAAGAAGGATCTTTTCTGACACCCTGAAATACAAGTGTATTGGATGGATAGCACTATGGGTAGTACTGGGCAGAATATTGGGTAATAAGGACATTTTCAAAAAGAGAGTGGTATTTCATTTATTGTGAATATGACAATCCAAGCCTATGTGCTTAAGTCTCTCTCATTTTTGAAGTCACCAACCAGAGCAAATAAATCAGTTGTTCACACAGAATTCCAGAGCAGGGATCCCTAGCTCTTGTGACTAGTGATATAAATACTTTGAGTTCTTGCTAAGGATACATAAAGAAGGGCTAGAGATTAGCACCATACAACATACAAGGCTGTTTTGAAAGTGGTCTGTTAGTACTGGTGGGCTACTTGCTCATTAGAGGAAATAGAGTAACCTATACATGGAAACAATTCCCAATAAGATTCAAGAAAGCAAATGCATTCCAATTTCAAGATAAGCCTGGGATAGTGGACTAAATAATCAGTTCCTATTAGTAAATTAGTAAATCTAAGCATTTTGGGTGGGATAGGAGGTACTGCTATGAATGCTTTGTGTTGTAGAATGACCAAGTTGGCAGGGCTATCCATCCACTATTATAATATGCAACAATGACATCTAGATTTAAATACTTTTGCATATTTTAAGCTAAAAGAGGAGACTCATTCCAACTCTCCTTTCTTTAAATATTCTTTAGTTATAGATGGACACAATGTATTTATTTATTTATTTTTATGTAGTGCTAAGGATTGAACCCATTGCCTCATACGTGCGAGGCAAGTGCTCTACCACTGAGCTACAACCCCAGCCCCCCAACTCTCCTTTTAAGAAGATTCCAAGGAACCAAATGTATACAACAAGCTGCTTATAAAGAGACTTAGGTAAAAGAAAAGCAGACTTGCATATGTCCAGGTCACTACAGAAAGTGGCTTATAAAAAAGCTGTATTTTAAAATAAAGCACATTTCCCTTGAGTTTCTTCCTTAAAAACTGTTGTTATTTTCAAGAATCAGATACATAATATTCTTCTTATATATTTAGGATGATGAAATATTGACTTCCTACCAAAAAGTCCAAAGCACTTTGTATTTGGGGTTCTATGTATTCTCAGTATGCAGACTAAAAGTATATTAACCTGCACATGTTGGAATCTTTCCAGATTTCTTATTACTATCATGATCGACAGTTTGACAGTGGGGTTTGGTAATGATCCTCTTCCCCAAGAGTTCTTTGATTATGATTTGCTGGCATAGCATTTCTCCTACATAATTCTCAGAATCACCTTGAGTAATCCAGCTTTATGATGCACTGATCCTCTTGTGTTCACTCCACATCTTATGCAAATACAGAAACACCTAGATCCTTACCCTAAATGTCCTCTTCAACTTCACCTTCTACCCTCACTCCTGGCAGGTCACCAAATGAAAGTCATTCCGATTCATGTTTTGGGATTTTCTGGAATGATTGTCAAGGGGAATAAATTGGACTTGGGAGTGACTCTCTTATTTGCTCTTCTTATAAATTATTATGCAATGTGTAGAATGAGTGCTGGAAAAGAGCAATTCACAACCTAGTGCCCAAATTCATGTGCCAGGTATTTAAAGTAGCTAGAGACAGTCCCCAAAATGCCACCACTTCCTCCATACTGGCTACTAAAGTGTACTGGCTACTAAGTATATCTTATTATATCTTAGTAGCCAGTACACTAGTACTTAGTAGCCAGTACACTTTTTAATTTCTGCAATCCATTACAGAAATTTCAACCTAACATATACAATGCCAATTATCTACCTAAAAGCCATTCTCTCCACTTGTCCTAAATAACAGAACCTGCTATTTTCCCTCAGGACATAGGCAGAGATCCCTTAATCTCAAGGTTGATGAACCCCTAACCTTGCTTCAGGGAGTAAATTAATTGCTCTAATCATTTTAATTCTGTTTTTGTCTAGTGTTGAGCCTTCAGCCCAGGGAGTTCAAACCAGTAAGATGTAAAAGGAAATGTGGCAAGTTAAACATTAATGTAACACCAACATGGTTATTACAACTTAAACCATCTTAAGTTAGGAAACCCTGTGGTCAGAAGGAAGCCATCTTGAAACTAAGGAATCATGTGATTGAACTAGGACCATCTAGAAATTAGGGAATCATGTGACCAGAGGTGCCATTTTTAAATTCCCTAACAAATATCCAATCACAATTGTAGCCCTTCCCTTTTGCCCACCCCGATTTTAAATAAGCTAATCATATAGATTGTACTCCCGAGCTCTTCTTATCAGGAGCAAGGGGCAGTACCTTGTTAGGGACAAATGTTGGCAGACTGCCTGCCCAGGTGTGCTTGCTCACTAGATTTTCTTTGGGAGCACACCCTTCTGCAGAATACATGTGTTGCTGACCACTTATGAGCATGTGTTTGATTTCTTTCAGTGCCTTATTATTTCTAACAGGTATTCCTAGGAAACATCTTGTTTCCTGGTAAAGGGATAGAGCATAAAGAGTTTGCTGACACTCCCCTTCTCTCTTTTAGCCTTAGACTAAGAAGTGAAGCCTAGAATTCTGAGTCATCTTAAAAAAGTGAAATGACAATTTTGAAAGCAAAAAGTCAATAGAACAGTTATGAAAAGGCAATGTCTAGATTTTCAATGGTGTTTTTGACCAGTCAGACCAATACGAACAACTGCCTATGCGTAGACCAGCAGATTTCAAGCTTGTAAGGTTCAGAACCTTTACAATTATACACATTACTAGGAATGTTAATTTCTTAGCTTTGACAAATGGGCAACAATTATAGCATTAGAGGACATTGGATAAGTGGTATATAGGAACTCATCTCTACAACTCTTCTATAAATCTAAAATTATATCAAAGTAAAAAGTTTAAAAATATCACTGAGCCTTCCCCCCCCAAAATCTTTCACTTGCTTAAAATATATCTATTGACATTTTCCAATTTTAAAAATTTATTTACTAATTCATTTAAACATATAAATAATATGTATTGGGATGTGGACATAGCTTAGTGGTAGGGTACTTGCCTAGCATGTGCAAGGGCCAGAGTTTGAGCCTCAGCCCCACCAAAAATAAAATAAAATAAAATATCTATTATGTTTACTTGAAAGCTTGAATGTTATTATAAACAAATACAGTTTGTATTTGTTAAATACAAAATGACAAGTTCACATTTTTTTTAATTAAAAAATAGTATCTGCCAAATACTCAAGTCTCTATTACCATAGTTTGCCTGTAAGTCATTCTTTCAAGTAAAAATGATGTTTCATTAGAAAAACAGTCAGGGTAGTTTGCTTCGCAACCGTGAAAGCCTTGTAAGCTCCAGTGTACAGAGAAGTCCTTTATGTAAACTACAGTGTACAGAGAAGTCCTTTCATTTCATCCCACAGAATATTAAAAATATTTAAGGGTTGATATTTAATAAAATTATCATTTTTTACTGCTTATTCAAGAATAGTTGTAAGTGTATCATGCATTTCCCAACCACTCCCCATAAGTAGGGAGCAGTGAAGAATACAATGACTATGGCTAACATAGTTTGGTACCACTCCTTTGATTTGTACTAAATTGCTAGTAATTTTTGCCTCCTGTTATTGTTTGGGAGGTGAGATGTCCTTTCAAAAAGCTCTTATGTTAATGCAGGAATGTTCAGAGGTAAAGTGATTGGAATTGTGAGAGATGTAACCTAATTAATTAGTCCATCCTAGTTTGAATGGACTGGGTAGTAACTCTAGGTAGATGGGGCATGACTGGAAGAGGTAGGTCACCAGGGGTGTGACCTGCGAGGGTGCATCTTGCCTGTGCCTCCTTCCCACCCTGCTCTATTTCCTGGCCTCAGCATGGGCTGAGATGCTTTCCTCCACTGGGCCCTTCCCCCATGATGTGCTGCCTCACCTTGGACAGCCATCTATAAACTGAGAACTTTCAAACCATGGATCTCAAATAAACTTCCTCCTCTCAGTTGTAATAGTTGGGTGTTTTGGTCACAGTAATGAAAAGCTGACTAAAACACTTCCTTGGCTTTGAATCATTGGTACCAATGCTGACACAGTGAAAACATCAAATCATTTCTTATAATTATTGTTAAAAGGGCCTCAGGGACTCACAGGAGTCATTGGATCACACTGAGACCTATGTGAGGAAAATAAATCCTTATTTGCTTAACCCACTCTTAATCAGATTTTCTGTTATTTGCAACTCAAAGCATTTCTGATACATTGAGTATTTTAATGCTAATCAAAACATCCATGCTTCTACTTCTGTTTAATAAAAAAATATGGTTATCTTTTTTAATTGAATCTTTTCCTATATGGATCTGGAGATAATTTACTCCTCAAATTCCTGTGGTATTTCCCTGAGTGATCTGTATGGGCTATACTTCCCCAATTAACAGAACAATGCTAAGCAACCTTCAGACTCCATGCAATCTACCTAGCTTTGAAATATTCCCCATGATTTAATTTTTGGAATACAAATCTTTTTTTTAAATTTTATTCTACTTAGGTATACATGATAGCAGAATGCATTTTAATTCATTGTACACAGATGGAGCACAATTTTTCATCTCTCTGGTAGTACATGATGTAGAATCACATCATATATGCAGTCATACATGAAGCTAGAGCTATGATGTCCATCTTATTCCACCATCTTTACTGTCCCCATGCCCCCTTCCCCCTCCCTCCCCTTTGACCAAAGTTCCTCCATCTTTCCAGTGTACCCTCCCCCATTATGGATCAACATCCACTTATCAGAGAGAACATTTGGCATTTGTTTTTTTGGGATTGGCTTACTTCACTTAGCATGATATTCTCCAACCCCATCCATTTACCTGCAAATGCCATAATTTTATTCCCTTTTATTGCTGAGTAATATTCCATTGTATATATATATATATCACAGTATTTTTATCCATTCATCTATGGAAGGACATCTAGGTTGGTTCCACAGTTTAGCTATTGCAAATTGAACTGCTATAAACATTGACATGGCTGAGTCACTGTGGTATGCTGTTTTTCAATCTTTGAGTATAGACCGAGGAGTGGGATAGCTGGGTCAAATGGTGGTTCCATTCCAAGTTTTCTAAGGAATCTCCACACTACTTTCCAGATTGCTTGTACCAATTTACAGTCCCACCAGTAATGTATGAGCATGCCTTTTCCCCCACAACCTCGCCAATACTTATCGTTGTTTGTATTCTTGATAATTGCCATTCTGACTGGTATGAGAGTAGTTTTGATTTGCATTTCTCTAATTACTAGAGATGTTGAACATTTTTTCATATGTCTGTTGGTTGATTGTATATCTTCTTCTGAGAAGTGTCTGTTCAGCTCCTTAGCCCATTTATTAACTGTGTTGTTTGTTTTTTGGTGTCAAGTTTTTTGAGTTCTTTATATATCCTGGAGATTAGTGCTCTATCAGATGTGCATGTGGCAAAAATTTGTTCCCAGATTGTAGGCTCTCTGCTCACTTCATTGATTGTTTCTTTTGCTGAGAAGGAGCATTTTAGTTTGAATCCATCCCATTTATTGATTCGTGATTTTACTTCTTGCACTCTAGGAGTCTTGTTAAGGAAGTGAGGTCCTAATACCACATGATGAAGATTTGGGACTATTTTTTCTTCTATTAGGTGTAGGGTCTCTCTGGTCTAACTCCCAGGTCCTTGATCTACTTTAAGTTGAATTTTGTGCATGGTGAAAAATAGGGGTTTAGTTTCATTTTGCTACATGGGGATTTCCAGTTTTCCCAGCACCATTTGTTGAAGCGGCTATCTTTTCTCCAATGTATGTGTTTCGCTCCTTTGTCTAGTATAAGATAACTTTATTTAAGTGGGTTTGTCTCTGTGTCTTCTATTCTGTACCATTGGTCTACATGTCTATTTTGGTGCCAGTACCATGCCATTTTTGTTACTATAGCTTTGTGGTATAATCTGAGGTCTGGTATTGTGATGCCTCCTGCTTCACTCTTCTTGATAAGGATTGCTTTGGCTATTCTGGATTTCTTATTCTTCCAAATGAATTTCATGATTCCCTTTTCTATTTCTATAAGGAATGACATTGGGATTTTAATTGGAATTGCATTGAATCTATATAGTGCTTTGGGTAATATGGCCATTTTGACAAAATTGATTCTGCCTATCTAAGAGCATGGGAGATTTTTCCATCTTCTAAGGTCTTCTACAATTTCTTTCTTTAGTGTCCTGTAGTTTCATTGTAGAGGTCTTTCATCTTTTTTGTTAAATTGATTCCCACTTCTCTTTCAGAGGGTTTATCACTGATGTATAGAGATGCAATTGATTTATGGGTGTTGATTTTAATCCTGCTACTATGCTGAATTCATTTATTAATTCTAGAAGTTTTCTGGTGGAATTTTTTTGGATCCTCTAAGTATGTGGTCTGCAAATAATGATAGTTTGAGTTCTTCTTTTCCTATTCATATCCCTTTAATTTCTTTTGTCTGTCTAATTGCTCTGGCTAGTG
>CM053417.1:48732840-48749556 GCA_028644305.1 Xerus rutilus | reverse complement strand
TTGGCCTTGGGTTTAGCATAGATAGCTTTTACAAAGTTGAGGTATGTTCCTATCATCCCTAGTTTTTCTACTGTTTTGAACATAAAAGTGTGCTGTATTTTGTCAAATGCTTTCTCTGTATCAATTGATAAAATCATATAATTCTTATCTTTAAGTCTATTGATGTGATGGATTATGTTCATTGATTTCCGTATGTTGAACCAACCTTGCATCCCTGGAATGAACCCCACTTTATCATGGTGCACTATCTTTTTAATATGTTTTTGTGTATGATTTACCAAAATTTTATTGAGAATTTTTGCATCTATGTTCATCAGGGATATTGGTCTGAAATTTTCTTTTTTTGATGTGTCTCAGTCTGGTTTTGGTATCAGGGTGATACTCGCCTCATAGAATGAGTTTGGAAGGGTTCTTTCCTTTTCTATTTCATGAAATAGTTTGAGGGGTATATAGGTTTTATAGAACTCAGCTGAGCATCCATCTTGTCCTGGGCTTTTCTTGGTTAGCAGGTTCTTGATGGCATCTTCTATTTACTTGCTTGAAATTGATCTGTTTAAGTTGTGTATGACCTCCTAGTTCAGTTTGGGGAGGTTATATGCCTCTAGAAATTTGCTGGTGTCTTCAGGGTTTTCTATTTTACTGGAGTATAAATTTTCAAAATAGTTACTAATTATCCTGTGTATTTCAGTAGTATGTGTTGTGATATTTCCTTTTTCACCTCAAATTTTAGTAATTTGGGTTTTATCTCTCCTTCTTTTCATTAGGGTGGCTAACAGTTTGTCAGTTTTATTTACTTTTTCAAAGAACCAGCTTGTTGTTTTGTCAATTTTTTGAATTGTTTCTTTTATTTCAATTTTGCTGATTTCAGCCCTGATTTTTAATTGTTTCCTGTCTTCTACTTCTTTTGGTGTTGGTTTGTTTTTCTTTTTCTAGGGCTTTGAGATATAAAGTCATTTATTTGTTGACTTATTCTTATTTTAATAAATGAGCTTAATGCAATGAACCTGCCTCTTAGCACTGCCTTCATGGTGTCTCAGAGATTTTGATATGTTGTATCAGAGTTTTCATTTACCTCTAAGAAATTTTTTATCTCTTCCCTGATGTCTTCTGTCATCCATGCATCATTCAATAGTGTATTATTTAGTTTCCAGTTATTGGAGTAGTTTCTATTTTTTAATCTGTCATTGATTTCTGATTTTATTCCATTGTGGTCAGATAGGATGCAGGGTAGAATCTCTATTTTTTTGTATTTGCTAAGACTTGCTTTGTGACATAACATTTGATCTATTTTGGAGAAGGATCCATGTGCTGCTGAGAAAAAAGTGTATTCACTCATTGATGGATTGAATACTCTACATTGTGAGGAGCTAGCTCTATGCTATGCCCTTATGACTAGCCATTGTGTGTAAATGGGAAAGGCACAAAGGAAGGAGGAACTATATGATTGGTTTACATTTACTGTTGGTTCCGTGAATGTGCAGTTCATGGACAGAACTCAGGGGGCTTATGTGCCTTGCCACATGGACAGCTGTTGCCTACATGCATTGTCTCTGATTGGCCAAACGGCCCTATAAGTTGAATGCTTGTTCCGCAAATAAATGGGTGCCTGCTCTGACTGTACTCCCTAGTGTGTCTGATTGTCCTGCGGTGGCGGAAGGCTGGGAACAGATGGCTAGTAGGCTCCAACTCTTCCCAACTTCCATGGCTAGGTGAATGTGGGGGTGCCCCTTCGACCCAATGGCACGGGATGGACTGCAACCCCCGCACTATATATGTTAAGTCTAAATTATTGATTGTTTCATTGTTTTCTATGGTTTCTTTGTTGAGTTTTTCTTTGGAAAATCTATCCAGTGGTGAGAGAGCTGTGTTAAAGTCACCAAGTATTATTGTGTTGTGGTCTATTTGATTCTTGTAGTTGAAAAGGATTTGTTTGATATACATAGATGTCCCATTCTTTGGGGCATAGATATTTATGATTGTTATATCTTGTTGACATATGATTCCCTTAAGAAGTATGAGATGTCCTTCTTTATCCCTTTTCACCAGCTTTGGTTTGAAGTCCACTTTATCTGATATGAGGATGGAAACTGCTGCTTGTTTATGCACTCCATGTGAGTAATAAGTTTTTTTTCCCATCCTTTCACTTTCAGTCTGTGCATGTCTTTTCCTGTGAGATGAATCTCTTGAAGGCAGCATATTGTTGGATCTTTTTTTAAATAATCCAGTCTGTCAGTCTATGTCTTTTAATTGATGAATTTAGGACATTCACATTCAGGGTTATTATTGAAATATGATTTGTAATCCCAATCATTTTGGTTTATTTTTGGTTTTTACCTTGACTTGGTTTCTCCTTTGGCCTTTTTTTTAGTGTAATTTCTCTCTTTTTATACTTTCATTGTTGGTTATCATTTCCTCCTCATGGAATATTTTGCCAATAATGCTGTGTAGTGCAGGCTTTCTTGCTCTAAATTCTTTTAACTTTTGTTTATCATGGAGGGTTCTTATTTCATCATCAAATCTGAAGCTCAATTTTGCTGGATATAAGATTCTTGGTTGGCATCCATTTTCTTTTTTTTTTTTTTTTTTTTTTTTTTTTTTTTTTTTTGGTACCAGGGATTGAACTCAGGGGCACTGGACCACTGAGCCACATCCCCATCCCTATTTTGTGTTTTATGTAGAGACAGGGTCTCACTGAGTTGCTTAGTGCCTCGCCATTGCTGAGGCTGGCTTTGAACTCGCGATTCTCCTGTCTCAGCCTCCCAAAGTGCAGGGATTACAGACGTGCGCCACCACGCCCGGCGGCATCCATTTTCTTTCAGAGCTTGGTATATGTTGTTCCATGATCTCCTGGGTTTTAGAATTGGGGTTGAAAAATCTGCTGAGATCCAAATTGGTCTCCCCTTATATGTAATCTGATTCCTCTCTCTTGCTGCCTTTAAAATTCTATAATTATTCTGTATGCTGGACATTTTCATTATAATGTGCCTTGGTGTATATCTGTTGTAATTTTGTACATTTGGTGTCCTGTAAGCCTCTTGTATTTGATTTTCCAATTCATTTTCCATGTTTGGGAAATTTTCTGATATTATTTCATTGAAAAGGTTGTCCATTCCTTTGGTTTGAAATTCTGTGCCTTCTATCCCAATATATCCTAGATTTGGTCTTTTGATGCTTTCCCATAATTCTTGTATGTTCTGTTCATGATTTCTTACCATCTTCACTGTGTAGTCAACTTTATTTTCAAGATTGTATATTTTGTCTTCATTATCCTAAGTTCTGTCTCCAAGTGAGGTAGACTGCTGGTAATCCTTTCTATCAAGTTTTTTATTTGGTTTATTGTTTCTTTCATTTCAAGAATTTCTGATTGGTTTTATTTACCCACAATCTCTAGCTCTTCTTTAAAGTAATCTTTTGCTACCTATATTTGCTCTCTTATCTCTTGGTTGGAGTGATCAATGGTTGCCTTTATTTGCTCTCTTATTTCTTTGTTGGAATGATCAATTTTTGCCTGTATTTTCTTGCTTAAGTCATTCTTTAATTTGCAGATCATTTCAATTATGTACATTCTGAATTCTTTCTTTGACATTTCATCAAATGTGCTCTCAATGGATTCTATTATTGTAGTATTTAGGTTTATTTGGGGTACTTTCTTCCCTTGTTTTTTCATGTTGATTATGTATCTTCCTTTCTTGCAATGCTGATCTGAGGTATTGTGGTTTCTATCCTATAATCTTATAGTGACACTACAGATTACCTATATCTCACCTTGGAGTTCACTTCCAGTCCCCAGTGGTGACCCCAGATGGACACTACTGCCACTAAAAATGGTGGCAGTGAAAGTTGGAGTGGCCTTGCCTGGGCTCCCTTGGTGGTACCAAAAGGTGGTCTTGGGCCTCGTCCTGTGCTCCCGCTGGTCTTTAGGAACTCTGGTGCAGAACTGGGGGTGGTCCCAGGCCCCACTTAGGCCAGGTCTCCCACAGGGGTACCCGTAGGCAGTTCTTCTCCTGGGTCTGGGTTCCCCTGTGACTGCAGGCTAGCAGTCTTGGGTCTGACCTTGACTGGGCTCCCATGGTGGTCGCTGAAGGTGGTCTTGGACCCTAGACTGTGCTCCTGCTGGTCGGCAGGAACTCTAGAATAGAAATCTTAAATTATTAAAGTTACTAAGTGGTAAATCTCCTAATTTCCATTAATGTATTTTAAATCTTTCTTTGCATTATTGTAGCACCAGACAAGTTAGAAAAGCTGCTTGTCTTAAGAGAGCTGAGTCAGAAACAAGGACAATGCATTGCCAAGGAGTGGCATCAGAGACCTTATACACAAGGTACATGACATAGTTCAAGGTAAAGGAAAAAGAGAATAGATCCAGGAATAAAGATTAGCTTCTCCCTTCTTCTATTTTGGGAATATATTGCAGCAAGAATGTTGGTTCCATTCTAACCTATTTAGTAGTTTGGAGGTAGTAAAGAAAGTCTCTTGGTATTTTAAATCCCTGCCCACTGCAATATGTAATCATAACAATTCACATTTGAGTATATTTTGTATGGAATAAAACCAGTAGGTAACATAAGGAGGGGACAGAAAAATACATTTGAAAAGTATACCTCAAAAAAAACTAGGGGATTCCAATATTCTAAAATGTTAACGAGAAAAATGAAATCCATTAGTATTGGAGAAATAGCGTATTTTATCTAAATTCAATTGCACATGTTTTATTTTAAAAGATACTTTCTTATGAGCATTATAAAAGAAATCTCTCAGAAAATACCCCTTCTGTTAAAGGGCACCTATGAAAAATTCACAGCTAACACCATACTTAGCGATGAAAGACTGGATGTTTGTTCTAAGACCAAGACAAGGACTTCACTCTTCTCTTTTTTTTTGAAACTCGTGTCAGAAATTCTAGCCAGAGAAATTTAAACAAGAAATAAAGTACATTTGGATTGGAAAGGAAGAAAAAAACACTATCTTTATTTGTATATGATATGATCTTTGTATAGAAAATCATAAGGAATTAATTTTTAATAATACTATTAGAACTAATAAACAAGGTCAGCAAGGCTTCAGAAAACATTATTAATGTACAAAATTAATTATGATTCTACATTCAAAATGAACAATTTGAAATAAAATAAATAAAACAATTTAATTCATATTATCATCAAGAAGAATAAAATATTTCAAAGAAATAATGACAGAAAACACCCCAAAGTTAGGACGAGAAATAGCCAGATCCAGGAAGTATAAAGGACACAAATAAGATAAATCCAAAGAGACCCATGCCAAGACACATTATGATCAAATTGTTAAAAGTTATAGAAAAAGTGTTGAAAGCAGCCAGGGAAAAGTGATTGTCACATGTAAGATAATCACTATAAGACTATTAGTGGATTTCTCATTAGAGACCTTTAGACCAGAAGGGAGTGGGATGATATATTCAAAATCCTAAGAGAAAAACATTTGCCAACCAAGAATAATACACCCAACAATCCTTTCTTTCAAAAATGAAGGATAAACAAACTTTCTCAGACAAAAACTGAGAATTTATCATCACTAGACATGCCTTATAAGAAATACAAAAGAGACTTATTCAAGCATAAGGAAGAAAATGCTAATTAGTAACATAAAAACCTATGAAAGTATAAAACTCACTATTACTAGTCAAACCCAAAACATTGTAATTCTATAATGGCAGTGGATAAATCAATTTTATTTCTAAAAATTAAAAGGCAAGGCTATTTAAAGAAACTAAAGCTACAAGTTTGTTAAGGAGTATGTATAAAAAATGTGAAGTGTGACATCAAATACATGAAACTTTAGAAAAGAGCAGGGCGCGGTGATGCACGCCTGTAATCCCAGCACTTAGGGAAGCTGAGACAGGAGAATCACAAGTTCAAAGCCAGCCTCAGCAATGCCAAGGCACTAAGCAACTCAGTGAGACCCTGTCTCTAAATAAAACACAAAATAGGGCTGGGGATGTGGCTCAGTGGTCAAGTACACCTGAGTTTAATCTCCAGCACCCCCCACCAAAAAAAAAAACCTGTGAAATTGAAGGTGTGAAAGTATAGGGTATGTGTTTACAATCAAAGATTATATGTTTACAATCAAAATTAAGTTGTTATCATCTTAAAATAGCCTATTATATGTATAAAATATTCATGTATGCTTCAGGGTGACCACAAAGCAAAATTCGAAAACAGATACACAAAAGATAATAAGAAAATATCCTAAGCACACCACTAGAGAAAGCCAGAAAACCACAAAGAAAGCATTTGATAAGGAAAGGAACAAAGAAGCTAAAAATAACAACCAGAAAACAATTAACAAAATGTCATTAGCAAGTCCTCACTGATCAATAATTACTTTGAGTATAAATGGAATAACTCTCCAATCAAAAGGCAGAGAGTAGCAGAAAAATTGATTAAAAAAGAAAAAAAAACAACCTGGTGGCACAGAGGCTGAGGCAGGAGGATTGTGAGTTCAAAGGCAGTCTCAGCAACTTAGCAAGACACTAAAGGAACTTAGCAAGACTCTGTCTCTAAATAAAATATAAAAAAGGGCTGGCAAAATGGATTGGATGTGGCTTAGTGCTTAAGCAACCATGGAATCAATTCCTGCCCCCCACCAAAAAAAACTACCACCACCCAAAACAAAAACAACTACATACTGACTCATTTCACCTTAAAGCACACTCATAGACTGAAAGTGAAGGGATAGAACCAGATATTGTATGCAAATGGAAACCAAAAGAAAGCAAATGGAAACAAAATAATTGTTAGGTAAAAAAAAATGTAAAAAGAGACAAGATCATTATATAGTGATAAAATGTGTGAATTCATCAAAAGGGTATAATAATTGCAAGTATATATGAAGCCAGCATTAAAGCCTCTAAATATATAAAGCACACATTAAGAAATCTGAAGACAGACACAGGCTGCAACATAAAGAGAATTTTAATATCCCACTTTCAACATTGGACAGATCATCCATACAGAAAATCAAGGAAACATTTTACTTCAACTGCACTTTAGACCAACTGGACCTAATAGATATATACAGAACATTCCACTCAATGGTAACAGAACGCTCATTCTTCTCAAGTACATTCAGAATTTTATCCAGGACAGATTAGGCCACAAAACAAGGTTTAACAAATTTAAGATCAAAATCATATGAAGTGTCTTTTGCAACCACAATGATATGAAACTAGAAATTGATAATCTCAGGAATCATGGAAAATTAACAAATATGTAAATATTAAACGATATGTTCCAGAACAAATACTGGGTCAAAGAAGAAACTAAAGGGAAATTTAAAAATACCTCAAGACAGGGGCCTGGGGCTGATAGAGCACTTGCCTAGCATGTGTGAGGCACTGGGTTCGATCCTCAGCACCACATAAAAATAAATAAATAAAATAAATGTATTGTGTCAATCTGTAGCTAAAAGAAAAAAAAAACTCAGACAAACAAATGGAAACTGTACATACAAAACTTATGGGATGTAGCAAAAGCAGTTCTAAAAGGAGCTTTGTAGTGATAAATACCTACATCAAAAAAGAAGAAAGACCTCAAGTTAACATCTTAACTTTTTACCTTGAATAACTACAGAAGGAAGAGTAAACTAAGCACATTAACAGATGAAAGGAAATAACAAGGATCAGAGCAGATGAAATAGAAACTAGAAAAACAATATAAAAAAATTAACAAGGGGCTGGGATTATGGCGCAGTGGTAGTGTGCTTGCCTAGCACGCGTGAGGCACTGGGTTCGATCCTCAGCACCACATAAAAATAAAATAAAGATATTCTGTCCACCTACAACTAAAAAAAATAAATTAATTAATTAATGAAACTAAGAATTCACTTTTTTAAAAAATTGAGTAAACTTGACAAATTCTTCGTTAATCTAAGAAAAAAAGAGACTTCTCAAAAACAAAAACAAAAACCACCAAAATCAGAAATGAAAAAGGAGACAGTACAATTGATAACACAAAACACAAACATCATAAGAAAGTACTATGAACCATTATACACCAACAAACTTGACAACCTAGAAGAAAGGGATAAATTCCTAGAAGCATAGGGATTACCAAGACTGATTCATAAAGAAATTAGAACTCTGAACAGAATTAGTACATAAAAATCAATAGCATTTTTATGTGCTAACAATGAACTATCTAAAAAAGAAAAAACAAAATCATTTTCAATAACATCAAAAACAATACTCAAGAGGAAATTTAACCAAGGAAGTAAAAGATTTTTATACTAAAAACAGTAAAACATTTGTGAAAGAAATTAAATATGACACAAGTGAATGGAAAATATCCAATGTCCATGAATTGGAATAATTAATATTATTAAAATGTCTATACTGCCAAAGCAATTTATGGATTCAACAGTCCCCATAAAAATGTCATTCTTCACAGAAATAGAAAAAAAATCCTAAATTTGGCATGGAACCACAAAAGAAACTAAACAACCAAAGCAATCTTGACCAATGATAACAAAGCTGGAGGCATCAAACAGCTGGATTTCAAAATATATTACAAAGGTACAGTAATCAAAGCAGCATGGTACTGGCATAAAAACAGATACACTAACCAACTGAATAAGGTAGTCCATACATAAACCCATATATCAATTGCTTTTTTATAAAGGTGCCAAAAACACACATGGGAGAAAGGATAGTCTTCCAAAAAATGATGCTGGGAAAACTGATGTATAACCACATACAGAAGATGGAAATGGACATTGTCATCCTACATATAAGAATAAACTCAAAATGAATTAAAGACTTAAATGTTAGAGTTGGGGTTGTGGCTCAGTGGAAAAGCACTTGCCTGGCACATGTGACGCACTAGGTTCGATTCTCAGCACCACATATAAATAAATAAAATAAATGTCCATTAACAACTAAAAAGATATTTTTAATAAAGACTTAAATGTTAGATCTGAAACTACAAAAATACTAGAAAAAACTATAGAAGGAAAGCTGTATGATATTGATCTGGGTAAAGACTTCTTGTATATAATCCCCAAAGCATAAGCAGCAAAAGTCAAAATAGACAAACGGAATTGTGTCAAACTAAAAAGTACCTGCACAGTAAAGGAAACAATAAAGAGACAACCTATAGAATGAGAGAAAATATTTGCAAATCAAACACTGGAGGTGAATGTTCTAATATGTGAATACTAACACACAATAAGGGGGGGGATGAATAGAAGTTCATTGAAGTAAACAAAGGGGAAATGAAGGGAGGGGGAATGGGAATAGGAAAGACAGTAGAATGAATTGTACATAACTTTTCTGTGTTCGTATATGTACAACTGCAAGGATGGGAAGTTATACTCCATGTATGTATACTATGTCAAAATAGACTCTATTGTCATGTATATCTAAAAAGAACAAATAAAAAATCATACATTGGATAGGGGACTATTATCTAAAATATATGAGGAACTCAAATTATTCCATAAGAAGAAAACCAATGCCCCTCTTAAAAATAGCAAGACTTGGGCTGGGATTGTAGCTCAGTGGTATAGTGATTGTCTTGCATACACGAGGCACTGGGTTCATTCCTTAGCATCACATAAATAAACAAAATAAAGGTATTATGTCCATCTCCAACTAAAAATTTTTAAAAAATAGCAAGACTTGCTGGGAGCAGTACTGCATGCCTATAATCCCAGCAGCTGGGGAGGCTGAGACAGGAGGATCACGAGTTCAAAGCCAGTTCTACCAAAAGTGAGGCACTAAGCAACTCAGTGAGATCCTGTCTCTAAATAAAATACAAAATAGTGCTGGGGATGTGGCTCAGTGGCTGAGTGTCCCTGAGTTTAACCCCTGGTACCCACCCGCCCCCCAAATAGCAAGACTTAGACATTTCTCAAAAGAAGACACAGAAACATCTAATGGATATATGAAAAAATGATCAATATCTCTAATAATTAAATCAAAACCAGAAGGAGCTATTACCTCACACCTGTTAGATCAGTTATTATCAAAACATGAAAGATAACAAGTATAGGGAAGGATATGAGGAAAAGGGGATCCCTTATTCACTGTTGGTGGAAATGTTAATTGGTATAGCCATTTGGGAAGGCAGCATGAAGGTTCTTCAAAAAAATAAAAACAGAACTACCATATGATCCAACAATCCTACTACTGGGTCTATACTCAAGGCAAACGAGATCAATAAGCTGAAGGGAGATCTGCACCCTCATGTGTACTATAGCAATATTTACAATAGCCAAGAAATGGAAAGAACCCAAGGGCCCATCAACAGGTTAATGGATTTTTTAAAATGTAGTATATATAAACAATGGAATACTATTCAGTTAAAAACAAAAACAGGAAATTATGTCAATTGTGGCAACATAGAAGAACCTAGAGGACATTATGTTAAGTGAAATAAGCCAGGCATGAAGAGACAAACACTGTATAATCTCACTTATGTGTGAAATCTTAAAAGATCTGAAGTAGACAATAGAATGATGGTTACCTGAGGCTGATAGGGGGATGAATAGGGAAAGGGGAGACATTGGTCAATGGGTACAAAAGTCACAGTTGGATAAAAAGAATAACTTTTGATGTTCTATTTTACAGCAAGGTGGCTGTATTTAATAAGGTATTGTATACTTCAATATAATGAAAAAAATGATTTAAAATATTCTCATCACAATGAAAATGATGTTTGAGGTGATAGATGTGCCAATTACCTTGATTTGATCATAATGTAAACATGGATCAAAATGTTACATTGTACCCCATAAATAATACAATTATTATTCATCAATTAAAATAAAACTAAAAGGGCTGGGATTGTAGCTCAGTGGCAGAGTGCTTGCCTTGCATGTGTGAGGCACTGGGTTCGATCCTCAGCACCACATAAAAATAAATAAATAAAGATATTGTGTCCATCTACAACTAAAAAATATTTTAAAAAATAAAAATAAGAGAATATAATACTTAGGAATAAATTTAACAAAATGAATGTGAACCTTACACTCTAAGATCTACAAAATATTGTTGAAAATTAAGAAGATATAAATAGATTGAAAAACATCTCTTGTTCATGAATCTGAAGACTTCATACTGCTAATACACAATGATCCTCACTGACCTGCATCTTCAACACAATTCCTACCAGAACGTTGTAGAAATTTACAACTGGTTCTAAAGTTAATACAGAATTGCAAGGGAATGTTCAAAACAATCTTAAATAGAACATAAGTTGAATTACAATTTCCAATTTCAAAGCTTACTACAAAACAACGATAATTAAGACATTGTGATACCAGCATAAGGATAGACAAATAGATCACAGGAATATTATTAAGAGTCCAGAAATATTGGGAGGCTGAGACAGAAGGATCACAAGTTCAAAGCCAGCCTCAGCAATGGCGAGGTGCTAAGCAACTCAGTGAGACCCTGTCTCTAAATAAAATACAAAAAAGGGTTAGGGATGTAGTTCAGTGGTTGAGTGCCCTTGAGTTCAATACCCAGTATTCACCCCTGCAAAGAGTCCAGAAATAAACCATATGTATACAGTCAATTGATTTTCAACAAGAGGGCCAAGACCATTCAATTGGGGAACAGTCTATTCAACAAATTGTTCTGGGCCGAATAGATATCCACATATGAAGAATGAAGTCAGATGCCTACCCCAAACCATATGCAAAGTTGATTCAGAATCCATTCAGAATGGGTTAGCAATATAAATATAAGAATCAACACCAGAGACTCAGAAGAAAATATAAGAGTAAATCTTGACCTTGTATTTGGCAAAGGATAGATACAGCACTCAAAGCATGAGGGAGAAAAGAAAAATAAACTGATATTAGACTTCATCAAAATAAAAAAAAACTTTTCTGCATTGAAGGACATTATAAAAAAAGTGATAAAATGATCTAAAGGAATAAATATTTGCAAATGATGTATCTGATAAGGGTCTAGTGTCCAGAATATAAAGAATTATTAAAACTTCATATCACAATTTAAAATGAGCAAAAGTCTTAAATATTTCTCAAAAGAAGATATGTAAATGGCCAAAAAGTACATGAAAAGATCCTCTACATTATTAGACATTGGAAATGCAAATTAAAACCACAATGAAATACCAGTTCACAAACACTATAGATGGCTATAATTGGAAAAGAAAAAAAAACAAACAAGTATTAGTAAGGATGTGGAGAAACTGGAATCCTCAGACATTGCTGGTAGAAATGAAATGTATTGGTGCTGTGGAAAACTGTTTGGTAGTTCCTCAAAAAGTTAAACATAGAATTACCATGTAACTCTGCAATTTTATTTTTTTATTTTTTTAATGTTTATTTTTTTAGTTGTAGGTGGACAGAATATCTTTATTTTATTTTTATGTGGTGCTGAGGATCGAACTCAGTGTCTCACGCATGCTAGGCCAGCACGCTACCACTGCGCCATAACCCCAGCCCCGACTCTGCAATTTTATACATATGTATATATTCAAAAGATTAAGAGCAGGTACTCAAACAAGAACATGTACACACTTCCTCACTGAATTATTATTCACACTAGCTAAAAAGCAGAAATTGCCAGGCATGGTGGTACATGCCTATAATCCCAGCAGCTTGGGAGGCTGAGGCAGGAGGATCATGTGTTCAAAGCCAGTTTCTGCAATTTAGCAAGGCCCTAAACAACTCAGTGAGACCCTGTCTCTAAATAAAATATAAAAAAGGGTTGGGAATGTAGTTCAATGTTTAAACACCCTTGGGTTCAATCTCTGGTACAAAAAAAATGTCATCAATGCATTAATGGAGGAATGGATATACATATTGTGGTATGAACATAACATGCAATACTATTTTGTCATAGAAAGGAATGAAATGATGCCTGCTACAACATGAATTACCCCTCCAAACATTATGCTAAGCAATTATAGAAGCCAGATAGAAAATACCATGTTTTATATGATTTTATTTATATGAAATTCCCAGAATAGTTGAACTTATAGAGAAAGTAGATTAGTGGTTGCTTAGAACTGGTGAGATTTTGAAAATAAAGGTAATAGCTTAAAAGATACAGGGTGTCTTCTTTTTTCAATTTTTTTAGTTGTCAATGGACTTTATTTTATTTATTTATATGTGGTACTGAGGATCGAACCCAGTGCCTCACACATGCTAGGCAAGTGCACCACCACTGAGCCACAACCCCAGCCCAGGGTGTTTTCTTATTGTTTTTGTTTTGTTTTGATTTGATTTTGTGAGGTCATGAAAATGTTCCAAGATTAACTATGGTGATAAATGCATATATTTGTCAATATACTGAAAAACATTAAATGAACACTTTGAAAGAGCAAAACAAATGTATGATATGAATGTCTCAATAAAGTTATAAAATAAACAATCTGATTTCTTAGAAAAATATTTAAACAATGATGTTCCCAGAGATTTCCTATTTCATTAATGTCTCTCAAGCCAAACAGACTTTTCATTGCAATATTTGGGGGCCATTTCTCTGGCAATTGTCAGTTTGCTTGTGCCTACCATTCCTAATGGGGAGTAGAGAAACTAAATACAAGACTGGGAAAACTGCTCATGAAAAAGCCCTTTGCAATCCCCACTATCCAAATTATTTGAAATTAGGACATAGTTGATAGCATTGAACAATCACAGTATGTTGGGATAAGGGCTTTTTCCGTTGTATCCAGTAAGATATAAGCTGAATAGATTGAGAAAAAGGCATTCAGGTGCCCTACCTTTTCCTTGAGCCAGGTCACAGAGGGCAATAATCAAAACGTTTGTATAAAAATTTCTGGGAGTTGCCATGGACCAAGAGAGTTCAAGCAGTGGGGTAAGACAAGGATGGGAGGATCAGGATATATAAACTAAGAGATGCAACCAAGATCACCGAGGACAGAAAACACCAGGTGATTTAATTGCAGAAAACAATTTTCTTTTTTCAGTGGCTCTTAAAACCTGCCAGATCTTTTTTTTTAAATTTTTTTTAGTTGTAGATGGACGCAGTATCTTTATTTATTGGTTTTTATGTGGTGCTGAGGATCGAACTCAGTGACTCACGCATGCGAGGCAAGCGCTCTACCACTGAGCTACAGCCCCAACCAACACCTGCCAGATCTTACATCAAAGTATCTTAAAGATATTGCTTGTCATTTGAAAATAAAATTATGGAAGTCCCAACTTGAGGAGATGGTACATGATTCAGACAAGAATAGACACATCCAGCACAGTGGTCAAATAAACCCAATCAAACTCCATGTGTATGAGGAGCCAATTGGAATAATTCCTCCTTAGAGAAGAAGGATCCAAGAGTCTTCTAAGGGGTGCAGTGATATTGGGTAGAATATGGTAGCTGTTATTTGTTTTGGTCTCCTGAATGCAGCCTCAACTTGATTCATGTTTAAGTCCCAACCTCCTAAGTCCTTGGGGGTGTGGGCATCATTGAAAGGGTTCCCTTCTAAATAGAGGGTAATGTGGAGACAAATAAGAGCAAAGAAAAACAATAGGTAGTCTGGTGGAACGCTGCCGAGTTTAGTGACCCATTCAGGAATACACATGAGAGAGCACTTGAAACCTTCCAGAAGTACTCAGGAGAAAGATCTTTGAAGAAACACGCCATCATGTGTCATGCAGATGGAAACATGAGCAAGTTATTTGAGGTATTACTCTTTATGTGATAACTGCCACAGGCTAGGGAGGCTTAGAGAAATGGGAAACATAGACAAAGTCCCTAACCTTTCTAGAGCAGTTCAAATGATCTTAAAGCACAAAAGATCTCTGACAAGGAGTGCAAGGTGTTTATCACACTGAGAGAGGGTCTGAAGGGCATTTCAGATTAGAGCAGAGGATGGAAAAAGATGAAGATGCTCACTGTGCCTATTTACGAAAAGCATTTTGTTGGACCAAGTGTTTTTCATTTTGTGTAGTTACACAGTATATACATAGTGGAATCCTGCTGTTTGACCAAAGTCACCACTCAGAGTAGCTCAACTATTTCTCTTAACTGTCAGAATTATTAAAATACTAGAATTGTAAAGAACCAAAGATACCATCTATCTCCCCCTCCCGTGCAAGAGGTAATTACAAAGCTATTAGCAACCTCCAAGGCTCAATAAACATCTTGCTTATATATAACATCTGCTTGGTCATATAAATTTAGAGGAACTAAAAATCCCTGTAAGATTTAGAAGTCTGAAGGGATGCCAAAAACTGGTCAGCAGCTTCTAGGTGTTTCTTTTGTTAATACTATGATCTAGTAATGTGACATACAATGAGAACAGAAGGTTATCTCTATAATTTCTTAAGTTTCAGACAGCATTTATATTTATAACACTCCATTTGCATGGAGAAAGACAAAAGAAAATGCTAGTGAGGGTGTTACATTTAATTGTTAATGGATCAAATAGTTTAACTCTAGCATCCAAATGTCTTCATAGAGCCCACAAACTAAACATTGTGATTCTAACATAAAGTCTTCTTTGTGTCACTTTATGGTGATTATTTCTTTTACAGTGTCTCAAATAAGTGACTGAATTAATCCATCAGGAACTATACAAAGTAGGATTTGCCTTATATAGAAAAAGAAGACAACCTTGTGTTAGTGAAGTTAAATAACCTAGAGCAAGCACTGAATACAATACCAAATGTGACTTCTCTGAAAACACAGGTCAAAAAACAGAAAGAAACTCTACAATTCAGTAAACAAATTAAAATGAAATGTTTCCATGGCTTTTCTCTTCCAATGCAATTTGACTGTGGCAGTATTTCAAAGATTATAAATGAAAACCTTGGTAACAACAATAATAACAAAAACTAAGACTACTTATGCGCAAAGGCATGTGCATTATGTTTAGCCTTTTCATTATGAGATTATCAAAACCACATTTTTATTAGAATTAAACACTAAAAAAGTTCTGTGCCAAACTAAATAAAGTAGTCACTAATATTTCATTTCTAGTAGCTTTAATTTTAAATTATTCTTGAATTCACAGAGTAATATTACTAAGGCACTCTTTCATTATTGTCAGGCATTTCAAGCAATAAAATTACTTAGAATAAAATCTGTGTATTATGCACCTTCCAGTAAAACTCTAAATTAGCACCACCTATACAAAGAATTGTTGGATATGTGAAGTTTAATGCCATTTTCTTAAAGGACTTATGGTCTACTGGAGGAGATAAGATATACATACAAAATGGTCAACCTATGACAATACCCCTGTGTCAAATAAGTGTAACAGATGATAGCAGGAATTCAGAGGAGGATCTGAGATTCCTCTCTCTGTATATGTCTTTGCAAGCCTACAATTTTAAACGTGTTTTCTTTATACTGGGCAGCTCAACTGCATTACAGCACAGATGCTAATTGTTAGATAATAGTGTATTGGTTATTGTTTAATAACCCTAGGATGGTTAATTATGTCAATGTACTTTTTTCATTCTTTATTGAAATACCTAATTATATATTATCATATTTAAAATATAACTGGAAAAAAGTTTAGAGAAATGAAAAAACCTATATATCTTTTTTTTTTTTTTGGTACTGGGGATTGAACTCAGGGGCACTCGACCACTGAGCCACATCCCCAGCCCTATTTTGTGTTTTATGTAGAGACAGGGTCTCACTGAGTTGCTTAGCGCCTCGCCATTGCTGAGGCTGGCTTTGAACTCGCGATTCTCCTGTCTCAGCCTCCCTAAGTGCTGGGATTACAGGCTTGAGCC
>CM053417.1:48690331-48732740 GCA_028644305.1 Xerus rutilus | reverse complement strand
CCTATATATCTTATGGTCTTAATTTCTTAACAGCTGCACATCTTTTTTGTTTCTCTCTATATGGCTTTCAGAAGTAGGATTCATTAAGTTTTATTTGCTTCAGTTTCCAGGTTTTTACCATGGTATAGGTTTTAACTACTCAAAAAGAAAAAAAAAACTAAAAATGCATTTGCCTTGAAAAATTGGTTTCCTCTTAGTACATTTTAGCAATTCACTGATTCACCAACCAGCCCCTTTCAGTCTCTTTGCTTATAGAAGAAGGTGCCTATTATTTAAATAAATGAGGTTTTTTTGTGATAAGTGATGGTAAGAGAGGTAATAGTCACATAGAAGCTGACCTTTGTAATGATTGTGGCCTTCTAATTGTAATAGAGCTATTTTTCCTTTACTTCATTAATTCAACAAACATTTACTGGGCACTTTACTATATATCTGGCACTATACTGGACATGTAGGATACAAAAATAAAAGAGTAAATGTCTCTGTGATTATTTATATAAACAATTGCAGTAGAGTGGGATCAACACCCTTGCTTACCTTTGTATGGGTCACTACCTTCTCAGCTCATTGGTCTCTTTTTTACCTCAAATCTCTAATGTTTCATTTCAGAGACTTTGCACATGTTATTTCTTCTTCCTATCAGTGACTAGTTAAGTCCTATTTATCTATAATAATCTATGAACATATTACATGTGCAGAAAACCCTTCCCTAACCACTCAGGTTAGGTTTTCTATATACTCTCAGTTTACCCTTTACTTTTCAATTTTAGCCTCAATTTCAATTGTAATTAATTATCTGTGTATTGTTTATTATCTTCTCCATAGACTATAAACTCCTTAAAGGCAGGATTACTATATCATTCACTAGTATGTCCCCTGTGGCCATCACAGTACCTGGCACATAGAATTTGCTCAATACCCATTTGTGGAAAGAAGAAAGGAAAGGAAGCAGGAAGCAAAGGGAGAAGAAAGGAAGGAAGATTGGATGAAAGAAGAGTGGCCAGTCATGGTGGTGCATGCCTGTAATCCCAGTGGCTTGGGAGGCTGGGGCAAGAGGATTGCAAGTTCAAAACTAGCCTCCACAACTTAGCAAGGCCCGAAGCAACTTAGTGAGAACCCATCTCACAATAAAAAAATAAAATAAAAAGGGCTGGGAATGGAGTTCAGTGGTTAAATGTCCCTGGGTTCAATCTCTGGTACCAAAAAGAGAGTGAGTGACTTACCCCTATTTATGGGAGTCCAGAGAAGACTTCATAGAGCTGCTGATTTGTAAATTTTCTTTCTTCATCAGAGTGAGTCCTAGCTTTTCCATCACCCCTTTTCTGACTACAAACTTATATCTCCAGTTTCAAGACTCAAGAAAAATGTGTTAATACCATATACTTTCCCCAATTACTGTATTAGCATGGAATTTTAAAGTGACCTAAACACAATATGACCTCACTGGTTTTAGTATAAGACTGACTAAGCAGTTTCTTACTCATTCAAAACTCTGGATTTTCCCCTTCTTCCCCCTTTAGTAAAATCTCATATACGTCTCCATGCATCTGCACCTCTATTGTGGTGATGAATAAAGTAGAAAATAAACATCAAAATTAGATCCCTTAGGTCATTTATAAATATACTACTTCATTCAATCTGCCCTCCATTCCCACAGAAAATTATGACTTGCTTGAATAAAGTGATAGTCATCAGTCTTAGGGAGATTAATACAAGCAAAACCAACAATTCCCCTCTCTTCTAGTTAATGCCTGCAGTCAGAGGCTTCCACATTTATTTTTTATTATTAAGAGACAAGACAAAATCAGTCATCCTAGAAGGTTAAATAGCAACTTAGTCTCTTTCAAATACCAAACAGCAACTCTTCTTCCATACTTCAAAATATTAATATAGCATTTGAAATTATCTTTTCATTCCACTTTTATTGTAATTTTTCAGTTTTAAGTTACTATGGTAACTATTTTTGATTTGAGTGAAGGCTTCGTTATTGTCACTTTTGTTTATTTTCTAATCTAGCTTCATTTGAATTTTAAAAAACAAAAACTGGATTATCTTTTATTATTCTCTATATATTATGGAACATAAAGACAATTCAGACAGTGATTCTATATGACTATTACTGAAAATATGTTTGTACACCAATCACCAATGTCTATTTTAGAAGCATTAGACATTGTACTAAAGCAGACCATTGTTTCATATAATTAAAATATTAGTGCTAGTAACTAATTTCTAACACTCCACTGAAAAATATATAACATGCAAATACTTCTACAATACCTAATTATTAAAGAACACTTATTTTCTACTTAATATTATATTGAGAAACATATAGATATTAGCCATGATATTTATATCATTACACAATCTGTGGATTAGGAGAAATTCATAATGGATTAATCTGATTTTGTCATGATGTTCAATTAATATAAGTTGTCCATGTCTGATTAACTTTTTAGTAAGAGCTTCACTAATGGCTCAGTGCTTTACTAGCCAAAATAACCAATTTGATTCCTGAAAGGACAAATCAGTAACACTGGGCACAACAGCTTTGAGACTATTATGCTGAAAATGGCATTTTTGATCTTACAGAGGCAAAACACATCCCTATTCATTAAAGGCACAATTTGAGAATTAACATACCTCCTAATATACACTTAAAACTTTGCTAAATTATCCAAGCTTTGCCAAATGAAAGTATAGAAATACATTTTAAGTAAAAGCCACTAAATTTAAAATCATAAGTTAATACTTCTTTGAACATAGAGGTAATAATAGAGGAAATTCACTGAGCATCAATTCATTGTTTTTGTATGTACATAAATAGCACATTTTACCCTAAGAAACTGGACTGCTTTTGCAAATAACTCATCTGTTAAAATTATCTCAGAAACTTCAGAAATTAAAGGCTGAAATACAAAACAAAGTCTATCTATGAAAAAACTCAAAAAATATTTGTATTTAATGGTGAAACGAAGGTACTGATCCTCCATAATTATTTGTGTTTATATAATGTTCTATGATTTATAAAGTATAGCCAACATGTTCTTTAATCTTCTCAAAAGTTCTGTGAGGTAAATATCATTGCCATTTTACAGATTAAAAAACAAACCCAAAGCTCATTTAAAGACAGAGCTTTCTAAAAATATAAAACTAACTAGCGGCAGAGCTAAGTCTCAAATTCAATCATATGAAAAACATGCAGAGTTTTTCCACATAATTCATAAGGTACATTGTTTTAATTATTGAAGAATCATTACTAGTACCTTCCCAAGTAAAAGACCAAACCTCTAAAAGTCTAAGCCATAGGGGCAGAGGAACAATGAAAAATGACAAGTTCCATGAACTTTCAGTTCAGGTTTATCATCCAAAAAATTTCTACAATTATAGAAAGAAACTCTCTGCAATGACAAACTCATCACCATTCTAGCAAGTATTCCCCAAGTCAAAATTAACAATCTTTCAACTATTTAATAAGGAACTTTCACCTAACAAGATTTTCCCTCTCCTTACAAGAGGGAATGTTATATAAATGTAAGATTACTTTTCTCATCCTTCAAGCTAGAAGGATTTTTTTAGTCAAATTCACAGAGGCAATCTACATGTTTTAAGATTTTTTTTCTTTTTTTGGTGATACATCAACTTTCACCTTTATAGCTAAAAATTTGAGCAAACACCAATAAATTATGACTGAGCAAGATCTTTAGAAATATAATAGTCAAGATTTACATGCATTTGAGAGAACTGTAAGCATGAATAAATGTTACTTGTCCCTTCGATTATATTTGTATTAAACTTACATTTATTCTGTCTAAAATTCTTTAAGAATTGCATTTGACATAATTCTTCAGTCATTAGTGTTTAAGATATCTTACCAGTTTTGAGGAAATATGTAAATATAGATTTATAAACCAAACATTTTCAAGAACTGTCCCAATATAGTTAATAATTCTGTTAAATCAAAGTGCTTCTATTTTTTTCTACAAGCTATAACTTTCACCAATGGCATTGATCTGTATCTCAACATATTCCTTTAATAATTAGAGACATTTCATATTTGTAAATTCAAAGTTAACTACACAATACATATTCTAAGATAGTGGGCCAAAGAGATGATTTTTCCTAATTGACATTGAAACAAATGATTAGCATGCTACAGTACTTGTCTAACTCTTTTATATTCATTAATTATTCAGGATTAATTCTGTGAAAATCCTGAGAATGCTTATGATGATGAGTTCTTAAGATATACAACTGTTCTAGGAGATAAGAAATGTTCATGAATTTATCATGTATTGAAATACACTATAAAGATCTTGACTGCTATAAATGTCTTACTTTTTATGTAATTACTAAATATTGGTAGAGAATGTACATTAACATTTGCCCATTAAAATCCGATTACAATTTTCTGAACTATTAAGATTTATTAACCTTGTGCAAGGTTATATACAAATTATTCAAATGCTTTTTATTTGTGGAAGTACTTTATATATATTCCTTATTTCCCATGTAATGCTTTATCTGATCCTGCCAACAATCCTGTGAGACTGAGCAGTTAGTAAGCCCATTATTATGAAAGAGAAGATATGTATATGCTTAGAAGTCAAGCAGATTACGTGCCAACTGTACACTAGCTACAGGACTAGATGTTGAGGATATAATGATTGAGCTAGCTAATCTGGAAGCATATGACCTAGCCAGAAAGAAAATTAAAGAAGCATTGAGAATGAACTGTGGTGAAAATGATAGGAGAATTGAGGACACTATGGGACCTCTTAAAAGGCCAACCTAATTCCGTCTTGGACAACGCAGGGAAGTGTCCTTGTTAAAGAGATATTTGGGAGGAGCACATTAGGAAATTACTTGCAAAACATTCTAAATATTTTGTAGTTTATTGTAAGGATTGTCTGTCAGAAAAGTGGGAGAAAAATGAAAGAAAATTCTGGAAACATAGGTCCTAGAAAGACTGAAAAATAAAAACTAATATTAGAATTTATTAACCACTTAATATTGTCCAGGAATTGTAGTGAGTATATTTCTGCAATCTATACTTTGTTTTATTCTCATATCAACCTAGGAGGTCTTGACTTTGGTATCAAAGTTAATATTATAATTATTGTTACTAATAGTAGTAATAGCAGTGGTGGTATTTGGACTAAATATAAAAATAGTTGATGATTACTAAACTATATTATAACAGGTCACTAAACAACAAACTTGGTAATATCCCATTTTATAGAGAATGATAGAAAAAAATTAGAATCTGAGAGACATACATCTAGGTACTAATAGCTAACAGTCATTGTTTCTGGATAAGAGAGACTATGAATATCCTCTGAGGTCATATTGTCTGTATGCATGAATTTGTGTGTATGTATTTCTGTGTTGCATATGAGCATGTATTGTTTTTGTAATAATAAGATGTAATAATCAGTGCTATGGTTTAGGTGTGATATATACCCCAAAAGCTCATGTGTGAGAGAAGGCAAGAAGGTTTAGAGGTGAAATGAATGGGTTATGAGAGCCTTAACCTAATCAGTGGGCTGAGTGGTGACCGTTGGCTAGTAGGGTATGGCTAGACAGGTGTGTCATTGGGGGGCGTGCCTTTAGGATACATATTTTGTGAATTAAGCTTAGTCTCTCTGCTTCCTGGTGCCTTTTTAAAAATGTTTTTCGTTGGACACAATACCTTTATTTTATTTATTCATTTTTATGTGGTGCTGAGAATTGAACCCAGTGCCTCATACATGCTAGGCAAGCACTCTACCACTGAGCCACATCCTCAGCCCCTGGTGTGAATCTTGAGCCACTTTCCTCCACCACTCTCTTCCACCATGGTGTTCTGCCTAATCTCAATCCTGGAGGAATGGAGCTAGCTGTCTATAGACTGAAACCTCTGAACTGTGAGCCCCAAACGAACTTTTCCTACTTAAAATTGTTCTTGTCAGATCTTTGATTACAACAGCAAAAGAGATAACTAAAATAATCAGTAAAATAAAATATTTCTTGGACATTTAGTTTGTTCCAACTTTTCTCTTTCATGAGAAGCAGAAAGGAGAAACATCAACTAGAAATAAAAATTCAATATAGAGAAAATATTCTGAAAAACTGGAACATAATGATTAAAGATGCATAAAGGGTTGTAAAAGAGCAAAATCTTCACCCAAACTGCTAATTCTTGAAAAAGTAATGATGGTAATTGTTATGCACAGAATCCCCCTACCCACTGCAGATCTTAGGTTCTCTAATCTTCAATATGACTATATTTGGAGATAGGGCTTTTAAGGAGGTAATTAAGGTTGAAATAAGGTATGAAGGCCATAAATTGATAGGACTAGTGTCCTTGTAAAAAAGAGAGAGAGAGAGAGACAAAGAGCATACACACAGAGATGAAGCCATGTGAGGGAGATGGCAATAAGAAGGCCATCTGCAAGCTAAGAAGAAAGACCCAAGAAGAAACTAAACCTGTTGACACCTTGATGTTGGATATTCAGTCCCTAGAACTATGCAAAAATACATTTCTGATGTTTAAGTCACCTGTCACCCATCCTGTGGTATATTGTTATGGCAACCTGAGCAGACTAATAAAATTTTTTAATTAAAAAAACTGCTCTAGTTTTATGGGTTTTTTTTTACTTTTGAGTTTTATTATTTCCTAGAGAGGAGAAAGTAAATCCTCTATCCTGAGGCATAGCAGAGTATGGTCCCACAGGATCAGGCATAAAAGTAAAGGGAACTGAGACAGTTAATTTTATGTGCTAACTTAACTGGGCTATGAGGTGTCCCTAAATTTGATTAATCATTATTCTAGGTATGTCTGTGAGGGAGTTTCTGGATAAGATCAACATCAGCATCTCTTCCTGTCTTCCAGATGAGATGTTCATCTTCTGTTGCCTTTGAACTTACACTCAGACTGAAGTTTAACACATATTCCTTCTAGGCTCAAAGGAATTTTAGTATCTTGTCCCTCTACAAGCAAAAATGAGGCACATTGCCTAGTAGGCCACTTGATTTGGGAGGCAATATATTCCTCTTTACATATTGTTCATTTGGGTATGTCACTTTCATCAATTTACCAAGTGACCCAAAAAGATGCTAGTCTTGAGTGGTACCCAGAATAAAAGAAGCTCAGCAATAAGTCCAGGATGCTACGCAGGTTGCTCTGCCACTTGGGCAATATGATCTAGTAGATCCAATGTTGCTTGAGGTATCAAGAGCATATAGAAATGTTGTTTGGAGTCTTTGGCAGACCTTTATTAGTCAACTACAGCTTAGGCCCATAGGAGTTTGGAGCAAAACCCTGCAATTTTCTGTGAATAACTACTCCCTTTTGAGAGAGAGCTTTTGGCCTGCTATTGAGCCTTAGATACTGAATGCTTAACCATGGGCCACTAAGTTACCATGAGACTTGAGCTTCCCATCATGTCTGGGCATGTCAGATGTTATCTGACCCACCAAGCCACAAAGTTGGTGATGCACTCCATCATCAAATAGAAGTGGCATATATATGGCCAGGCCTGAGCAGGCCATGAGGGCACGATTAGTTCTATGAAGAAGTGGCCCAAAAGTCCATGGTCCCCACTCCTGTTACAATAACTTCTCTCTCCACCCCCCATAATGTGGCCTCATGGGAGTTCCCTACAATTAGCCCACAGAAGAGAAGACTCAGTACTAGTTTACAGATAGTTTTGCACAACATGCAGGCACCACCTTAAAGTTGAGAGCTGTAGGACTTCAGCCCATTCCTGGGCAGTTTTACCAAGTGCAAGTGATTGTTCACTTCACTTGGAAGGAAATGTGTAAAGATGTACTGATCCATGGACTATGGCCAATGTTTTGGTTGAATGCTCAGGGATTGGCGGAAAAATGATTAAAAAACTAGTGACAAGAAAATTTGGGAAAGAAATATGTGGCCAGAACTCTGTTAATCGTATAAACATATGAAGATATTTGTGTCCCATGTGAATTATCAAGGGCAACTTCAGGAAGGAGAATTCTAATAATTAAGTGGACATGATGACTCATTCTGTAGATACCAGTTAGATTCTTTCCCCATTCAACTCTCTTATTACCCAATGGGCTCATGAGCAAGGTGCCCAGAATGGTAGGGATAGGATAAAGAACACTGACTTCCACTCAGCAAGACTAATCTGGCTATGGTCACCACTGAATGCCATATCTACCAGTCACAGAGATGAGAATTGAACACTTGGTATGGCACCATTCCCAGGGGTGATCAGTGAGATACCTGATGGCAGATTGATTACATTGGACTGCTTCTATCATGAAAAGATCAGCATTTGTTCTTACTGGAATATACACGAATGGTAATGTTTCTGCCAAAACTATCAACCATGAATTTATAGAATGCCTTATCCACCATCATTGCATTCTACCTGGCATGGTTTCTGACCAAGGAACTCGTTAGGTATATCTGTGAAGTATTAACTGCTGAGCCTGTGGGATTGAAAGACCTTTAAAAATAATCTGGACAAAAACATAATTGCTTCTACTAGGAAAGAAGGAAGGAAATTACTGATACAGCAACACATCTGAATTTTCTATATATCATTACAAGGGATAAACTTAAATATGAAGAAAAACTAAGATTGTTGTTCAGTACTTCACATTTGCCCCAAGCTGCCACAGATAATATTTTGAATAAACTTAACTTTACATACTTATTCAATCAATGTGCTCCTGTATTTCAGACTCATCTCCAACTATACTGTATGATTACATCATTGTTCCTGATATTTTCAGGTTATTGTTTAATTCATTTGCTATTAGAGTATAATGTTATAGTTTGGATCTAGAAAGTATCCTAAAAGCTCATACTAAAGGCTTGGTCCCTAGCTCATGGTACTATAGGGAGAGGGTAGAAGCTTTAAGAGATGGGGTCTAGGGCAAGGAAGTTGGGTGACTGAGGGCTTAATTTTGAAAATTTTGAAGGGGATATTGGGACTCTGGTCCTTCATGTCTGTTTTGTTTCCTGGTTGGCATGAGGTGAACAGAACTTCTCCAGCATGTGTTCCCACCATGATGTACCCAAGGATGCTTACCCACTACTGAGCCTCATCCCCAGCCCTTTCATTTTTTATTTTGAGAGAGGATCTTGCTAAGTTGCTTAGGGCCTCATCGAGTTTCTGAGGCTGGCTTTGAAACGACGATCCTCCTACTTCAGCCTCCCAAACTGTTGGGATTATAGGCATTTGCCATGACTCTTGGCCCAACATTGAACATCTTTCACACATATTTGTTGTCATCTCTGATCATGACCTTAGGATGAATTCCTAGAGGAAAAATTACTACATCAAAAGTCTCAATATTATATGGACATTTCCTTTCAGATAGGTTGGCCCAGTTAAATATTCACTCACAATAGATAAGGGTTCCCTCCCATTTTCCTGTTATAATAGTAATATTATATATTTCACTTCTCCATCTTTGTAAGTTTCATGAACAAAAATCATATCTCATCATTCTTTTAACTTGACTTTTTTATTATTTGAAAACTGCAAATATATTTGTTGATCATTTGTATCTATTTTATGGATTGTGTTTTAGTAACTATTTTGTTGGATTTTATACACATATACACATTCAAGTTTATATAAGGTATAAATACAACCATATCATACACATCTGAAGCTTTAATGCAGGTTTTCTCTTCTTTCTTTCTTCTTTTGAAATGACATAGTCCTATATCACCTTCATCCCCATAACCTGTCTTAACAATTGAGCTTGTATCCTTCCAGAGATTTCTTCTCATTCGTGTAATAAAGTACAATGAGAGAAAGAAGAAAATAGTATGGGTTTGAAGTGTGTGTCACAGAGAGAGATAGGAGGGAAAAAGGGAGGGACAGAGGGAGAGAGAGAACATGAATGGTGAATGGTTAAGAACAAGGATACTCTGAGCTGGGATTGTGGCTCAGTGGTAGAGCGCCTGCCTCGCATATAGGAGGCACTGGGTTCGATCCTCAGCACTGCGTATAAAAAATGAATAAATAAAGGTCAATCAACAACTAAAAAAAAAATTAAAAAAAAAAGAACAAGGATACTCTGGAGTCAAAACTTCTAGATTCAAATTGTATTTTTGCATTTACTAGCTATGTGAACATGAACAAATAACTTTACCTCTGTATACATTTTTCCTTATTCATGAAGTGTGCATCATAATAATACCTGCCTGAGTTAATACATGCAAATTTCTTAGAAGAGTTCTGGAACATTGAATGTGTTATATAAATGCTAAGTATGATTACATACTGGAGTTTGGGGTCATCATTTCTTTTAAAAAGATGGAATTATATGCACATCTTTTGGAAAGCAGGATCTTGTTTCATTGATGTTAGAAATATTGTATTTCATTAAATTTTAAAACGCCTTTGACTGTAAGATTATTATTTTATGTACCATTAAGAAAGAAAAAATGGGGCTGGGGTTGTAGCTCAGTGGTAGAGCACTTGCCTAGCACGTGTGAAGCACTGAGTTCGGTCCTCAGCACCACATAAAAAATAAATAAAATTTAAAAAAGTAAGAAAAAGTGCTACTCATTAAATGTGACAATGCTTTCTTATTAGAATTTTTATTCTAATTGAAATAGTTCATATAGATATGTATAGACAGAATTTAACATATTATTCTGATGTGTTACGGTTTAGATATGAGGTGTCATATGTGAGATAACACACCAGAGTTTAGAGGTGAAATGATTAGGTTACAAGAACCTTTACCTAATCAGTTAATTAATCCCCTGATAGGTATTAACTGAGTGGTAATGTGCCCTTGCAGTTATATTTTGTCCATGATAAGGGCAGTTCTCTCTCCACTTCCTGGTGCAATGTCCTGAGCCACTTTCCTCTGCCATACTCTTTTACCATGATGTTCTGCCTCACCTTGAGCCCCAAAAAATGAAATCAAGTGTCTATAGATTGAGACCTCTGAAACTGTGAGCCCCAAAATAAACTTTTCCTACTCTAATTGTTCTCATCAGGTCTTTTTGGTCTCAGCAGCAAAAAACTGACTAACACAAGTTCATATGTTTAAAAAATCTATAAATGAACTAAAATGGTACAGTAGACCTTCAAAAAAATTCTAACATCTATCCAATTTTTCTGTATACTTTCAACTGTCATCATCACCTCACCATTTTTTCACATGACATGTCATTTTCCATGTCATTAAGAACTTTGGGGGTGAGGCATTTCTCCATTTTGACACCAAGATTTTATTTGAAGCCACTAAAACCCATTTGGCAATTTTTTGAAGATGAGGTCTTCTTTTCAAAATTTTTAATTTATTTTTAATTGATCCCTAATTTTACAAACTTAGTAGGTACTGTGTAATGTTTTAATACACGTATATACTACATAATAACCAAATCACAATAATTATCATATCCAACACCGCAAATATTTATCATTCCTCTTTAGGGATAACATTCAAAATCCTCTTTCAGCTATGTTGAAATATACATTACTGTTAGCTATAGTCATCCTACTGTACACAGAACTTAGCATACCGAACCTTATTCTTCTTTTGTACCCATTGATCTCTCTCTCCCCCTTCATTCCTCTATTTTACCCTCATAACCACTATTTTACTCTCTATGAAATCAAATTTTTGGATTCCATTTACAAGGGATATGATGCACTAATTGTCTTACTGTGCCTGACTTATTTATTTCACATAATCTCCTCCAGGGCTGGGGATATAGCTCAGTGGTAGAGTGCTTGCCTAGCAATTAAAAGGCCCAGAGTTCAATCCCTAACACTGAAAAAGAAGAAAAAGGAAAGAAAGAAGAAACAAACAACAAAAAATAAACAAAACAAAAATGTCCCCCAGATTTATTTGTGTTGCTACAAATGAGAGGATTTTATCCCTTTCCCAAAGAAAATGAAATCTGTATGTCAAAAAGATATTTGAACTCCTATGTTTATTGAAGCACTATTCACAATAGTCAAGGTATGAAATCAATTAAGGTGTCTATCAACAGATTAGTAGATAAAGAAAATGGCACACAATAGAATACTACTCAGCCATAGAAAAGTATGGAATCTTGTCATTTGTGGTCTTCTTGATCATATCAGAAATGTCATTATAAAGTTGTCAGAAAAAGAACAATTCTCATGTTCTTTTCTCCAGTGAATTTGCTGAATGAAACGGTGAGAGATTGTCATTGTCCAGCCACAGACAACTGTTCTAAGAGCAGCAGTGATGCTCACATGTGTGCAACAGGGGAAACTATGGTATAATTGATCCTAGCATACAGCAGTTGTAGAATGCCATCACTTCCAAGACACATTGCAATTTTAGAAATGAAAAACAGTGAAAAAATATGTGTTTGATTTAACAAAACATGGTAACTCTTGGTAACTCCTTGTCAGTAAACTTTGAATCTTCACTTTTTTATTTATTATTCTGTAATGTGCTGTTTTATATCCTTTGTCACTTATTATGACATTTTCCTTTTTCTTGTCTATGTATAATAGTTCTTATATATAATACATATTAACAGTCATTTTTAGAAGCTGAATTTCCCCAAATCTATAATTTATCTATTGACATTTCTTTTGTCATGCCCAATATTTTTATTTTTATATAGTAAAATATGTTCAAGTTTTTAAAAATAACTTCTGGTTATCTTGTTTTGCCAATGTCTCTCCTGTTCCTATGCTATAAATATAGTCTCCTTATTTTTCTTACAGGATTTTTATTTTTATTTGTTTATACTTAGTATTTAACCCATCTGGGTTTTTTGCTGTTTTTTTTAATATAATGTGAGATAGGAATCTAACTTTATTTTCTTCCATATGGATAGCCAGTTGTCTCAGAATCGTATATTAAATATTCCATCCTTTTCTCACTGAATTTAAAATACCATCTTTGTTACATATTAGCATCTCATTTGTGCTGGGTTTTATTGCTTGGTACATTTTACCCTTCAATTGATCTAGAATTTATTCTTGTGCAACTGCTTATCCAGTTGTTCAGAGCTGTTTATTGAATAATAGTGCCTTCTCTACCGATTTGAAATACTCTATATATCTGTTCCATTCATCTTTTCATTTTGGCACCAGCATCTCCCCATTACAATTTCTAAAGCTCTATAATATGTTTTTATATCTAGTAGACAAGTCATATCCTTCTATCCTTTTATCTTCTTTATCAGAATTTAATTGAATATCTTCTTATGGTTATTCTTTCAGATGAACCGTAAGATGTTCTGGCTATTAGACATCTCTCTATCCATAGGTACAGATATTAAATGCATATGCACACACACATATTGTGATACAATTTTACCTACGAGTATGTTTTGTGTATAAAGTTCCTATGTTTATTCATTTACTAAAATCTTTTTAAATATCTTAAATGTACACATTTTTGTTAATTTTATTACCTGGTATTTTTGTGTTAGTATTATGAAGATTTTATTACCAAATGGATAAATATTGAAATATAAGAAATATATTAATTTTAGTGTATTAATACCATAGTTCTGAACTTCATACTCTGGGAGTTTGCAGAATTATACAATCTACAAATGATGAAAATTTCCTATCTTTATACTTCATTATATGTATTTCATGAGTCCTTTGACAAACATGCCCATAATTATGTCAAATAAATAGAGATAATAGTAGACAACTCTATTTGTTCTGAATTTTAATGGTAATGCTTCTGGTATTTCCTCATTATGTACAGTACTAGCATTTAGTATTAAGTTAGTTATAATGTGAAGAAATTATCTTTCTACTTCTATTTTACAAGGGGTTTTCTTTAACTTTATCTTAAAATATTAGTCCTGCATTATGAGGTTTCAATCCATTCACATTTGTCATGATTAGTGATACATTTGGTCTGGATTTTGGCATGCTGTTTTGATGTATATGTCCAGACTTAATATATCATGGCTATTAAAATTTGTTTCCCCAGTACTCTTTTTTTTTTTTTTTTTTTTTTTTTTGGTACCAGGGATTAAACTCAGGGGCACTGGACCACTGAGCCACATCCCCAGCCCTATTTTGTGTTTTATGTAGAGACAGGGTCTCACTGAGTTGCTTAGTGCCTCGCCATTGCTGAGGCTGGCTTTGAACTCGCGATTCTCCTGTCTCAGCCTCCCAAAGTGCAGGGATTACAGACGTGCGCCACCACGCCCGGCTCCCCAGTACTCTTGTTTCTTGTGTTTACTTTGTTTCTCTTTGTGCTACAGTGATAGCATATCATAGTTTTATTATGTGGGGTTCTAGTAAATTAGCCTCCCAAAGATCTGTGATTTGTAGTGTTTTTGTATTTTGTACCTACTCCCACCATGGTCAGTTTCATTTATTAACATTATGCTACAATGAAGATATAAGAAAAGGTGTACACAATTAGATCTCAGGAGCTGGTATGATCTGACTCCTGCATACTGGATTTTTTCTACCAACATTTACATTTAAAAATTTGATCTCTAAAACTCTATAAACATCAAAAACATGTGTCAACAATTCACAGCAGTGAAATTATGGAATCAGCTCACATGCCCATCAGTAGATGAATGGATAAAGGAAATGTGGTATGTATGCACAATGAAGCTTTACTCTATCATAAAGAATGACTTTATGGAATTTGCCAGTAAATAGATGGAACTAGAGAATATCGTGCTAAATGAAATAAGCCAGACTCAGATAATCAAGGATTGAATGTTTTCTCTCATAGGCAGAATCCAGAGCAAAAGGAGAGGAAAACATGGGAGAGGGGTGGGATATCATTAAGATATAAGGAAGGTCAGTGGAATAGAAAGAGATTGAGAAGGCCTGGGAGGGACTGAAAGGGGAGGGAATGCAGAATTAACTTAACAAAATCATGTTTGCATACGTATAAATATACCACAGTGAATTCTAATTTTATGTGTATCTATAAAGCACTGATCAAAAATAAATGAATGAAAGGAAAACCAATAGAGTAGAGGAGGGAGAATAAGGGGAGGGAGGAGTGCAGAGCAGAGTGTAGAGGTGGGGAATGGGGACTGAAATGGAATACATCAAATTCCTTGCATGTATGATTTTGTCAAAATGAACCCAACTATCATGTATCACTATAATGCACTAATAAAAGAAAAAAATATGCTAATTGATCCCATCTATAATAGGATACAAGACTTAACATGCATTATTCTCTGGTACCACCAATTTCCACCAATCCTCATGTTATATTGAAATAACCTGATTTGTAAATTGAGTTCATTAAATCATTTTATTGCATAATTTATATTTAGTAGTATTTTAGAATTACTGTTAGATTTCATAACCACATAAATAATAAGCATTCATAAATAAACCATATGTTTTTCTGATCAAAGTTTTCATAACCATATTTTATGATATTCTTTGAAATTATTGAAATGATTTCCAGATCCCTCACTTTTCTAGATATTTCAAGATTTTTCTTGTATTAACCTAGACTACTATAATAGTATATCTATGGCCTATTTCTACCTTAGACCTTCAAATAACCTTCACCAAGTCAAATGTAACATCAGGGTACAAAGAACATACAAGAAACACTAATCAAAATTTCACTACACATTTTGCTGTAGATTGAAATAACTGTCCAGTATATCATTCAGTATTCCTGATAGGAAGCCCAATGTGTGGAATTTCTTTTGAAATAGAAGTGCTTGCAAAAATTCCTTGAGGATCATTAAAATGACTATGTTTCCTTTTGCCTTTGAATTCATGAATCTTGGAGTTAAATGTGAAGCTCAACTTCAGTAATTACACAGATTCTTGTGCCTTGATTTAATCTGATCTTGATTTTTCTGCTCATAATTTTAGTTTGTCCTGATCATTTGCTATTTATATTTCCTCAATTGTTTTATAGACTGTGCTCCTCAAAAGGGCTTTATATTCTTTGTAGAAAAAAAGACTGAAAAATGGATAAACTATAGAAATTCTACAATTTAGCTTTGTGGTTCCTAATTATGAAAATGAAAATTAATGTTATTTGTATTGTTTGTATTTCTTCAAGATCCTTACATATATCAAAATTTAGAAAGTTTGTTTGTTTTTGGTTTAAGGCATTTTGTGTTTGCCCATCAACTGTTTTCCTCTGTTGGTCAGGAGGAAAAAATAGGCACACCATTTCTTAAGTAAATTGTTCATTCATTTCCTCAACTACTTCAACCTTGAATAGCTAGAGCAAATTTGACAAATGAAAGGAATGGTGAAGTCATCACATTCCCCAATTTTAAACTATATTATAAAGCTATTGTAATCAAAACAGTATAGTACTGGCATAAAACAGACACATAGACCAATGGAACAGAACAGAGAGCCCAGAAATAAACTTACACGTATATAGCCAAATAAACTTTTTTCAAACTTTTTAAATATCTTTATTTAATTTTATGTGGTGCTGAGGATCAAACCCAGTGCCAACTAAACTTTGACAAGTATGATGAGAATACAAAATGGGTAAAGGAAAGTCTCTTCAATAAATGGCATTAGAAAAACTGAATGTCCACCTGCAAAACAATGAAATTGCATCCTCGCCTTATACCATATGTGAAAATTGACTCAAAATGGAATCAAGACTTAAACATAAGATCTGAGCAGTAACAATAAGGAAACAAGAAAAGCTCCTTAATGTTGGTCTTGACAATAATTTTTTGGATGACACCAAAAACATAGGAAATGAACAAAATGAACAAGTGGGACTAATCAAACTAAAAATCTTCTGCACAGCAAATAAAACAATCAACAAAATGAAAAAGTGATTAATGTGATGGGAGAAAATATATGTAATATATGTCCAATAAGATTTTAATATCTAAAAAATAAGGAACTCACACAACTCAATACCAAAAAAAACAACAACAAAACACACAAAAAATAGACAAAAGACCTGAATAGACATTTTCCAAAGAAGATATACAAATGGCTAAAGTGGCCAACAAGTATATGAAAAGCTGTTCAACATCATCAAGGAAATGCAAATCAAAACAAGGAGCCATCACCTCACATACCTTAGGATGGCTAGTGTAAAAAAAGAAAACAAGTTGTTGGAAAGGATGTAGAGAAAAGGGAACCCTTGTACAATGTTGGTGAGAATGTAAATTGGTACAGCCATTATGGAAACTGGTATGGAGGTTTCCAAAACATTAAAAATAGAATTGCCATATCATCCATCAATCCCACTTCTGGGGATATATCCAAAGGAGATGAAGTGAGTATACTGAAGAGATGTCTGCCCTCCCATGTTCATAGCAACACCATTCACAATAATCAAGATATGGAAATAACCTATGTGTCTATCAACAGAGGAAAAGATAAAGGAAATATAGAATAGATACACAATGGCATAATATTCATCCATATAAAGGAGAAAATCCTGCCATTTGCAACAACATGGTGGAAGCTGGAGAACATTATACTAAGTGAAATAATACAGGCAGAGAAAGAAAAATACTATAAGCACATTTATATCTGGACTCTAAAAAAAAGGTCAACTTTATAGAAACAGAGTAGAATGGTAGTTGCTAGGGACTTGAGTCTGGGAGGAAAGAGGGAGATAATGACCAATGGGTGCAAAAAAGTTTATAAGATGAACATTTTCTGGGGATCTAATGTTCAGAATAGTGTAATGGATGCAATAATTAATGTGATTGTGATAATCATTATACAACATATATGTATATCAAATCATCTCATTGTACCTTAAATATACACATATATTTGTCAATTAAACATTTTAAAATTAAGAAATGATAAAATAAGAATTGGATTAATTTTGTTTTGTTTCAGATCAGCTATTATAGTAGTTTGCCTCCTAAATGCCACCAAATTTAATTAAAAACCTGTGAGTGATACTGAAGATGTCTTAGTTTTATCAATTTGAGAGTGGTGCTGTGTATTAGTAAGATCCTGGAGTAAAAATTAAGGGTTCTGGTTCCAGTTCTAGTTAAGAGTTCAGCTACGAATTTGCCTTTTGATTTAGGGTACATCACTTTACCTGTCAGAGGCTTCAAACGAAGGGATAAAATAGTGTGAATTTTAAGGTCTCATCTGGTTCTAATATCTTATTTAAATTATTTAAAAATAGCTAGTAAATGCTACTGACAAAATAGGTTCATCATACTTTTATCATATCTACAGTATTCCACATTTGGCCATGCCATAGATTTATATTACTAAGTATGCATGTTAATACAGTTAAAATAAGAAGCAACAGAGTAATGAACATCTCATTCATGCATGCATAATTCTTGTTCTCATAACATTTTTTAAATCCATGGTATTACTACAAGTACTCTTTTACTTTTTTCCATAATGACAAAATAACATTAATAATATATGTCTGGAATATTAACTATGTTGTACTAATGAGTTTAATAGCTTAAAAATTTATTGGAAATAATTCATGATTGTATTTTCTGAGGAGTTTGTTTATTTCTGTTACTGATTATCATCCCTGAAATGTCATGAGATCATAATGATGTGACTTCTATGTGTAAAATTATAACTCCTGGGGTCACCTCATAGAAGAATGGGCTTGTAGAGATGATAGGGTCCATACAGGTTAATTATCTTCTAGACTGAGGAGAGATGCATCTCTTTGCTAAATTCTTTTATCATAATAAATTATCATGTGATAAAAATACAGCATTCAAACTCTTCTCCAAGTTTGTACTAGGTCTGGTCTGCAAGACCAATAGTATATAGCAGAAGTGGTGGTATATAATATTTGAGGTTATGTAACAAAAGATTATGACTTTTGTCTTTGTCCCTTCCCCCTCAGAGCACTCACTTTGGGGAAGTCATTCTGTTAGAAACCCTGTGTAGAGATCCAAGTGGCAAGGAACTGAAGCCTCCAGCCAAGAGCCATGTGAGTAAGCCGTCCGGGAAAAGAATCCCTTGGTCCTAGTTAAGTCTTCACAAACTGTAACTGTGGCCAACAACTTGAATGCAACTTCATGAGAGACCCTGAGCAAGGACACAGATGAGTTGCTTCCAAATTTTAAAATATTTTTTCAGAGTGCTCCTTTCAAGATCTTTTTGTTTATTTGGTTTTTTTTTTTTTTGGTACCAGGGATTGAACTCAGGGGCACCTGACCACTGAGCCACATCCCCAGCCCTATTTTGTGTTTTATGTAGAGACAGGGTCTCACTGACTTGCTTAGTGCCTGGCCATTGCTGAGGCTGGCTTTGAACTCGCGATTCTCCTGTCTCAGCCTCCCAAAGTGCAGGGATTACCGGCATGTGTCACCACACCTGGCTCTTCCAAGATCTTTTACAACTTATCAACACACAGAATGGTATTAAGCCTATTCTCAAGAAATGTATTTTTAATTAATTTTGAAAATAAAATTCACATGACCTGCAATTGACCCAGATTATTCAACAAGTATATGGCATAGGATATAAACGTGTGAAGGGAAACTGATTGATTAAAATAGATTTATGAGACATAACAACTTTAATATGTGAACTTGATTGAATTGTGATTCAAACTAACTATAAAAAGGCATAGTTGAGATAATTAGGGAAAATTTAATAGAAACCTACAAGTAATGAATTTTTACTTTTGTTGGGGTAATAATATTGTGGCAAAAATTTTAAAGCCTTATCTGTAATTTAGGGATAATGAATTGTAGATGGTTGAAATGATATCATAGTTGAGATTTGTTGTAACAAGTTCCAACAGAAACAAATGGAATGAAATGTTGGTGGACACAGGTTAAATGAACCAAGAATGACAATAGTTTGATAACTATTGAAGCTAGGTGATGGATACATCAAAATTCATTATATGAACATCCCTAACTTTTCTTTCTCAAATTTCCCATGGTAAAAAGTTTGTTAAAGGGACTGCGATGTGACTCAGTGGTAGAGTGCCTGTCTAGCATGCGTGAGGCACTAGGTTCGATTCTCAGCCTCTCATATAAATCAATAAGATAAAGGTTCATTGACAACTAAATATATATATACGTATGTATATATATATGTATGTATATATATGTATGTATGTATGTATATATATATGTTTGTTAAATATTGAATATGTTATATTTTATTTAAATGTTCAAAATAATTACTAAATATAGATTTTAATGTCTATTATAGGAAACCATGACACATTTAAAAAGCTTTCTCTAAATCAGAGCCTTGCTTTAAGATATTTTGAGAATAAACAACTTTACAGAGGCCATCAAAACCCAAGAAGCTATCTTCTATTCCTTAAATAATTGTAATAATTTATTTTGTTAAAAAAGTTAAAAGAATAATTACAAATTATCAGAAAACAAAAGCAAAAAATGTTCAAATGAAATGGTATAGGAAGGTCACAATGTAATGTATCTCTACTGTTACAAACACATTGCAATTGTAGATAAAATATATCAAGACAAAAATAAGAAGATGCAACTCAGCTCAAAAGCAAGCAAAACAGCACAGTGAACAAGAAACTGAACAGAAATCCAAAGTGATGGGCAATTCTGTTTCAGTTTTTAGAAGCAAAATAAGGAGGTCCAGGAATTTACCTCTGGTGGGGAACAGGGAATAAAAGAACTATAAAGGGTTTGGGGGTATAGCTAAGTGGTAGAGTACTTGCCTAGCATGCTTCAGTTTCTGGATTCAATTCCTAGCACTTAAGGAAAAAAACATGTAGAAATAAAAAGGGAAATGAGCAAGATTTATTACTAAAATCTGAGATTTAGAGTCGATTTATCCAGCTCTAAGAAGGAAGCTGGAAAAATGAACTGCCTACATGTACAGCTCAAAAGAAACTATAAGTCTAGAAAGGTAAGAGCCAATGTGACAGACATTTGTCTATCCAAACTAAATTTTATTTTTAATAGAAATTCAGTAGATTAGACAAAGGGGAACAAAGGGATGAGGGGATAAGAAAAGACAGTGGAATGAATCTGACATAACTTTCCTATGTACATATATTAATACACCACAGTGAATCCCAACGTTGTGTATCTCCACAAGAATGGGTTCCTAATTAGAACAAGATATATTTCATGCTTGTATAATTATATCAAAATGAATTCTACTCTCATGTATAACTAAAAAATTAATTTTTCTTTTTGCCAAATATTTTAGAGAACAATCTGGTGAGGATTCTGAGTATGTTTAGAATTCTAAATAAAAAAAAGAATAATAACCTTTCACCAAAAACAATAAATAAAATGAATTATGGAATAAATCATAAGCAGGCAGATCTGTATGATCCCAAACAGAGGGCTGGAATTACAGCTCAGAATATTTGTCTAATATGTGCAATGCCCTGTGTTCTATCCCCAGAACAACAAAAAAAACAAACCAGGTGCAGTGGCACACACACCTATAATCCCAGCAACTCAGGAGGCTGAGACAGGAGGATATTCAAGGCCAGCCTCAGCAACTTAGTGAAGCCCAAAGCAACTGAGTAAGAGCCTATCTCAGAATAATAATAATAAAAAAGGTCAGAGGATATAGTTTACTAGAATAGAACTCCTGGGTTCAATCCTCAGTACCACTAAAACAAAACCCCCCCCTGAAATTCAGGAACTGAAATATCTAACCTTTTTTTAAAAAACAATACATAAAACAAGCTGGACACATCTGGATTATTGTGAGATAAAAAATGGCAGTGAAAAAAATTACCTGAAATGATACTCAAAGACACAAAGACAGCTGGGGACTTAGCTCAATGGTAAAGGTCATGCCTAACATGCACAAGGAACTGGTTCAGGGTTCCACCCTCAGCACTAAAACCGAAACAAAACAAAAAACCACTTACAAAGAGAAGAAAACTATGACCAAGGTATGGAAGATAGACTGGGATACTATAACATCCCATTAACAGGAATTCTAGAAGAAACATAATGGAAGAAATGATGCAAAATTGATATTTGCATAATTTATGGCTGAGGTTTTTCCAAAATCTAAAGACACTAATATAAGTAAGTCTATACCTAGACACATAGTAATAAAAAATTGCAACATCAAATATAAAGATAAAATCATAGAATTTAACAGTAAAAAAAGACATACTATTTTAAGAGGAAAAAATTAGACTGAGTAGACTTTTCCTTAGCAATGATAAATGCCAGGAAACATTCAAGTAATATTTTCATTATATTAAGAGTAAAAAAAGTGTTATTGCCAGTTAGGCTAAATCTTTCAAATGTGATAGCAGAGGAGAAAAGGAAAGAAGGAAGGAACACAAATATAGAAGGAATACAAAAAAATAGAAAAACACAATGATGAACAAATTTTCAGTAAAATGAATTAAAATATTATTATAAAAGAAGATGTTAACTATTTAGGAATTCTACAAAAAGCTTGATACAAAATAACAAAATAGGGTTATTGAGTCTCAAAGTCCTTACTGTGAACTAAGGAAGCAAAAAACCTGAATAACTTGTTAGGAAAAAATTGAAAAATTTTAAGTTTGACTTCCATTTCTACAAATATGGCAGTATAGATAACTTGAAGATCATTCAACTACAAAACAGCTATCAGTGCTGGTAAAATATTACCAACATCTTTTTAAATTCATAGCTGCATTTCAACTAAATTCAAGGAAATCACCAGTGGCAAAGAGTGAAGAGAAAATTGAAGGCAAGTAAAATAAGCCCCAGGGCTGATACTGCAGGAAATTGGGGAATGTCACTGTTCACAACAATTTCGAAGTTTGGGTTTTAAAGTTGAAGTAGAGGCAAGACTTGGCCTAAAGTGTATAATAAGTATGATGTTGAAACTGAGAAATCCCTCACAAAAATGGGCCTTGAATAGCTATAATTTTAATTAAAAAGAGAAGTAAAAGAAGTTAAACAACTGGCACAAGATAATGGCATTAACACAATTGACTATTGTCATGCTTTCTTTGGGTATGGGAGCAGAAGTCGCCTGTAAGTATGCATAATCCTAGGCCTGCCTTTAAAAAATGAGTTCTTGGGTTGAATTTACATTACCTAGTTGATTCAGAATTCACTGTCCACCACAGGCAGAATGATCTAAGGCTGGTAATAACTCTGAGGCTACTGACAAGAATCAAATGGAAAATCATTCTAGAGAGGAAAGACTTCAAACCAGAAGATGGATAAGTTGAACAGAGAATGCAGAAGGCAAGAAGGAAACATAAGAAAACAAAAAAAGAAAGGAAGGAAGGAAGAAAGAAAGAAAAGAAAAGAACAGCAGGCCCCCAGTAAGAAGAAAATACAATTATTTATTTATTTTGAAAAAAGAAGAAGAGGAAAATACAAAGCAAAATATTGACAATAAATACAAATATATATGTAATCATATAATTTTAAATGGACCAAATTTGCCAATTACAACACAAAAGTGCTTAGATTATGAAGGGAGAAAAAGAAATAGAGCCAAATGCTGTTTCTGGGTGACACAGTAAAACTTTAGAAATATAGAAGTTGAAAATAAAAGGGCTAAAAAGATTTTTTTAGGCAAACACTAACAACAATAACAGCTACAAAAGGTTACAGCTGCTATATGAGTAGCAAACAAAATATACAGTAAGGAGAAAATGGGCAAAGATTACAGAAAAGGGGGTACAACATAATGATAAACTTTCCAGTGTACCCAGTCAGGCACAGTGGTGTAATCCTGTAATCCTAACTACTCAGGAGGATGAGGCAGGAGGATGACAAGTTCAAAGCCAGCTTCAGCAATTTAGCAAGGCCCTGTCTCAAAATAAAAAATTAAAAGGGCTAGGGATGTGGTTCAGAGATAGAGTGCTCTCAGAGGATGAGACTCCAGGTTTCGTCCCCAGCACCACACACTATACGAGGAAGCTGTAATCACTTTAAATTTGCATTATCCTGTGAGCAGTTTCAAAATATATAAACCAAAAGTGACACAATTTCAAAGGGAAATAGATTCCCTTCACAATGCGAAATTTTTAACAAATCTCAGTCAGTGATAGATTAAGCAAAAAAATAATAAAGGAATATATGATTAGAAAAATAAGTTGTTTGATCAAATATACATATAAACTATACACATAGCATCACAACTACACATATGTTAAGAGGACAGAAATGTATATGCCCATATTATTTACCCAAGTATAACAGCATATAGAACAAGTATTAAATTGTGCATGGTTATTATGAACAAAAAATTCAAGACAGAGATATCTTTAGAGAAGGAGAAAAATGTAGAAAATAAGGGTATTCTCTCTTAGAGTAGAGAATACAGGGTTTTCATTTATATTAGTATTATGTTATTAGTTATGAAATATATGAAGCAATATAGGAAATTGTTAGTATTTCTTAAAATGAGTATATGAGTGTTCATTATATTTTTTTCTATTTTAAATAGTTCATAGTTTTTGAAAAGGAAAAGAAACCAACAAAAATTTAATATCCCACAAATTGGTGAATAAAAGAGAAACATTTCCAGTAAAAAGAACCAGAAATATAATTGCAAACACTATTTGTTGTTATCTTTGTGAGGGTTCTCCAGAGAACAGAACTAATGGAATGTGTGCATAGAGAAAGAGATCTATTTTAAGGAGTTGGCTCATGCAATTATATGGAGGCTGGCAAGTCCAAAATCTACAGGATGGCCCAGCAGGATGGGCATCCAAAGAGTAGCTGATACTGCTGCAGATCTTTGGACCACAAGGTTGCAGTGAGTAACCTTGAAAGATGAAGTAGCATCTCCTTCCTATACAAAGAGCAGGCTTGCTTACTATGTACTACAGAAGTGGTGATTTCCTAAACTCAGTGTTCCTTGGAACTAACACAACACCTCTACATGTAAAGCATCTATCAGGATCCATATCACATTTCCCTATGGGACTGAGGGGCAAGGGGAACTGACACAAATATGCTAGTGTTTATACTGCTTTCAGTGCTGTATGTAATAAAGTCCTTTGTCTTTGACTTTGAACCAGAAGCATTGTGCTTTCTGTTGGCATCCATGAAATCATGGTGATGAAATGTGCTGGCTTGTAAGAAGGGGAAAATCAAATCTAAGATACTTATAGTAAAAGCTTATGCCAATTGTGGTTTGCATTGACTTTATTGGCAAACCAAATAAAAAAATATGTTAATTTCCATCAACAGAAAAATCACTTAATAAAATGATGTATCAATATCATAGAGTATTATACCACTGTCAAAGAAGAATGCATTCTATCTATATGCATTAGAGAGATAAGTATATATGTATGTGCATGTATATATATGCATATATATATAATGTATATTATATGTATATATATATATATATATTTGAATAAACATAGAGAAAATTTTGGCAACAAAATTTGAGTACCTCAGGGATTGGGTTGGAAAATTTTTAGTGTATCAATATATAGATTATTTTTTTAAACAGGTGATGTTAATAGTTCAGGAAAAATTCTATATCTACATGAATATAAGGTAACTCCAAGCCACCAGCATAAAATTAAGGCACTTTATTTTGAACAAGGAAATGGTATAAGCAACTTAGTTTAAAAACTCTAATGTGAGATCCATTCTTCTATATTCTACACCACTCCCTACTCCAAGCTACAATTTTGGGATAAAAGTGTCATCTATCTGGTTAATTATGTTATCTACTATTACATATTCTTATAAGGCAGGCATAGTCAGGTGCAGTGGCGCACACCTATAATCCTAGTGACTTTGGAAGCTGAGGCAGGACATTTGCAAGTTCAAAGCCAGCCTCATCTACTCAGTAAGACCCTAAGCAAATTAGCGAGACCATGTCTTTAAATGAAAAATATAAAAAGGGCTGGGGATGTGGCTCAGGATTTAAGTGCCTCTGGATCCAATCCCAGGTACCCCAAACAATTAATTAAAAAAATAAGGCAGCCATGGTATTATGTCCTGATAGAGTGTCTAAGGAGTTATGTTCAGGATGATGGAATTTCCATTTTGTTAAAGATGTATACATGTGCAAACACAGGGCTATTGCATCACTAGTCTTGATTAAATTAGAAAAAATTAAGGTGCATTATTTACATTTCCATAGTTGTTTTATGTAAAATTCAGTTTTGTAGATAATTTCCTTAAGAAATATTCTGATCAAATGATCTTGCAAAGGAAAGATAACTTAGGTTCAAGTCTACAATAAAAAAGTAAAGAGAAAATGAGTGTTTAGGACCTTTACAACCGGTGAGTTAGTTCTCAGGGAGCACTGTAACGCTGTTTGTACCAGAAAGTTCAAGTACAGCCTGCAGGGCATTGAAATGGTCAGCTGGCCAGTTTTACACCATCTACACTGGTTTTCCCAGAAACAGCTGCATGGCTTTCATGTAGTTTTTCCATCCAGCATGAAGCAGTGATAAATGCCTGCTTGAAAAGTGATCATGTCTCTGCTCTCCACAAAAATCCAGATCCAATTGTTCTCTTTATCTCTTCCATCAAAGTACCCACTGCCATCTAAGATGTAGTGTATCTCCTTGTCTAAATGTAAATGCTCCTCATAAAACATCTGGATCATTATAATGTGGAAGTTTACCTTCACATATGGTTATTATGTCCATCCAGGGATAATTTCTCTCTCTCTTCAGATCTTTTCCAATTCTAGATTATTTTCATATTTGTCAGTATGCAACTGTCAGCATAGCATCCTGAACCTGCCTGACTGCTCCAGGGCCATCAGGTGCCTGACTCACTATGTAAGGCCACTTCAGGTTGTGGACAGACTGGTACACATAGGAGGCTGCAGGGGGAAAGGGCAGGCCTGATCAGAAGTCTTTATACAAGGTTACTGCCTCAGGGAAAGGCTACTGGAAGGAAGCACACCCAGATCCAAGTCCTTGAGTTCTCCAGAGTTGGCAAAAGACTAGTTTGGTTTTTTAAATAAACATATTATTTTTAAATTAAAATATAATGAACTACTAGAATTCTATTTGAATTAATAAATGACTTCAGCAAAGTAGAAGGATATAGGATCAATATACAAAAATCAATCATATTTTTATACTTTCAATGGACCATTCAAAAGTGACATTGGGAAAACAATTCCACTTTTAAGAGCATCAAAAAGAGTAAAGTACTTAGGAATAAGCTTAACCAAATAGGTGAAAGACATACACTGAAAACTATACAAAAATGTTGAAATTACAGAAAATTGGAAAGAGATCACATGACTATATGACCATAAGATTTAATATTGTTTAGATCTCAGTAATCTCTAAATTGATCTATAGATTAAATATATTTCCTATTAGAGCCCCATATGACTTCTTTGTAGAAATTGACAAACTGATGTTAAAATTCATATATAACTTTAAGGGACACACAATGGCCAAAATAATCTTTAAAAAAGAACAAAAACAGAGGACACACACTTATCCATTTCAAAACATATTGTGAAGCAATAGTAATCAAGACAGTATGGTCCTAGCAATAAAGATAGACATACAGATCAATGCAATAAAATTGAGAGTTTATAAAAGGATTCTTATGTCTACAATCAATTGATTTTTGACAAGGTCTTCAGACCATGGAAGAATAGCCTCTTCAATAAATGTTTCTGGGACAATTGGACATCCATGTGCAAAAGAAACTGGACCCCCTACATCACACTATATACAATACTTAACTGAAAATGATTCAATGACATAAATATAAAATACTATAACCATAAATCTCTTAGAAGAAAAACATAGAGATAAATCTTGAGATCTTGGATTTGGCAGTGAATTCTTGAATATTATGTAAAAAAAAAAACAAAAACAGATAAGTTGGACCTCATCAAAATGAAAAAAAAACATTTGTGCTTTAAAATATATTATAAAGTGAAAAGACAGCCCACAGTATGGAAGAAAATATTTGCAAATCATGTATCTGATAAAGGACTTGAATATGAAACTTATGAATAACTTTCAAGTCAATAATAAAAATATAAATCACCCAAATGAAAAATGAGGTAAGCCTCTAAATAGACATTTCCATAAAGAAGATATGTAAGTAGCAAATAAACACATGAAAAGTTGTTTGGTATCATAGTCATTAGGGGAATACAAATCAAATTTACAAAGAGATACCCCTTAAAAACCAATAGATGCCTATTATAAAAATAACATAAAAATGGGATTTGGAGAAACTGAAACCGTCATATGCTGCTGGTGAAAATGTAAACTGGTGCAGCCATTCTGGAAAATAATTCAGCGGTTCTTCAAATGTTTATACACAGAGTTACTGTTTAACTTAGCATTTCAACTCTTAGGACTATAACCAAGAGAAATGTAAACATATGTCCACACTAAAACTTGTAAATGAAAGTTTATAGCAGCAGTATTCATAACAGCCTAAAAGGTGGAAATAAGTAAAATATTCACAAACTGACGAAAGGTTAAACAAAATGTTTTACTCATACAATGGAATGTTATTCACCCATAAAAAGGAATGAATTATAGGTTTATGCTATGACATGAATGAATCTTGAAAAAAAATTATAATAACTGAAAGAAGGCAGATATAAATGCCACATTTCATGATTCTATTTATATGAAATATCCAGAATAGGTAATTTATAGAGACAGAAAATAGACTACTGATTGCCTAGGGCTTGAAAGAAATGAAAGGGAAGGAGTTAAGTGTGATAGCTGGCAGGACATAGTAGTGCAGTCCTGTAATCCCAGCAACTGAGGAGTCTGAGGCAGAATGATTGCAAGTTTGAAGCCAACCTCAGCAACTTAGTGAAGCCCTCAGCAACTTAGCAAGACTCTGTCTCAAAAAATAAAAAGTAAGCCAGGCGTGGTAGTGCATGCCTGTAATCCCAACACTTTGGGAGACTAAGACAGGAGAATCACGAGTTCAAAGCCAGCCTCAGCAATGGCAAGGCATAAACAACTCAGTGAGACCCTGTCTCTACATAAAACACAAAATAGGGCTGGGGATGTGGCTCAGTGGTCTAGTACTCCTGAGTTCAAGACTTGGTAACAAATAAATAAATACATAAAATATATAAATAAAAAGTAAAAAGGACTGGGGATGCAGTTCAGTGTTTTAGCACCCCTGGGTTCAATCCCCAGTACCAAAAAAAAAAAAAGAAGAAGAAAAAGAAAGACTGATAACTAAATAGCTAAAGCTATTTATAGCTAAATCCTATTAATATGATTTTTATCTGGGGTCATGAAAATATTTTAATATGATTGTGTTGATGGTTGCAGATATCTGTAAATATACTACATATCATTAAATTGTGCCCTTTAAATGTCTGAGTCATATAATATGTGAATTATATCACAGTGAATGTTACCAAAAATATACAATAAAGGAAAAATATGGTTTCATCCTATCATTTTACCCTTTCTTCACACTATGATAAAGATAGTGTGAAGCAGATACTGCTTCTTAAAAGAAGAAGGAAGGAAGGAAGGAAGGAAGACAGATAGATAGAGAGAGAGAGAGGTTGGAGGAAGGAAGAAGTAAAGTCAGCTCTACCAAATTTATACATGCCTCTAAATGACCAGAAATCCAAATCAGGCTATTTCCAATTTTCTGTGTGGTAGTGAATAAACTGGCTACAGGGTTTAACAGATTTGAATGTCCTATATTTTTTATACTTTGCTGCCTGTAACTCAGCTGAAATAATATTTGGCACTCCTACCAATATGCTTGGCAAGTAACTCTTCCTCAGGACAAAGAAAATTCCTTCTATTAAAAAAAAAGTGCCAATTGGCAAAAGGAAAGAAAGCCACCTGGCTTTGTCTTTCTTGTTGACAAATATATATTATCTTCTTTTCTTCCTTTTAAGGAAAAGATTTAAAGATTGTTCCTTCAATCTTAACACAGTTTCCAAAGATAGCAGATTCTTGTAGTTCATCTACAGAACAATAAAAGCTTAATATTAAAAGAAAAAAGAAAGAAAGAAACCAGCACAGCTAAGACCTTCCCCTACCCACCCAAAATATAGTTTATCAGAGTATGTTCATCAGAAAATCTCAGGTCATGTAAGGATAATGAAAGAATAATTTAAAAATTGACTTGGAAATCAAAAGCATACTGTTATGACAGTTCATACATTCCATGACAGACATCTACCTTAACATGGCCCTCTCCTTATTCAATGGCAAATTCAAAATTTCCCTTCCTTTGAAGTGAAAATAGAGGAAAAGAATTCATATCCAGAAATTGTCACCTAACATGTTGCAATCAGTTATAGATAAATAATGTTTTTATATTTTTATTTTAATTTAACTGACCCAATAAATAAAATCCACTGTTTGAAAAGTGAGTGAAGTCTAGGAATTCGACTTCCAAATATACTTTAAATATCCCCATTTATCAATAGAAAAGATTAACTCTTTATAAATACAGAATGTCAATATTAAACAAAAGAACATGATTAATGGTAGAATTTTAAAGCAAATGAATTTAGAGGGGATGAAAATGCAGCCCATTTGACAAGTCCCTGATGTTTCTAGAGCTTATAAGTAACCTAGCACCTTTCAAACTAGTAGCCCTTACCCTTGAGGTAGAAAGATGAGGTATGTCCATGGCACCAGAAAATAAGCATCTTTCCAGAGCCTCAAATGTGCTTGAATATTTGGGGGAAAGCATTACTTTACACAAGTGTATCCATACTTGCAGTGACATGCAAATGTTCATATGGAATTTTAACCATAAAATAAAGGATTTCAGAGAAATGCTAGACTATGCTTGAGAGTCATTAAAAATGCAAGGGTTGGGTTCAATCTCCAGCACCAAACCAAAAAAATAGTGCAAGGGTGATAGGCAGCTTCTATCTTGACCCCTATGATCTCTACCTCTTAGTGTTTGTACCTTAGTATAATTCCCTCTCCTTGGGTGTGGATTTATCAACTGGATTTATCAACTCTCTTCTAACAAATAAAATAAGCCAAAAGTGATGGGAAGTCATTTTTAACATTAGGTTATGAAAGGCCGTGGGTTGTGTCTTAGGCTACTTCCTTGAGGTATATGCACCAAGGGAAGCCAGCTACCAAGTTGTGAGTTGCACTATGTTGGGACTGACATGGCAAGACCTGTTGTCTCCAAGAGTAAGAACCTGAGGTTTGCCAACAGCACCTGAGTGAACTAGAAAATTTCTCTTCTCCCAATTGAGCCTTGAAATGATGGCAACCTCAGAACATAAATTGATTGTAGCCTTATGAGTGATACTGAGCCAGAGATACCCAGGTATAGAAACTGAGATAATAAATCCCTGCAGTTACAAACCTCTAAAGATTTTGGTAATTTTTAAAGTAAGCATCAGTAGATAACTGATATAGCATGAAAAATAAATATCCCTAACAAATTATCTACAAAATAGTCGATGAAGATCCATTGCTCATAATGTTGAGCCCACACACACAGAGAGAAAGAGAAGTAGGACACATTGCTGCTTTCTGAACAGCTGTAATTCTTCAGAAATAGAAAAAGAGAGAGGAGTTTGGCTCAGCTCTTCTCTTCCAATTTTGGGTGGTAATTACCAGTCATTTATGAGCTCCTTGTTGATTGAAGTTAGAAATACCTAATATTATCCTTATCCAATGATAATATTAATTTCCTCACATTTTCTCTCCAGGACTAACCAATCACATTACAGGGAGTAACCAGAAAAAGCTAGCATTTTACTTTTCTAGCCTCCATCCCTTTAAACTAAGGAGATCTGGAGCTCAGCCTCAGTTTTCTTACTTTTATAATGACAATACTCTTCAGCTTTAATGCTTTATATTGTAGAAAACCATTTATGTGATGTCACATAATGTGCTTAGAGTTAAGCACTTTAAAATACCATGTACACAAATCCTACCCTCCCATAAAATGGTGTGTTAACCTATATTTATAGGTTATATTTTAATGTCTGTCTATATTTAGATAGACATTAAAATTTCACTGCATTGTAATAACTAGGTTCTTCTTTTTCCAAGGTCGGTATGATGAAAAAGAAGACATTTTAAAAGTATTTTTCAAAATATGTGTTTCTAACTTCATGAACATCATTAAGATATTAGTATACATTATAGCATATATTCATGCAAAATATTAATGTAATTTGTCCATAGACAACTACATTATATAATAGAGAATTATAAATATTGGCACTCAGTTTTTGATAAGACATGTAATGATTTCTCTTATATGCTTTAAGTTTTTAGTGCCATGATTAGATAAACTATAGAAACTAATTTCCTTGAAACTTTAGTTAGACTTTAAAGTTGTAAGTGGGAGGAATTTTCAACTTTTTACTTGACAAAAATTATGTTGACATCAGCAGATGAATGAATTAAAAATTACAGTATATAAACACAATGGGACATTATTCACCCTTAAAAAAGGAAATCTTGTCAATTGCAATAACATGGATGATCCAGGAGGACATTATGCTAAGTGAAATAAACCAGGAACAGAAAGAAAAATACAACATGATCTCACTTATATTTGAAATCTAAAAAAGTCCAACTCATAGAAATAGTAGAATTGGTTGGGGCCTGTGTGGGAGTTGGCGGGTAGGATTGGAAATGGATATATGGAGATTTTTATCAAAGGACACAAAATTTCAGTTTAATAGGATGAATAAATTCTGTATGTCTATTGTTCAGCATGGTGACTATGGTTAATAATAATGTACTATATCCTTTAAAATTACTAAGAGTATATTTCAAATGTTCTTGCCACAAAAATGATATGTGATATATATGTGATCTAGCTTGATTTAATCATCTCACAATATATACATAATGAGAACATCACATTGTACCCAAAAGTATACACCATAAAGAATATTTTGAAAAGACATATGCTGAGCCAAATTATTATAAATTATATTACAAATAACTATTAGCAGATATGCTCTGAAAGTCACACAAACTGATTTTGTTTCATCCACTTTCTTCCTTAATATACCAGGGTATAAAAATGAGAAAAATGATGGGTAGCACCTAAATTAATACAGAAAGTTTGAATTCAAGAAGCAGCAAATGAGGAAGCAAGGAATATAGTCCATGTTTGGGGGACTTGGTATGGTTCATTTAACAGAAGAATGACTAATGTATGCTCAACACGCTTTTTCACTCTAACCAAAGTTCTAGAATATATGACAATGCATTATAACTCATGGATGTACCCAGACACATAAACTATGTAATTTACCATGTGCTTCTGTCCCCTTTACACAATCCTTTACAATCTCATCTCTGGTGAGAACAGAATAGTGACCTTTATCCTTTTGTTTTACACAAGTTTGGTGCTCTTAATCAGCATTGCTGTTTCACTCTCTCCCTCATTTTGACATGCACTCAAGTAAAGGGAGTGAATTTTCCATTATTAAGAATTATATATAAACTTATTTTTTCGTGGTGTAGATACTCTTAGTGAATTATGCATGGGTCTGTCAAGTAAGTTATAATTCTGTCATTCCAAATACATTGTTCATTCAGGAGACCCGGACTGATTTAAAAGTATGCTGTGATTGTAAACCACTTTGGGATCCTTTGGGATGAAGCACAATGTATAATAATGTTATATCATAGGAGAACAGGTAGGAACAAGAATGACAGAACATATGAGGTGTTAATCATTTAATATTATTTCTAAATTATTCAAAGTGATTCCCAAGACAAATGTTATCTTCAGTTTGACATCAAATCCATGTAGACTTGACAGGTAGAAAGCATACTGTTGCTCTATATTTTCCCTGACTTTTTTCTTCAGATTCATAAGTCAATAATAAGTTGGCTCACCTCCTTATAAAAGACAGAGCTACATCAAATAAAAAGATGTAGCTCTATAGATAGCATCCATCAAATAAAACTTAGATTGTACCCCAGGGAAACTGATTTTCCCCAGATACCCTTCAAATCCCCACAGTGGTCAACACACTGTTCTACCCTCTCCATCTTTCGCATGGACAGAAATTGCTTTCTTTCTTGAATTCAACAGAGATTTGGCTTTTTCTAAGGCAGCCCTCTGGGGCATTCTGAAAGCTTTCTCAAGATTGTATCATTTATTTGTCTGTCACAAAGAAATGCAAGCAAAAAGCCAAGCTCTAAGTAAAAGCTAGACATTATATAGCAAGTCCCCCTCCCTCTATGCTCAGGTCAGGGCCTGGCTGCTTCCTTCTCAACCACAGAATAAGTCATTGTTACCCTTTGGTAGAGGAAAGCAAACAGGAAAAGCAAAGCAACCCTTTTAGGGAAGAGAAAAGAAAGATCAGTGAAACTCAATAGACAGCCTGGTCAGTTGGAGAGCAGCTTTTATCTTTCCTTTCAGGAATGTATATGGAAGCGCTCATCTTTTCCTTCGATAAAGTCAATGAAAAATTTTCTTCACATTGCTAATGAGAATTCTAAAGACATTTCCAAATGAACATTGTCATTATCTTTATGATTAAAGGAAATGTGAATAAATGAAAGTTGGGACGACTGCAGCAAAAAAATCATTAAAACAAAATTTAGCCTTTCAGCTTAAGGGGTATCTCATATTCATGCATTAAAGGTTGTATTTTTAATGTCCTTGTCTATTGTAAAAACTACTGACTTCTGTGAAAACGTTTATTTCAAAGAGTTGGTAAGGCTTCAAAGAATCTAGCACCCAGTACAACACAGGCAATCTACTGAATGGGTCAGTGAATTCACGACACACGATTTTGGTGTTTCAAGAATCCACTAAATAATGTTATGCTGAAAAGTGTATAAATCTGTATCTCTTTGCAAACTGATATATACTGATGGCATGTCTGTACATCTGAATTATATTTCAGCCATTCATAATTCTATATCTTTCTCCAACTGCTGTATTTCCAAGAAAGTTCCATTTATTTCTCCATTTATCTTCCTTTTCAAAGACTACTCTCATGCGCTTCTTCCCGAATGTTTTGCATGTTGCGTAGACTGATCTCTCTATAAGTATGCATTTCTTGTTATACTAGGAACTTTTTAAGGAAAGTGAAAATTTTACTTTACTTTCCATTCGAATTGCTTCTTCTCTAGTCTAGCATGCTATGGTTAACTCTATCCTTCTGTATTCTAATTGCCCATTTGATTGGAGAGTGACAGTGCTATTATGATAAGATTTGAACATTTAGATTGAGCCATTCCAGAATGTCTGCATTATGAGTCAATAAATGCAAGCAAGTTTGAAAGGCTTATTTCTCCCTTCCAACCCAAAGACTATTCATAAATTTGATAATCATATCTAGAAGAGTGGGATTGGAAAGTAATCATACCCCCAAAGTGGAATTAGTTGATAACAATTGGAATGTGGAACATTAAAGATTCCTTTGCCTCCAGCTGGGTAATTGGTAAGCTCTATTGTGGGGTAACTTAGTGAATTGTCCCTTTTGTATCTTAGGGCACAGACTTGGGGACCACCAAAGTTTAGGGACATGATATAAATACTTTGGCATGTTGGATTTCATTGGTCACAGCTTTTAACCTTGAATAAATACCTACCGGGAGGATGAAAGCTATGGTCCAAGCTGGTATATCTGAAAACTGAGAGGAAAAAAAATACACATACTTTCTGCTTATGGCCAGCAATATAAAATGGCTGACAGGAAATCATGGATCCTCTCAGATTGGAAGTGTTGTATACTGTGCTCCAAGCTAAATTTAGTGTTAGAAAACTTTGGGAACAGTATGTACAGTAGACAGTAAGACTAGTACTTATTCCCTAGCACTATACTTAGGACTTTATCTTGTGTGTTCCCTGTGTGACAAAGGGTACACTTACCTGCATTAAAGACTGTCCATTGGTATTCTTCTGCCTTAGACAAGGGACAGATTGACTGTATTGTCCCTATACCCTAATTTATTCTTATTCAGATTGTCCCAAGAAAGAATAAAACAAATATCATTTAACTAAGGACTGAGTCGATGGCCAAATCTCCTGGATCCTTTGCTTGAAGACAGAAACCCTGAGGTACAGATTCAAGGACCATGACTCAGAGGGATATGTGTCACTGGTTACCAGCTCATAAAGCTGATGCAAATTGGCAAAAGGCTGATTAAGGTTTTAAAAGGATTGGATTGATAGTCTGCCTGGAAATAAGCCAAAACAGTGGATAGCTGTGCCAAGCAACAGGAAAACAGTCTAATAGCATTGGTGGAACCCCTTGAATTTACCAGTTAAATGAATCAATGCATTTCTTTTTGTTAGTCTGTTTTATGTGAGTTTCCCTCATTTGTAACTAAGAATCCTAACAAACACAGGCTGAAGGGAATGGGAAGGAAATTAAACTGTATCGAGAAATTATTATATGTCAAAAATGGTGCTAGGTACTATACCATATTCTCTTTAATGTTCACAATGTCCTTGTGACACAACAGGGACAGATATTATGTACTATGAGGCACATAAGATAGTCCTTCATTTTGTTTAAAGGAAATTGAGGTTCAGAGACATAAGTACCCAGTAAATGTCCATGGTCACACTGTCTCAGTGGTAAATTCAGGATTCAACCCAAGTCTGTTTGATATTTAAAATTCAGACTATTTCAACTATGCTATACTCCTCAATTAAAATGGGGATACTAATAATACTTGCCTCATAGGATTATTGTAAATGCTTAGAACATTATCTGGCACACTGTAAGTGCTAAATAGTTAAACAAAAGGCTAAAATACATTAACAGGCATATAGTAGATAAAGGGGTTCCTCCTTGATATGAGAATTTAATATAATCTATGAATAACATGCTGTTTGATCCCACCAAATCTTATGTCTAACGGTCTCCATTATTTAAAATCTGTAATCAGAAGATGGTTATATTCACTTAGCAGCTTAAAAAAGATTAATTATAATTGCTGTAAACTTTTCAAATATGAAAGCTAGCTATAGTAGTTTTAGTTGTCCTATATTACGGAAAGCTAAATATTTGAAAAATGCTTTAAAATTAATTATTATTTTTAAAGGTATTATTATATTTTAGAGTTCTAAGCTGGGAATTTTTAGCATGCACATTATATACTAAGAATCATTAAATGCATGGCTTTTGTAATGACATTTCTCATTTAATACATAATACTATGCACATGACTTGAACTTACTAATATCTCAACTAGAAGCAACTTGAAAACTTAGGCAACATCAACTTTGCTTTACACAGTTTAAAGATATAAAATAAAATATTCATAATGAGTTAATTATCTCAGTGTACCATCATTCCTATTTTACAATGATATTTGAACGATTAAATACCCAGGAATTCAATCACCATTTGCATATACTAGTTTTGAAAATAAGTAACAGTCTGTGATCAATGCAAAATTACAAAATCTCCACATGAAAGATAACCTTGATGCTACAATACAGATAGAGAAAGAATTTCCATACAAAAAGCTAATGACCACCTCCAATTGTTTGAGGGCTTTGCATAGTTTATTTTAATAAATTATCTCACATTCTGCTTTCCTACAAAAAGAGGAAATACTCTATGTGCCATTTTGTGTGGGCCTTTGATTTTCTATACAGGGAGGATTGGGTTTAAATAATTGTCTGAGTTTATGCCTCTGCTGTCTTTCCCCCATGAACTTACAGGTACTTGCTCACTACCACTAAGTCTCTTAGACACAAAACAGTGATTGATATGCAGTGTCCTGTCCAAATTACTTAGAATTGCATAGAAAAGACACTATCAGGGTGCCACAGCAATTATTACTTCCTTCTTGAAGCCATTATGGAATGGAATGGCTGGTCAGCATAAACTCAGACATCGTTATGCCCTTCAGTTCCCAAAGCAAGACTTTGTGATAACCAATCCTCTACATGTAAAGAAAAGAACAAATTTTTACCAAGTAAGAAATGCAATATCCTTTCAACTTGGAAAATAAATAGCATAATGATGTAAAAACTTTATGACATTTCATATTTACCTTACTAATGGATTATACTTTGCTCTAGTACTAAGTCCTGCACAGAAAAAAAAACTTGGGAAAATTTATTTATTTTTTGGTGCTGGGGATTGAACTCAGGACTTGTGCACGCTAAGGAACACACTCTACCACTAACCTACATCCCAGCCCCTATGAAGAATTAAATCCTTTAATTTTGTAAGCATAGTTATTCCTTGGTTGAACATGTTGCAGATCATAGTTAAGCCTGTCTTCTAATTTATCACTTAACCCTAGAAATATATTTAATCAAACTTGTTACAAATTCAAAGTATTAGTGTCTAAAGATTATTAACGTTTTCATATTGTCATTTTATTTTTTATCACAGCATTAGCACAACATTCCAAACTACTTCTTCAAAAACAAAACATGTATGCTACGATTCTAACCAAATAACATCTAGACATCAAAAGAAATGTGTTTTCTAATCTTTCAGTCTTTTAAAACACAAAGAACTTGCTGAAGAGGAAGGGCAGCAAACTAGATCAAAGTTTTCACATTTTTTAAAGCTACATGCTCCTATTTCTTGACAGATAAAGAGACAATAAATAAGATCTGCATCCTGTGATCAATAGAAATGTAGAGGTTTGGGTTTTACTATTTTGCTCTTGCTTGCCTTTAAAAATAAATAGAGCTTCCCTATGACTTCATTATATGCAGCAATTCAAGGTAAGCACAATAGAATTTAGTTTCCTAAACAAGGCAATGGTATGTTCTTGGTAAGTAAAAGATGACATTGAATTCAAGAATATATTCCTTTATAGGAATTCAATTACATCTTCTCTGGTATTTTCCTCAGTCAAATCCAATGCTATACCTTGAGTTAAATTCTTATATACTCCCTTGGCACACAGGTACAGAAAGGATTTTTACCCTCTTCTTTGATTTTCTTCTTCAATTGGGTTAAAAGGCAACTTGGGATTTTTAACAGAAAAAGCTATCTATGAAGACAATTGCTAGAATACCCATACGTTGCCAAGTCCACCAGCCTTTCAAGGCTACCCTATCATTTAATATCCAACTATAAAATAATGTAAACTCCCATGGCTCAAAAAATGAAAAGTCCAGCATTCTCCCTAAAATCTGAGGATTCCTAGAGGAAGGGTAAGCTGAAGAGGTGAAATCTCACCCCAAAATGTGTGCCCTACTGACTCTCAAGTCTCTTAAATTTTCATCCTATGTCTTAAAGCTGTAACCTTTCCCCTCCACACTTTGAAGCCATTCCATCCCCACCCCAATCCCATACATAACACTCTTCCTCCCTGATTCTCCCAAAGTGTTACTAACACATGCAATGTGGAGGTCAAGGAAGGCATGCTGAATCAAACCAAGCCAAAATGAGATGTAGCATTTCAAAAATCAGACACAAATGTCAAACCAGAAGCCCCAAAATGGCAATGAAGACAGAAGTATGGCTCAGAAAATATAAGAGAAATGATCCCTGCCTTCAAGGAATATATATACAATCTATTGAGGCATTTGAAACCTACCTGAGCACAGTTGAAACTCAAACTGGAGTGTGTGTTATATACTTAATGTTTTTCAGGATGCTGTTTTTTTCTTTAATAAACCCAACAATCAGAGATATTTCAAAGTAAATAGAAAGTTAGAGAGTCACAGGTAGCCAGTGTTGTGTTTCATAATTGGCCAAGTGATTGGAATTCTGTCGTCTGTGAACAACTGGACAGAAAGTGACCAGGGACTGATAATGCTTTCCAAAGTTCTGACAGAGTGAGAGTTAGTCATGTGTTCCCATTTTCTAGCAGGTTGTTTGACCAGCTCAGTACACCTTTATGATAATAATCTAATTCCTGATCAAATTGAGTCTACTTGATAGGAATTCATTTCCCAATGAAGTGTTACTCTTTCATCTTCCTGATTTTATGCTTTATTCCTTAGAGTCAAAGAAGTGCTTGCAAAAGGGTAAAATTTTCAGAAATATCCAATGAGCATAGAATTCAAATAACTGACTGTAAATAGAAAAAGTGTTAGAGAAAGGACATCTTATCATTGGACAGTAGAAATATGTAATCAGAGTTGGGAATATAGATATAGAAATAGGCAAGTCTGTCAAAAAAGAATCTTCCAGGCACTCTTGTAACCTACTTAGACATTTCAGCATTTGACCTTGAAGCAACTTCTGGCAAGTTGGCTGGCATAATTTCCTAGAATATCATAGTAGATAAATCCATTAGCCTGGTGACCCTCAGTAGGCATTTTCAAAGAAATTTACAGCTGGTAGTGATAAGGTTGTGAACACTAAAAGCTGCCTGGCTGATGAAAATCCTATCTGGAAAAAAAAATCAAGGCAGATTTCACAGAGGAGTTATACCAAACACGCTGACACTCCCATATTGTTAAAATACAACCTTCTTAAAATATACAAGAAGCTGTAAGGATATCATGGTATCAAAACCTCTATTCCAACTCTAAAATTATTTTTCTAACCAAAATGTTTTGAAACTTATTATATTTTAGGCATTATGCTACATGTATATACACAAAGATGAATGAGAGTCCCTTTTTCTCTCTTTATTATGCTTTGAATTTGAGGTGTCTCCCAAAAGCTCCTGTGTTAATACAGGAATGTTGAAAAGTAAAATGATTTGGTTGTGAGAGCTATAACCTAATAAATCCATCCTAGTTTGAACAGACTAACTGGTTGGTAAAACTGTAGGCAGGTGGGGCACACATAGGGGAGGTGGGTCACTGGAAGCATTCCCTGGAAAGGTGCATCTTCCCTGTGGCCCCTTTCTCTTGCTCTCTCTGCTTTCTAGCTGTGGTGAGGTGAGTAGCACTCTTCCACCATGTCCTTCTTTCATGATGTTCTGCCTTGGCACAGAAAAATGGAGTTGGCTGTCTATAGACTGTGATGTCTGAAAACATGAGCAGAAATAAAATTTTCCTCTTCTAAGTTGTTCTTGTCAGGTCTTTTGGTCAGAGCTACAAAAGCTGACTAATACATCCTTGCAACAGAGATAAGACAATTAAGCAAATAACTAAAGGAGAGGAAGTAAGTACTAAATAGAGATACAGATACTCTATTGGGAGAGCTCAAATTCTTTCCTTGATTGATTCTGATCAACAAGGATTAGGGGAGGCTTAATGGAAGTGACAATTGACTCACAATAACCAAAGTAAGTCACACCCTTTGTGGAATCAAATAAGAATACACATTCTTTAGTTGGATTTAACTCACAATGGGAAACCTGCCTAGAGATTATCCATCCTACAATGGGAGAAATGTTAATGATACAAAAAAGCTTTCAGCCATGCCATCACAAATCATATCTCCTAAAATGCTATCAGCAAATAATATCTGTTCGCATGAGAATTGTTACATGTTACAAAATTATAAAATATTTAATTCAAGAAGAACAATGTCGGGACTCAGTAATAGAAAAATAACACTTTGAACATTGCCTAAAGGAGCAGGAGGACATAAATATTCTAACATTAAAAAGATGTACTAGAGAGTAGAACAGGGATAATTTGCTTGGCTCAACATGACTAAGATGTACTTTTCTCCCACAACTACCAATTATTTTGCTCTTATTCCATAATTATCTCGCAAACTTTTGATTACCAATGTTTATCCAAGCACCCTAATCCCAGAAAGGAAAACATGTTAAGGATAGCACTAATCCATAAGCTCCTGGAGGGCAGGGCCTACATGATAAAAGTTAGCATAGATTAAAATTGCAAATTTATAAAACTGTCAAAATCACAGTTCTAAGTATTAACAAAGTAGGATTGGTTCTTTTTTTTCTTTATAATTTTTATATTTGTTCTAATTATTTAAATTGCTTCGTAATTGTCATCTCTTAGGCATCTTATCATTTCCAAATTTGCCTATTGTATCCTACTTTACTAAATAAATGAAAATCAGTAGAAAATTATGGAAGAATCCATACAAAGTGATTTGATATGGGCCTATATTCTCAATTTGACCATAATTATTTGATATAGAGTGAAGTAGAAGGTCACTTATTTATAATTATTAATAAATCATATCCATGAGGTTTTAATAATAAATATAATGAGAGTGTAGAATATTTTTAAAGTATGTGTCAAAACTAGAGCACAAGTTAAGGGAAAAATCTAATGAGTATCTATCTTGACTTAATTAAAATTATGTTCAATGGAAAAATAAGAGACCCAGAATAGCCAAAGCTATCTTGAGCAAGAAGAGTGAAGCAGGAGGCATCACAATACCAGACCTTAAACTTTACTATAAAGCTGTAGTAACAAAAACGGCATGGTACTGGCACCAAAACAGACATGTAGACCAATGGTACAGAATAGAAGACACAGAGAGTAATGCACATAAATACAACTATCTCATACTAGACAAAGGTGCCAAAAACATTCATTGGAGAAAAGATAGCCTTTTCAACAAATGGTGCTGGGAAAACTGGAAATCAATTTGCAGTAAAATGAAACTTAACCCCTATCTCTTACCATGCACAAAACTTGACTCAAAGTGGGTCAAAGACTTAGGAATTAGACCAGAGACCCTGCGTCTAATTGAGGAGAAAGTAGGCAAATCTCCATCACGTTGGATTAGGCCCCGAATTCCTTAACAAGACT
>CM053417.1:48644503-48683419 GCA_028644305.1 Xerus rutilus | reverse complement strand
GAGGCAAATAGAAAAAAATTGTTACAATCATAATTTTTCTAACTTTGCACAAAATTATAAGTAGATTAAATTCTTCATATTAAACACTTTTATATGCACTTTCAATGAACAGTATATATATATATTTATATATATTTTTTATCAACCATCTTTACTATACCCATTCCCCTTTCCTGCCCCTCACCTCCCCCATGTCGTGTTCAGTGTTTCTCTATTTCTCTTATGTTTCCCATTCCTATCTCCCTTATTCATCAGCATCCACTAATCAGAGAGACCATTCGGCATTTGGTTTTTGGGATTGGCTTACTTCACTTAGCATAATGCTTTCTAGTTCCATCCATTTGCCTGCAAATGCCATAATTTTATTCTCTTTTATTGCTGAATAATATTCCATTGTGTATATGTACCACAGTTTCTTTATCCATTCATCTATTGAAGGACATCTGGGTTGCTTCCACAGTTTTGCAATTGTGAATCTGACACTAATTTTTTATCAAATTTATTGGAATAGTTTTTCAACCCCAGAGAATCAGTATTATGATCAAGCTGCCATTTAGACTGCCTGCCATTGATCCATTTCACCAAAAGTTATGATTGGAAAAGTTGTGGGAAGTATTCTGCCACCTTCAAGGAAAAAAGACAATGGGTTCACAGAATGGAATCAAACACTACCTTGTTTACATTAACTGGCCGATTACCAACATTATATAAAAGAAACTAATAAACATTAGATGTTTAGTCCCCATGCCTTTGAAGGAACCAAAGAATGCCACCAAACACATGCACAAAAACACTGAAATATCAGTAAGGGAAAAGTACTTCCCAGCACCCATATTCAATCACAGCAACTTTGTTTTCTATTTAAAAGTAGGAGTGCAAGTGAAGAATGAGTTATGGCTCAAAACATCATGAGCTCCTCCACATGTGTTTTTTTTTAAAATAATTTTTTGTATTTGTAGATGGACAGAATGTCTTTATTTTATTTGTTTATTTTTATGTGGTGCTGAGGATCAAACCCAGTGTCTCACACATGCAAGGCAAGTGTTCTACCTCTGAGCCACAACCCCAGCCCCAGATCTATTCTTAAGGGCATTTACTGACTTTCAGTCAGCTTTTTCACTGCTGCATCCAAAAGACCTGATAAGAATAACTTTAGAAGAGGAACAGTTTATTTGGGACTCATGGTTTCAGAAGTCTCAGTCCACAGCCAGCCAGCTCCATTGCTCTGGGCCTAACATCATGGCATAAGGTATGACCCAGGAAAGCAGCTGGGAACATGGCACCATGAAGCAGAAAGAGAGGTCTGTCTCCTCAGGACAGAGAAAATATAAACCACAAGGGCATGCACCCAGTAACCCATCTCCTCAGCCACACTCTATCCATCTACAGTTACCACCCAATTAATCCCTATCAGTGGATTAATGCACTGATTAGGTTCAGGCTTTCATAACCCAATCATTTCACCTATGAACTTTTTTGTATTGTCTCATACATGAGCTTTTGGGGGACACTTCATATCTAAACCATAATAATGATTGATGAATGGACAACCTTGCCAGGTCTGCCACTAAATAGTTGTAAGTTTTACCAAATAAAGTTAATTTTAGTAAATTAATTTATCACTCTGCATCTTTGTCTCCTAATCTTTAACATAGGATAATAATACACTTCTCTATGTACTAGTCCCTAAATTCTTCTTATGGAAGGCTGAAATGAAATGATGTATGTAACCATTATTCACAATATATAAAGCTATGTTGTCATGTGTTCCGCATTCATTCAGTGAGGAAGTACGCTAGGTATTCAAGTTATAAACATGAATTCAACAATCACTGATCTCATGGGTCTTGTAACTGAAAATGTTCAGCAATCATCAGGCCTGTTGTAGCCCTTATGTTATGGTTCCCAGTGAGCTAAGTGACAAGGTTATAAAGATAAAAGACAGGGTCCTTGCCCTCAAGAAACACAGTCTGAGCAAGAGGCATGCCCATGAACCAAAAACTACAAAAAGCATGGTCAATGTCATCATAGAGAAGAGTAAAAAAGAGAAATGGCTAAATGCATTTTTAATCCCTTCTAATTGGCTTGGGTATACTCTTTTGTCTTGTAAAGTCATGTTCCTCATATGTGTGGTTAGCTGAGAAAGAAAGAAACATACCTTGCTCTTAATTATCCATTTTGTGCTTAAAAATCAGAAATCTTTGGGCTGAGGCTGTAGCTCAGTGGTAGAGCGCTTGCCTAGCATGCGTGAGGCACTGGGTTCGAGCCTCAGCACCACATATAAGTAATAAATGAATAAAAATATCTCTCAACAACTAAAAAAAATTTTTAAAAAATCAGAAATCTTTATAAAAATAAATTCAGTATGGTCATTGAAGAGTGAAACAGATAGTCATTCATGGCAAGTTGTTTAGTTTAGTTTGTTTGTTTGGGGGTTTGGGGATTGAACATAGGGGCTCTTTGCCCCTGATCTACATCCCCAGCCCTTTTAATTTTGAGACAGGGTCTCATTAAGTTGCTTAGGGCTTCACTGTGTTGCTAAGGCTGGCCTCAAACTTCCAATCTTCCTTTCTCAGCCTTCCAAATCACTGGGATAATAGGCATGTGCCACTAAGCCTGTCTGTAGCAAATTTTTAAAATGACATTTACTCCTAAGTATAATTTGTAACCTTTCTCACTAATGGTTAACAAGGACTGTTTAGGGCAGATCAATATTTTTTATATTCTTACTCTTACTAGTGATGTAATTTAATCTTATTTGAAATCTTTCAATAAATCAAAATTAAAATTCCAACTGGAAACATATCAGATTTACCTAAGGAAACTCCTACCGTAAAGATTTAACTGATGTGAAATATTATTGGGCACCTGTTCTTTTGTTTTGTTTTGTTTTGTTTTTAATAAAGTATCAGGTTTTCCCAGGGGATCAGGGGAATTTAATTTTAAAGGACATAATCTTTTTTCTTTAATATGCTGCTAAAATTCTAGGACAGCAGTCTCAGGGGGAAAAAAAAGGCATTCAAGTGGCTGCCATCTGTATAGCCCCATTCCAAACGATAGGAATAAGCTGGTTCAGAGGCTGAATGACAAATATTATGAATTTTGAACAAATCTAAAGCTGTCATTCTTTTCAGCTCTGATGCTCAAGAAATCATTTAAAACATTTGCTAACCATGTCATTGCACACCTTGAGAGGTGGTTTGATTTCAGGGATTACAATTACCAGAGAAACCCAGAACCATTTGCCTTGCAGAAGCTATTTAAATTTGAAGACCTCTTCATCATAGCCCTGAAACTTCATCTTACATCATCTCCCAACATGAGCTGACTGTGTTATGCTTGAAGCTGCACTGAAAGCTACAGCATTACCTTCACTGCAGGCTTATTTTACTGACAAGTTGTACAGACAGCATTAATATGATGGGCTGTGGCATATACATGAACTTTCGAGAAGAGAGGTTAAATACTATAAGGAACAGGGTTTGGGGAACAGATGATTTAGCAAGAGGAAGGAATCAGTTATGCAGCAAACCAGAAGAAATGAACAGATATTTAGCTCTTTAGGGACACAGCCAGCTATGTATCAAGGTCAAGGAAAAGCATGAGATCAATTAGAGTAGATATTTACAGGCACTTAATATTTGATGATGCTGATATTTAAAGAGAAAGGACAAGGAATTCATCTTTCCCGTGTGCCATTAATTTATAAATATTCTGCATTTTAAAATAAAGTTTTTCACTGAAATGATGTCCTTTTATCATCTTTCATTTTTGAAATGTATTTCTTGTTTGATTTGTTTTCAATAATTGAACTCTATTAGAGCACATCATCTAAAATGCTTCTTCATTTAACCCTAAAGTAATTAAATCGGCAATAGACATGTATTATGAATAACTTTATCAATCAATGTCAGCATTTCAAATGTTTGAAATTGTGCAGTAATATCCAAGATAATGATTTCAGAAATACAGGGAGGCATCATGATTCTTAATGTGTATTATGACATTTATGAAATGTTAAGGAGAAAAAAAATCTAAAAGAAAAAAAGAAAATGAGCTATTAAAGGCATGCATGTCAATTTCATGAAGTGGTTTAAGATTAGCATTTTATTCAGAATGAGCTAATTTTATGATTATTTTATTATCCTCAGACCAGTAGACCAGTCTCCACTTCAGAGATGTTCAGGGAACATTTTTCTAATTTAAGGTTTCTCTCTGCTTAAAGTTTACCTATCTGGAAAATAATATTTGTAACAATTGCAAGTTTTAGCTTTTTTTTTTTTTACTTCAGTAACTGGAAATAGCCTCAAAAGATTTCCTGCCTTCAATGGATTGCTTGTTTCTTCTAAGACTTTTGTTATCAAGGTTTTAAATTGTTCCCTGGACTATGTGGGGATAATTATATCAGTGCCCTCAATATCTGCATTCAATGACAGTAATTTTATTTCAAGTTTTGAAAGAAGCAAAACAGCAGTTATCTTATTACAAATTCTTTGGCTATGACTATCAAAAAAAATCTTGTTTCAGGGGTCATTTTATTTATTAGAAGCCCAATGGAGTCATTCAAAAATCTAAAATGCATAAATTTCTTTCCAAATCCTCAAATATGTTTGTAAGAAAACAGGTTTTTCATGTTGAATTGGTTTCAACTTTTAAATGATTGCCTTAGAAAGTTCTCTATCCAGTCTTTAATTTTTTTTTAGTTATAGATGGACAAAATACCTTTATTTTACTTATTTATTTATAAGTAGTGCTGAAGCTTGAACCCACTGCTTCACACATGCTAGGCAAGCACTTTACCACTGAGCCATAACTCCAACCCTCTATCCAGTCTTCTATATACAGTTATACACCATAAGTGATACATACAAATATACATTGTTACCATTATAAATTTGTGATGCCAAAAATATTTTCAGTCTTTAAGTTCCTTTGTTGATCTCTACCCTAACAAAGTGAAACTGAGGCTTATATTATTTTTCCTTCTATGTCTGTACTCAGCATGAATCATTCATTAATAATGGAATGAATCTGACTTTTGGATGTTCATGTATGGATTTGGCATGGTGGGCCCCGGCATCAGATGTATCCAATGTATCCACAGGACACTAATTTTTTAAAAAAAGTAAACTGTAAACGATTGAAGAATGATGGGTGGAGTGATGGGAAGGGAAGTGTGGTTCAGGGGATGGGGAAAGTGCTGGGAACTGAATTGGAGTAGGTTATGTTCCATGATTTTGTGATAATGTCAGGGTGTGTCCTGATACTGTATATAACTAAAAAGAATAAATAAAAATAAAAAAATTAAAATTTTTCTAAGCATGTGGGAAACCCAAATTTATAATGCATAACTTCTGCCTTCAAAGACACAAACTCTAGGAATTCAGACACATGTATCATTTAGGAGGGGAAAATAATAAGTACCAACATATATGATACAACAGGAATTACAACAGAATTTGTTTTTAAAATGAGATTCTCATTTACTTGAACTGAGTCTTAGGGGATATTGGATTCAGTTGCATGAAGGGAAAGGGAATGTATAAGAAAGAGAGAGGAAAAATGCATATGACCAAAAGAGAAAGAATGGAGACTGGTTTAGATAAGTAGAAAGACCCTAATGGGCAGCAGGGAAATATAAAGTTGGAAATACACTGAAGTCATATTTTGAAGGAACTCAAATACTAAAGTGGGAAGTTAAGACTTGGTATTTCTTGGCTTGGTCTAGGCTGACAGTAGTAGTAGGGTAGAAAGGCTGAGAGGAAGTCTAGAGGAGAAAGCATCAATAGGGTTTTTATTCATCCATTCTAGTAAGTGTTTGTTTTGTGCTGTTCAATTGGGATAATATTTTGTGGAGTGAAGATTCTAAGATGGCTTCAAGGCTTGAATATTTCAAAACAGAAGTGTTTTTTTCCTGAAAATTATTTTATTTCTTTTTTTAATTGGTATATTACAATTAAACATAATAGTGGGATTCATTGTTATATACTCTTACATACACATAATTTGGTCAATTTAAGAAGTGTTTAAATTAGTAGTTTTACTATACCTTCTGGTCCCATCAAAAATCAGACACTGGGGCTAGGATTATAGCTCAGTGGTAGAGCGCTTGCCTTGCATGCATGAGTCACTGGGTTCGATTCTCAGCGCCACATAAAAATAAATAAAGATGTTATGTCCATCTACAACTAAAAAAAATTTTTTTAAATCAGACTCTAACCCCCAACAGGTGCATGAGCCATATAAGAAGGATGGCAAAAGAGAGGAACCATATTTGTGCAATGAGTGTCTGAAATGACCTTCAATTCCACTGTTCTTTTTCTTGCCTTTGAATCATTCAGTTTCCAAATCTCTCTTTCTTTCCTCATCTCCTTTTCTGCTTCACATCTCCAACTTCCCAACCTTCAGCTAGTAACTCTCTTTCTAGATATTGATCACTCTTAGAGGTTCACATCTTCTTAGAGAAAGTCTAAAGCATTTTTTTTCTTTTTTGATCAGCACTGGGGGAAAAACTGGCTTGGAAAAAAATTAGAAAATTTGGAAGGAAAAACAACTGAGTGGGGAAGGTGATCAATCTGACTATGATTCCATTGATTTTGTAATGATAGTAGAATTCACTATCAAAGACACGATTCTTGATACACAACTAAAAATATCAAATTGTAAGTTAAGGTACAAAACAAGGTTGGATTGAAGATTTGGGGTCCTCACAAGTGGTAATTTAAGGTTTTCCAGGGATACTAAGGAATGTCCTTTTTTCGGACTCCAAAATGAACATCAGTGGTGAGTAGAAAGGTCTAGCATAATATATATATGCTAAATCTTATTCCATTAAAAATTTGCAATAACACTATGAAAGTGAGCCAGATGTTTAATATCTCATTATGATTTTCTTATTTGGTCAAGAATGATTCATGTTAAGTATAAATATCAGGTATTATATACATATTTATCCAAGACTGATTTCTTCTCAGGCCCTGTACACATAGACCAATCCTTATGTTCATGACTGGTCTAATTATTCTTGAAATTGGCTGATTCTGCTGTCTTTCATATCGGCATGTGCAGTCTTGCTCTCACAAATAACTGTGATTATAAAAATTGCATATGTTAAAAAGAAGGCCAGCTTGAAGAAATTTGGTCTATAACACACAGATCTGCTACTCAGCTAAAAATAAAGCAAGTATGTAAGGGAAAGCATTAAAGAGAAAAAGTCCTGTTATTCTCTGAGGAATATGTTTTGAAACCACTGGTAACCGCCTGGAAAAACAATAGACTCTGGAAAAAAATCTACATTTTTATTTTTTATATACTAATTATCTACTAAATATATCACACTGCATTAGAATTATCTTTTTCAAAAATCATTTTGTTATATACCATCAAGCAGAGCCATAAATACAAATCCCAGAGGATGTCAGAACATTTGGTAAGTATAAGGCATGAGTGGGAAAGGAGAAACCTGAATAAGTCTTATTGACTTCTTTGGATCAGTGGATCATAGAATTGAAAGGAAACAAGAAAAAATGGTTTAGTTACATTTGTTTGGAAGAAGAAACAGAATGTCAGAGAGATTGTGAGAACTTTAAGATTGTACAATTAATAAATGTTGGAGTTCAATCTCAATTCAAGTTCTTCTGACTTGTTTCACACTGCTTACACCAATCGTTGCATATGGATCACGAGTGAATTCAAAGAATTATCAAGTTCATACTATGTGCTTACCAATGTGGAATGTGTTAAAGAAGCAGTTAATGCTTTAGGAAGGGTTTTTAAATTTTAAGACACTGACTCTGTCAACATGAGCTTTAAAAGACTAACGCACAAGACACAGAAGCAGTTAACCAGTAGTATTAGGATTAATATGCAATCAAGTGTTTGATCACAGCAGTAGGTTGACTAGTGAAGAGAAAAGAGTATATCAAAAGAAGTGGATAGGACAAGAATAAGGAAGAACCTACTATGTGCTGCAAAGATACTAGATACCGCTCTGAGGAGCAAGTCTTTGACAAGGCCATGTGTTACCACAAATATACCAGAAACAAAAGGATATTCTGTATTCACCTTCCTCATGGGGTACAGATAGGAATGTTGATGAGTGTTAAAGGTAGCTAAGGAATTTTAAATCCTCTCCAAAATTAGCTGTATTCACCTTCAATGTATAATTATTAAAATTCCTGCCAAAGCATAAAAAGTAGTTTCGTCAACTCTAAAATCTTAGATCTCACTAAAAAATGATAAATATTATAGTCTACTTTTAATGGCAAATGGCACATACCTCCAGAAAAAATATAGAGTAGCTTTGAGCAGAAGATTTTATCTAGGTGGAAACATTCAGTGCTGCAAATTGCTTTAAATTAATAGTTACTACACACAAAAAAAGGCTAAAGTGAAAATATATACTTAGCAAATGATTTCAGACAACCAAAAAGAAAAAGAAAAAACAGGCAAAGAACATTACTGTTTGATTTCACTTATTTTAAACAAAATGATTACAGCTGGGCACAATGGCACACGCCTGTAATCCCAGCACTTTGGGAGGCTGAGATGGGAGAATTGTGAGTTCAAAGTCAGCCTCAGCAATGGTGAGGTACTAAGCAACTCAGGGAGACCCTGTCTCTACCTAAATCACAAAATAGGGCTGGGTACGTGGCTCAGTGGTTGAGTATCCCTGAGTTCAATCCCCAGTAAACTCCCAAAAAATGATTAGGCTGGGATATAGCTCAGTGGTAGTGTGCTTGGCTAGCACACACCAGACCCTGGGTTTAATCCCCCACCAGAAATAAAACAAAATAGAATAAAATGATTAGACTAAATATATTAAATCTACAAATGTATATAACTTGTTTCAAGTAGAAATTACATCACCTATTGAGAAATTTTAAAACATACTTTTCATTGCCATTAAATCCACTTTTACTATAAATATATCCATTTTCATCTTTACATTTTTTAAAAAAATGTTTTTTAGTTGTCAATGGACCTTTATTTATTTATATGTGGTGCTGAGAACTGTTTATCACACATGCTAGGCAAGCACTCTTCCTCTGAGCTACAACCTCAGCTCCATCTTTACATTTTTTGTATGTTGAAATCATTGCTATGTTCCCCAAGCCTATAACTATATTGACATATAGCAGGAGCTCATTAAATATTTGTTTAATTGTCCTACATCATGCCCTTTTCCCTCTTTAAAAGTATTAAAAGTTAATTTTGATTGTTGCTTAGGCCACAAGGACTACACAAAGAGACTAACAGCAATGTGAAAACATACTTTGAAAGTCATTGCATAAACAATCTAAAATTAGACATAGTCCTGTGGAAAAAAGCCATTTCTCTTTTTCCTGTGGAAAAATTCAAGATCAAAACTTGCAAGACCTTCCAGAACTTCAATGTGGATCAGAGAAACGAGGGAGAGGGAGAGAGGGGGAGGAAGGGAGGGATAGGAAGAGAGAGAGGAAGAGGGAGGGAGGGAGAGAGAGAGAGACCCCAAGAGAATTTAAAAAAAAGACTACCAAGAAACAAAGTAGCATGACACAGAATAAGAGAAGCAAATACTGTAACTCATTATCACTAACTCCCAAGAGAAAAATGAATAAACAGAGCAAAAACATCATAAATACTGTTCCCCAAAACAGAAAACTAAAATCGTATAAGGTTGCTGCCAACCAATATTCCTTACATATCTGTCTTGAAATAAATTAGAGGCAATGGACTATGTAATTATGAGCACTGGCTTTGGAGTCAGGTAGATTAGGATATGAATTCAGTTCTATATCTCTAAATGTAAGACTTTCAGGGTTAGTGTGGTATTAGAGATAATATTAATAAATAGAAGCTATTATAAATATAGCCTTTTCAGTTTCTTAAGTTATAATTAATGTTTAGATTATAGATACTCCTGATGTATTTAGTCCTAAAAGGCAAATTTTCTGCCTCAAACTAATATTTACATTATTGGCACTATGAACCTGGCAGTAAAACCTTGTTAGAATATTTTAAAGCTAAACTTTTATCGCTAATAATTTCCCCCAGGTCAGTAACCAAAGAGAACTACTATTTAAAGTGTAACTTTCCAAAGATATTTATACATAGAGTAATATTTTCAGTTTGAATAGTTATAGCCAGATTATTTCCCTGAAAGGCATTGGCAACTCAAAACTCTCCTTGGGATGGTACACTTATTCTAGCTAAGTGGCTAGCACCATTAGCACATTTAAATTTTCTTTAGTTGGATAATCTAAAATTTTTTAGCTCATTGTTACATTAATTTTTATTTTCTTGATAACTAAAGAAGTTGGGGATATTTCTACGTGTTTTTATCCATTTTCATTCACTCTTATTTGTTATGCTTAATTATACCCCATGCCCATTTTTCAATTGGTCACTTTTATTTTGCAGAAATTTTGTATATTATTTTGGATTTATGATGTCCTTTCCATTAAATATGTAAAAAATGTAATATTTTATGTATTAAAATGTCTTCCATTATTTCTTTAACTTCTAGATTTCTTCCATGGCTTAAAAAGTTTTCTTCAACTCCAGATAATAAAATACTCTCTCAAGTTTTCCTTTAAATTTCCACTTCCATTTTTTGTACAATGTAAATATTCCAATCATTTATATTTATATAGGGTATGGGACAGGGATTTAACTTTGCTTCTAGAGGGATATCCAAATTTACCAGCACCATTAAATAATTTTTCCCACAGAACTGAAGTTTCACCTTTCTCAATTTCTAAATTCTTTTATTTCTATGAGAACTCCTACTATGTTACATTGAATTATGTGAATATTCTTGCAACATTACCACTCCTATTTTTCTTATTTTTTAAAAAAAATTCTCAACTTTTCTTGCTCATTTTCTCTGCCTCTTAAAATTTAGATTCAGCCTGCCAAATTCCATAAAAATTTTCTGTTGAGATTTAGTTGGAACTGCATAGTATTTAAAGATTAATTTGGTGAAAACCATCATCTTTCTGAGGTTGAGCCTTTCCATCTAGGAACATGGTTTATTTCACTATTCAAGTTATCTTTTGTTTCAAAAAAACTACTGGTGTCACTGTCATAGCCTTTTGGGAACACAATTTGGCTCACATATATTTCAGTAAAAATGGATACATTTCATGACCCAGTGATTCCTTATTAATCCTGAAGAAAATCCATTCTCAAACATGACCTACAGAATTCTCTCTATAATAATCAAAAAAAAATCTTAAATGTTCATCAGTAGAAAAATGGATGAAGAACATATTACCATCCATGCTTCTGAATATTATGCAACAATGAGATAGAATGAAGTAAAGCTAAATGTTTGGGCATAAAGCATAACCAGTACATATTTTCAGCAAACAAAGCACATTATGGAATATGTATGACATGTATGCCTATGTAAAATACACACAAAACAAAGGCACATATTTCAACAAGTACATACATGTGTACAAATACATAGGAAAAGATTTGGAAGGATACAAACTATAATAGTCCATTTTTCACTATTATAATTAAATATCTGAGGCTGGGTACTTTATAAAGAAAATATAGTTATTTAGTTCACAGTTTGGGGGGCTGAAAGTCCAAACAGCACAGCATTGGCTCTGGCAAGGGCCACATTGGCTGCACCACATCAAGATGGATGGCCATGTTGGGAACATAGGAGAGAGGGAGAGATCACATGGCAATAAAGGAAGTCAGAGTAAGGAGAAGGGCCAGTCTTGTTCTTCTACAACAACCCTCTCACAAAAATTAACTCAGGGTCCCACAAGAACTACATTAACGCCCTCCAAAGTACAGAGCCTTTGATGATCTCTCACTAGGTTCCATCTCTTAAAGGTTCCATCGCTAGGGACCAAACTTCCAACATGTGAATGCTTGAAGGACAAAACACACCCAAACTGTAGCACACACCAAACTAATAAAATGGTTATTTTTCTGTAAAGTAGTTGGGTGGGAAGATAGGTAAAAAGTAATTTTCACATAATACTAACTTTTTTCCCAATGAGAATTTATTCATGTATTATCCACTTAACTAAAAATAAAATCTCAGGAAAAATGTTTAAAAGCTCAATTGATTTGGGACTGGGGTTGTAGCTCAGTGGTAGAGTGCTTGCCTAGCACATGTGGGGCACTGGGTTCAATTCTCAGCACCACATATAAATAAATAAAATAAAGGTATTGTGTCTACCTACAACAAAAATATTTTTTTAAAAAAGCTCAATTGATTTGAAGGCATTATTTTTATTGTCAAAAACAATGAAAATCCAAGATGCAAACTTTCCCCACATATCATCCAATAAAAACATACAAGATTTTCAACTACAAACCCATCTCAATTCAATATATGCACTGTTTAGAGAAAACCTCAAAGAAGCTCACCTAACAAATGTATGCAAAGATGGCTGATTAGAAACAACTATATCAGCCGGGCGCGGTGGCTCAAGCCTGTAATCTCAGCACTTAGGGAGGCTGAGACAGGAGAATCGCGAGTTCAAAGCCAGCCTCAGCAATGGCGAGGTGCTAAGCAACTCAGTGAGACCCTGTCTCTACATAAAAAAAACACAAAAATAGGGCTGGGGATGTGGCTCAGGGGTCGAGTGCCCCTGAGTTCAATCCCTGGTACCAAAAAAAAAAAAAAGAAAGAAACAACTATATCAAGAAGCAGGAAGTAATACAGAGTTATTGTAACAAAAAAGTATGGTAATGTCACAAAAACAGACATGAAGAACAAAGGCATAGGAGACACAAAGACAAATCCACATAGACACAGTTTTCTAATTCTTGACAAAAGTACCAAAATATACATTGGAGAAAAAATCATTTTAAGAAATGATGCTGGGAGACTGAGGTTGTAGCTTAGTGGTAGAGCACTTGCCTAGCATGTACAAAACACTGGGTTTGATTCTCAGCACCACATATAAATAAATAAAATAAAGGTCCATTGACAACTAAAAAAAAAAAAAGAAAAGAAAAAAGAAATGGTGCTAGGAAAACTAGATATCCATATGTAGAAGAATAAAAATCCATTCTTATCTCTGTTACGGTCTAGATATGAGCTGTCTCCTAAAAGCTCCTGTGCGAGACCATGCAAGAAAATTCAGAGGTGAAATGATTAGGTTATGACAGCCTTAACCTAATCAATGCATTAATCCCTGGATGTGTATTAACTGGTTGGTAACTTTAGGCACCTATGGTGTGGCTAGATGAGGTAGGTCACCTGGGGTGTGCCTTTGAGATTTATATTTTATCCTTGTTGAACAGAGTTCCCTCTCCCTCTCCCTTCCCCTCCCCTTCTTGGTAGCCATGTCCTGAGCTGCTTTCCTCCTCCATACTCTTCCACCATTTTGTTCTGCCTCCCCTCAAGCCCAAAGCAATGGAGTTAGCCATCTGTGGACTGAGCCCTCTGAAACCTTGAGTTCTAAATAAACTTTTCAGCCAAGTATGGTGGCTCACACCTATAATCCTAGCACTTTGGGAGGCTGAGACAGGAGAATTGTGAGTTCAAAGCCAGCCTCAGCAACAGCGAGGTGATAAGCAACCCAGTGAGACCCTGTCTCTACATAAAACACAAAATAGGGCTGGGGATGTGGCTCAGGGTCAAGTACCCCTGAGTTCAATCCCCAGTACCAAAAAATAAAATTAAATTAAATTTAAAAAAACTTTTCTTCCTCTAAAATTGCTCTTATCAGGTCTTTAGGTCACAATGGCAAAAAATCTGATTAAACCACTCACCCTGCACGAAAGTCAACTTGAAATGAATCAAAGACCTAGGACTAAGACTAATAACTTTGCAAATGCTAAAAAAAAAAAACACAGGGAAACACTCCAACATATAGGTACAGACATCAGCTTCCCCAGTACAACTCCTATAGTTTAAAAGGAGTTTAAAAGCTAAAAAATGTATGCAAAGCTAACAAATGTATGCAAAGTACAGAGCCTTTGATGATCCTAAACTGTAGGAAATGCATTATTTCCTATAGTTTAGGAAATAATACCAAGAATCAATAAATGGGACAGCATCAAATTAAAAAGCTTTGGCATACCAAAGGAAATAATTAATAGTATGAAGAGTCAGCCTGAAAAATGGGATAAAATCATTGGCAGCAACTCTTCTGATTGAGGATTGATATTCAGAATATATAACTCAAAAAACTTAACACCAAAACCACAAATAATCCAATAAATAAATGGGCAAATGAATTAACCAGACACTTATCAAAAGAAGAAATACAGCAAACATGAAAAAAGGTTCAACATCTTTAAATATACAGGAATGCAAATCAAAACCACATTGAGATTTCCTCTCACTCCAGTTAGAATGGCAATCATCAAGAATACAAATATCCAGAGTTCCAGTGGCACAACAGCTTAGTAGGCAGTACTTATAATAATGCAAATAATAAAAAATGCTGACAAGGATGTAGTGAAAAGGAACCCTTATGCACTGTTGGTAGGAATGCAAATGAGTACAGACTCTATAGAAATCAGAATGGAGGTTCCTCCAAAGACTGAGAAAGAAACCACCATATGATCCAGTATATAACTCCTTGGTACTTACCCAAAAGAACCAAAGTCAAGATAACATGCATATCCATGTTTATAACAACACAATTCACAATAGCCAAGTTATGGGATCAGACTCTGTCAACAGATGAATGGATAAAGATAATGTGGCGTATATACAGAGTGGAGTTTTATTCAACCATAAAGAAGAATGAATTCATGCCATTTGCAGGAAAATGGATGGAAATGCAGAGGATCATGTTAAGCAAAATAAGTCAGACTCCAAGTCAAAGGTCATAGGTTTTCTTTTATATGTCTAAGCTAGAGAGAAAAAGTGGAAAAAGAATCTCATGAAAATAGAAGGGATATGAGTAAAGGAAGGAGATGTGGGGAAGGAAGAGGGGAGGGCAAGTAGAAATACTAGGGAATGAAACTGATCAAATTATGTTATATTTATATACAAATATGCCACAATAAAATCCAGTAATCTGTATAATTATTTGTCAATAATTTTTTTTAAAGAAGCAGGAAGTAATAATGGAAGATGATGGCTAAATTCCAAGAGAAAGGAAGGAACTCCTTCCCTTGGCCAATCAGAATCCACTTTAATCGTTCTTGTATAATCAGTTTTATTAAAAGACAAAATATTATTTTTAAAATTTTTTTGTAGTTGTAGATGCACAGCATGCCTTTATTTTCTTTATTTTTATGTGGTTTAAGGATCGAACCCAGTACCTCACATGTGCTAGGCAAGTGCTCCGCCACTAAGCCACAACCACAGCCCCAAAAGACAAAATGTTTCTTCCAACATACACACATACACATACACATATACACACACATACACACACAGAACATAGTTGTCAAGTTTCTGGAGTCATGTGTTTAGATCTTGCCTCTGCCACTCACCAGCTATATAATCTTCAATTTACCTGATATTTAACTTCATTGTTCTTTATTTTTCTGAAATATATAATACAGATACCTCCTAGGATAATAAGGAGAATTAAATGACAGTACTTGTAAAGTGCTTAAGGCCATGTCTGGTGCAAAGCAATCATACTTGATGTTAGTTATTATTGTCAATATTATTAGTTTCATTTCAATTCAACAAATATGCATGAACTAGCCACCATTTTGTCAGCATTCTACTGGCCATTAGTGATAGAGATGACAAAGACTCAGTGCCTGCCATTGAAAAAGCTCACCCAATGTGGAAGAAATAGACACATGTGCCCATGATGTAAATACAATGTAGTAAGCACTTTGAAAGAATAATCACTAGGTACTATGAGCACACAAAGGAGGCACCTTCATTCTGGCACTGGGGAGGCAAGGGTAGAAAAGTAGGGCATATTTTACATGGAAAATTCCAATAATAACTTTCTCTCCATTCCCTTTTCTCAATAATGGAAAGTCCTTGGTAGATTATTTACTCCTATCCAAACCAAAAAGTGGCCCACCAAAATTTATGTTACCACAGTCTTTTTGATTACAACTCAAACTTGGCAACAAAAGTCACTATTATGAGACATGACAGAGTTGTTCCACAAGACAAGTTGGGAAATAACCACAAATCGGGTTGCAAACCTCACAGGGAATCAGCTTTATTCCACAGGGTGCTAGCCTTTCATAACAGTCTCCACACCCAGTGAGCATTTTATGGTAAGTTTCCAAAAATTGTTTCACAACAAATATCCAAACCCCTTGCCAAGGACTTGAGATTGTACGAACTCAAAATAAACATGAGTCAGCACTACATCTCTATCTTTTTAAAAAAGGATATGACAATAGCTTATATTAATGGGAACATATTATCTAGGAACTATAAGGTAACTCTCCAACACTAGGTCAAAATTTTAAATGATTCAGACTGAATACTTAAGAGAGAGACATAGAAAATCTGATACTGATTAAAAGACCAACACATAAGATTGCAATGAGTTAAAGGAATAAGGAACATTTTCCAACTAATTCAGTATGTACTCCCTACTCCAAGACAAGCAAGAAATTTCCTGCCCAGAAGAGCTCATGGTCTAGTCAGAAAAACAAAATGCACATACAGAAATAGAATATTGTCAAGTCTTATACAAGATGAACTTAAAATATAGGAAATTAAGCAAGTGAGAGTTTAGATTTTTAGATCTTTAACAAGAATTACACATTCTTTTTTTTTAAATATTTTATTTTTATGTGGCGCCGAGGATCGAACCCAGTGCCTCACGCGTGCTAGACGAGCATGCTACCACGGCGCCATAACCCCAGCCTCAAGAATTACACATTCTTTATGAAAAACATGTAATGGCTTTTCATTACCTACAGAATAAATGTGCTTTTCTTACTATATCCTAATGGAAATCCCCTTGTCTAGCTAGAATGGCTTAAATTATATGCCTCAAGTTTCCCATCTGGAATATTTTTCTGCACAAATCCCAACCATTGGTAGCCACATTAATCCCATCCTTTTTGTGAAACCTTTGTAGATATAGAATCCTATGCCCTCTCCCTCCACCAAATACTCCTACCACTTATCAAGAGTCTACAGTCTGATACCTTTGACAATCTGCACTGCCAGCAGAAGAAATTGGTCATGAATGAGAGAATCTCTCACAGGCCTGAAAATCTTCTCAACTATAATCTGATTGCAAATATTATATTAACATAGTATCTCAAGCAGAAAGAGGTTGGTTTGGTCTAGACAAGTATGACACAAAAGTGTGATCCTTGGACTGGTGCCCAGATGGAAACTGTTTGGTCTGGGTCCATGATGAGATAAGTGCTGAAACTGAGAGAAAGCTATTAGAACTTTTATTACAATTTGGCAGTGTAATTTTTTATTGGTTGAATCTTAATACAAAAAATGAGGGCTTTTAGATGGGCACAGTGGAGCATGCCTATAAGCCCAGCACTTTGGGAGGCTGAGATAGGAGAATCGCGAGTTCAAAGCCACCCTCAGTAATGGCGAGGCATTAAGCAACTCAGTGAGACCCTGTCTCTACTTAAAACATGAAATAGGGCTGGGAATGTGGCTTAGTGGTCAAGTACCCCTGATTTCAATCTCCAGTACCAAAAAAAAGTGGGGGCTTTCATTTTGTCTTTATTTCAATGCTCTAATAATTTATTTTTATTGTCTTTGAAAATGAGTATTGGTCCATGATGGATTGGACTAGACAAAAACTAGTCCTTCATCACAGATTGAGAAGCACTATTCTAGTGTGAGCCTCTACCACTTCCTATTTGTACTTAACTAAATCTTGGCCATTCAGTTATCCCTTAATCACCTGTTGCCTTAAGTCAAGGTTTTATGAACTTTTTCTGTAAAAAATCAAATACTAAATATCTTAGTATTTTAAGGCAATTTAATCTCTGCTACAACTACTTTGCTCTGCCACTATAGGTCAAAAATAGTCATAGACAGATGCAAATGAATGAGCTTAGCTGTATTCCAATAAAAGTTTATTTACCATAACTGGAAGAGCTGGATTTGATTCAAGGGCCATAGTTCACTCTGCCTTATCTTATCATTTTATTTTGTCAGATTAGAAACTCTTCAAAGGGATTACTTTGTTTTTTGCAAACAGTGTCCAAAAATCCCAACAAAAAATTCTGGAGTAAATGAAAATATGGTGTTCATGAAACTGGAAGGATGGAAGAGTGTATTCTGGATAATGGAGATAGAAGACACAAAGGAACAGAATTAGGAACATAAATGTCTTAGTCCATTCGGGCTGCTATACCAAAATACCACAAGCTGGATAGCTTATAAACAACAGAAATTTATTTCTCAGGTTTGAATGCTGGGAAGTACAAGATCAAACTACTGGAAAATTTGGTTGGTGTCTGTTGAGGGCCCATTTTGGTTCATGGTTTTATGAACTTTTTATAAAAATTATGTTTTGTTTTCCTATGGAAGAAGGGGTGAGGGATCTCTCTCAGGTCTTTTTTATAAGGGCATTAATCGTATTGAAGGTTCTGTCCTTCTGATATAATTTACCTCTCAAAAGCCCCACTTCCTTATACTATCACATTGGTGATTTGGCTTTGAGATATGGATTTGGGAGTGGGGGAGACACATTCAGAGACCATACCAACAAGTGAAAATAAATTACCCAAAGCCAAGAAAACTGAGGAAAATGTTCAAAATATCCATCAATTATATAGCATTCTATTATTTTAAGTAGGTTGTTGGCCAATTCTTTTCCTATCTTCACTGAATATAGAAAAGAGGAAATAAGCTGGCATATTCCCAGAAAGGATTTAGATGACACATAAAGATGAACTTCTGGTAATCTTTAGACTGGGTTACCAAAAGAACTTGCTCAGCAAGATAATCTCTCAAAATAATATTAATATTAATTGGCCCAAACTGTTTGAAGAGATTATGGTAGATGTCCAAAAAATGTCTTGGATAATTCTTCAGAGGTGCTTTTATTTGTAAGCCTATGAATTCACCAGATGACTCATTTTCCCCCAGATATAGTCTTCATACCTCTAACAAAGAAGTTCTCAAATGGAAGCATAATATTTTGTTTAAAAATAATTGATATTTTAAATTATATTTTTGTGTCCTGGAAAAACACACTGCCTAAAATAAAAATTTTTAAGAAAATTATGCACTGTAATGTATGACTAAAATTTAATCCAAATTTGATGACTTTAGCCTTAGGTCATATAAATTTCCATATGAGCATTAATACTTAAAGAGTTAGAGGAAGGAGAATAGGTTATAAATATTGCAGAGGTGGAATATGAAGAATGTTAAATAAGTGAATTGCCAGTCTTCATTGTAGCAGCAAAATTGTCATGTAAAGCCACATTCATGTATTCATTTAGTCAGTAGTTAATACAAACTATGTGCCAAGAATTGTTAATCATAGGATGAATCAAACATAACCCTTGCCTTCTAGAAGCTTATGTTCTAGGTAGAGTGTAAGACGTGACCCATGAAACAGGACAGAAGATCAGCCAAATATTATTGCAAGTCAACAGACTTTTTGGTATTTCCCAAAAGTTATCAAACGTGCCTTACAAAAATTACTCAAATAACTTTATTTACACATTTTATTGTTACTCTATCTCCCCAGAATAGAAGAATTGTTGTCTTTACCAGAGAAAAAATATCCTCTTTGGAGCAAAAGAAGTTAATTAGGCTAATGCGATTGCCTTAAAAGTATGTCTATTGAAAGAAATGTAACTGAAAGTTTCAGGCCTAAGAGATTCTTTCAGACTTATTCTGATCTATACTTAATGTAGAATCAGTCCTCAGGTATTTGAAAAACCATTTAAGATTCATGAAAGTCACAAAACTCTGAGCAAAATTCTTGGCAGTTGAAATATTTACAAATGTAAAGTGAGTAATGTTGTGAAAGAACTATCTGCTGCTTCCCTAATTAAATCAATTGCCTATTGATCTATACATTACAGCTGAAACATAAAGTGTATGATAAAGTCACTCTTTTGGGGTGCTTAATGGCTTTATTCACCATAAAAATCACTATTAAAATAACTTTATAGGGGCTGGGATTGTGGCTCAGCGGTAGAGCGCTTGCCTCGCATGCGTGAGGCACTGGGTTCAATCCTCAGCACCACATACAAAACACATAAATAAATAAAAGTTAAGAAAAAAGATATGTATCTTTAAAAAAAACTTTATAAAAGCCAACTTGATATGATAATTTTGATTTTTTAGACTACATGTTGAATTCTTTTCAGCTTTCACAGATGGGAGTACTTTGGTCTGGTCCTTAGAATACAGTTAAGCCAATGTAACATGTATTTGTATTCATCAGATCTCTAGATCTAACTCAGAATCACTAAGACTTTCTGTCTATCCCAGTGCTTGTAATACATGAGGCCCAGAAGACAGGCATAATACATCTTGTGGTCATCACACTTAAGAGCTGCCTTATTATTCAAGGCTTTGCACCAAAGTCTGAGGGCCTTGATGGATTCAACCATAGCCTCCCTGCATTCTCTGTTTAGGCACTCACAGTCCTAATCTTGCTCAAATTAAATTTTTTTTAAATATTTTTTTTTAGCTGTAGATGGACATAATGTCTTTATTTTATTGCTTTGTATGTGGTGCTGAGGTCAAATTAAAATTTTTACTCTGATTTATGATTTTGGCTTTTGTTCTATGTTCTCAATAGATTAATGGAATCTAATGGGCCTTAATTGTTATCAGATTATATTTCTCCCTGCCTTGTCTTTCCTGATACTTTGATTCTCGTGAACCACTTTGCTTCCCTAAACAAACCTCAGCCTCTTGGTTACATGTGTCCCAATTTCGGTCCCATGATATCCTGGTTAGAATCTTAATAATCAAGTTTATATTAATTTATTTATTTAACAAACATGCATTTACCTGGGCAAAGCACTCTCTTAACTGTGGTAATACAAAGATGAAAGAGATGAAATCCTTGTCTTCAGGGAGCTTGCAGTCTAATGGAGGATACAGAAAAATAAAACAAAAATTGGAATAGGATGAGTTATAAAGACAAAGGGAGATATTAAGGAATACTTCCTGGATGACATGATACATAAACTGAGTCTTAAAGATCAGATATAAGTTTTCAAGGCCAAGAAAATGAATAAGTAAAAATCAGGAAGGGTATTCTAAGAAGAGGAAGCTACATGTGTAAGTAAGAGCCAGTGTTGCAACTTAGAGGAACTACAAATACTTTAGTACTACTTGTACTAAATATGCCAAAATGTATTTGTGATAAAGTAGTGAAACATGGGGCTGATTGGAGCCACACGATGAAAAGTCTCCCTGTATAATATTCTGTCCAGGAGGCTACAAGAACCCAGTGAAACAGATTAACTGGAGGAAAATAATGATCAGAGGTGTGCTTTAGATTACTCGACAGGGTTGTGGAATATGGACTAGAAACAGGTAAAAGAGGATGAACAGTGGAGAGAATTACTATAATCCAGATAATATGTTATGAGAGACCAAAGGAAGATGGTAGTAACGGGAATGGACAGGAGAGGATGTAATCAAAAGAGCAAGAGATATTGTAGTATTAGACCACAGAAAACCTGACAAACCATTGGGCATCAGGGGGAGAAAATCCAAGCTAACTCTGAGGTTACATGTCTGAGATATTAACAAAAGAAACTGTTTGTAGTTGAAAGTTTGATGCAGCAGATGATGACCTCTTTTTTTGTAGCTTTACTTTTTTATTTTTATGTGGGATAGAACCCAGTGCCTCATGGATCCAAGGCAAGCACTCTACCACTAAGCTACAATCCCAGCCGCTGGAACAATGCTGAGTGCGTGGCAGTGTATAAGCATCCAAGTGGAGATCTTTAGCTAACAGCTAGGAATGCCATTCTGCAGCTCAAAATAAAAGTTGTGGTGGGGATAGATATGAGAGTTATCTGTATAGAAGTAATAGCTTAAAGGAATGAGTAGACAGAGTAAAGAAAACCTGTAAATGTTTATAAAGGAAAAAGGAAATTCCAAATAAGGCTACAGTTCCTATTGTTCTAGCATTTTTGACTGGCAGCATGTACAGTGTCAAGAGGAAGGTCATTATCTTATCCTTTCCTTCCTAAAAGGTTTCAATTATTTTCAAAGTATTTCCTCTTATCAAGTTTCATGTGACCCTCCTCACAAGTGCTCTGTAAGTTTGATAGGTCAAGTATTATCCCCTTTCATAAGAACTCCCTGGTAATCCTAGGACCTCTGTCCTTTCCCCCAGTCAGATTCTGGATCCCAGCCAAAGACCTTTGCCCATCAGTCGACCATAACCCAGAATTACACTCATTTTATAGGTATAAGGGCCAGAGCACTAAGTGTTCAAGTGTTTGCCAGAGGTCACACAACAAACTTGAATAGGAAGATCGTTAAGAACTCAGGATTGCTGACTCCATTCCTTTGCACTACATTTTATCATGAACTTTCCAGGAATCCAAATGTTTCACAAAGCAAAGCAAAAGAGAACTTGCAATATTGGATTTAAATATACAAATATAGTTATATAGCCATTGAAATATATTATTTATATACATATGACAAAAGGGGAAAATTTTTAAACATCTCATAACTAATATTTATTTTCAGTCCTTACTAACATATTTTATTCTAAACTTGAAGTCAGTTCCCATATGAAAGTGTTTTTCTCTCTCTCACATAAATAAGAATTCTCATTAGAAAAATATGGTAAAGCTCCTAGCATTAAAGGACTTCAAAATTTCTATTAAAGTGACATAGTTTACTCTAAAAATAACTAGAAAGTTTTCACAAAAACACAGAAGGCAAAAACTATAGAAGAAAGGACATCTGTCTGAAAACAAGGAAGTTAAGATTTTGCAAGATTTTTGTAAAAGGTACATAGACAAAAAAGGGAAGTGTATACAGGCAATACTAAGATACAGTCTTATAATTTGAAGATTATTTTACCCTCTAAGAGTTAAACTATAAAATCAAGGCCTAATGGACCAGGTCATAGACAGGCAAAGACCTTTTAAAGAAATAGAATGTCTCCCAGACTAAAGCAAGATTAACCAAATATATTAACACATCTAAACACAGAATGAGTCTCTGAGAAAGTGGACTAAATCAGACAGGAACATTTAAGAAAAGGGGAACAAAGGCCTTGGCAAGACATCCTAGCACTGTCCAGAGGAGAGAGTATCAGGGCCAATGGGCACTTTAGTCTCTTTAACAGGTATAGAACTATTCCAGAAATGGACACATCGGTCCTTCAGTGCCAATAGTCATTACACATTAACTTCATCCCACTAACTGCTGGCTTGCTCTCAAGCCACCTTTCTGTTTGGTGTGGCTTCCCAAGGGGATAGAACACTTTGCTCATATCAACATGTGCATTGCATCTACTGTGAGAAATGCAACATTTTTTTTGTTGTTATAAATCAAGTTTTTTGTTTTGTTTTGATTTTTGGCAATCTGAACTGTTTCTTGTGAATTAGTCAATATGAGTTATCTCTGGGCCACAGAGCCAATCTCCAGGTGTAGAGAAATACAATTTCTGGGGCTATTCTGTTAACTCACCAACATCAACCTTAGAAAGTCCATTTTATTCACACTTGAAGGAGAAAATATGTATTGTACATTTCTTAAAAAAGAGTGTTCAGGGGCTGGGGTTGGGGCTGGGGCTCAGTGGTAGAGTGCTTGCCTAGCATGTGTGAGACACTGGGTTCAATCCTCAGCACCTCATAATAAATAAATAAAATAATGGCATGCTATCCACTTACAACCACCAAAAACATTAAAAATAAAGAGTGTTCAGATACTAATTTGTATCTTTGGGCTGAAACCAATTTCTAGGTATAGAACTTTGCCTATCATTTGCCTCAGATATACAGGTACTGATAACTCAAACTCAAATTCACAGTATGTAACACTATATGAATTATGGGGATGCAGATATTCTCCTTTTCTTCTCCTTTTCTCTCTGAAGAGGGGGCTAGTGGCACAAACAGATTTTGGAGTTAGATGGGAGTTTGAAACTCAACTCCATCACTTCTCAGTCTTATTTTCTCTGTGCCTCAGTTTCCTTGTCTCTAAAATGGACATAATAATAAGTATCTAACAAAACTATTGTGAAAATTAAATGAGTTTATCTCTGGGCCAGTACTTATACACATATAAGAATTCAAATTTTGTTTCCTTTCTATTCCTTTCCATGCCCTTCACCTGTTCAATTTCAAAAAAACACAAATATACACATACTTTATTCTACGTGACTGTATACATCATGAGAGCAGACATTACAGCTAATTTTTGTTTAATATTCAATCCTAAGTACATGACTTTTAGGGGGACCTCAAATATATTTTGAACTATAAAATCAGATTAGTTAAGAAACTCAGATTCTGTTGAACTGAATTTCCCAATCCACTTAAATATCCTTCTTAGTTAATTTTAAAAAACCTATCACATACATTAAAAACCTTCATGTATACTAAAGGATTTTATGACCTTTGATGAACTAATATAAAGTGACTTTTAAAAATATTTGCTTTTGTCTGAAACTTCAGACAGGTAATTGTAATTAGTTCATAAAGGCTACTGAAACCAAGTACCACAATCTGAGTGACTTAACCGAAATGTATTGCCTCACAGTTCTTGAGGTTAGGAATCCAAAATTGAAGTACCAGGGTGTTGAGTCTTCCTGGGGGCTGTGAGAGAAGGGTCTATTCCAGGTCTGTCCTCTTGTCTTGACAATGACTATCTATCTACTCCCTACATCTCTTTACATTGTCTTTCTACTCTGTGTGTCTGTGTCCAAATGCCCTAATTTCCCCTTTTATAAGTATACCAGTGACTTTGGCTTAGGGCCCTCCCTAATGACCTCATCTTAACCAATCCCAATTTCAAACTCCACTTCTTTTTTTTTTTTTTTTTTTTAAATATTTTTTTAGTTGTAGATGGACACAATGTCTTTATTCTATCGCTTTGTATGTGGTGCTGAGGATCGAACTCAGGGCCTCACGCATGCGAGGCAAGCGCTCTACCGCTGAGCTACAATCTCAGCCCTCAAACTCCACTTCTAAATAAGGTCACATTCTGAAATACTATGGGCTAGTTCTTCAACACAGGGTTATTGAGGGGCATGATTCAACCCATAACTGCAACTTCTGAGTGATTATTTTTAGAGCCTCTGGGCATAGTCTAACCCTTGGATCATTTTCTTACAATTACGCAGAGGAAAACACTTGGCATTTACTGAATGAACACTTTAGGATAGTTTGCCTATCCTGAAAACAACCTCAATATGCAGCCTTGCCATGTTGCAGAGTGAGTCACTTAAATTGTGAGACTAACTATCTACCAGGCATCTGTGTCTTAACTGACTCTTTTTCTCTACTCTCAAAGACTTCTGGTATGTAGAGGGAAGGAGGTGGACAGGTGGGAGGGGCTTCAGTCTAGGAAAAAATTTTAGCAAATTTTGAAAATTCAGTATATAGGGACATGTCTAAGAAATTGAAATGCAATTCCAGAGGAATGAAAACAAGATTTTGACGCCTGTAATCCCAGCACTTTGGGAGGCTGGGACAGGAGAATCACAAGTTCAAAGCCAGACTCAGCAATGGCGAGGTGCTGAGCAACTCAGTGAGACCCTGTCTCTACATAAAACACAAAATAGGGCTGGGGATGTGGCTCAGTGGTCGAGTGCCCCTGAGTTCAATCCCCAGTACCAAAAAAAGAAAAACAAGATTGTGAATTTGGGGACAGATGAACTTCAGTGGAATTTCAAGGACCTTCTGGACATAAGGCAAGATTAAGCCTCAGCCATGATTATATATTTCCACTAAAATGAATGCAGTTGTTCCAATTGTTTCAGGCATGTTCACAATAGATTTGGATGCAGGTGAATTAATCCAAATATTGATTTTTTAAATGGTTAAAGTAATTACATTTTTAGAGCTGGCAAAGAATTTCATTGACTGAAATCAAAACAGTTTCATTGAACCTGTGTCCTATTTCCCATAAGATCATCCAGATCAAAATATGGAAAAAGTTTCCTTTGTTCAATTTGGGGGAATAAAGGTAAATGTATGCAATGGCCTTATGAAAAATAGATTTTTTTTCATAACCATGCCTCATTGCCCATCAGTGGAAGTGGAGCATATATGTGTTTGATATTCTGGAAATTGTCATCTCTATGCTTTACTTGACTTCTAAAAACCTTAAGTGCTTTGGAAAGTCACATCTTAATCTCAAATGTAAAGCACTATGTTCAGAGGAATGAATTTTGAACCTGAAGGGGAAAATCTAGATCCTAGTCCCAGCTCTGCCTTGTAGCCTTAGGAAAGTCCCACAAGAGCTCTTGCTCTATCTCAGTAAACTAAGGGTTATATTAAGGGATGATATGTAAGTTACCATTCAACTCAGAGGCTCTATAATCCTGATATATATAATTATTGTATATTTGTTACAATATTTTCACTCAAATGCAAAGTTTGTCAGTGTAAAAGAGGACTTTTTGCTGGTGATAGGATGTGGTAACGGGCTATTCGGCTATTCAATCTGATTGTTTCATATTGTACTCCATAAAATGTACCCACATAAAATGCTACATGCTTTTAAATATTTTTGTCCTTACTCCAAAATACTAAATTCTCTTTGTTATATCAACATTACCACAATGCAACTAGAAACCATGTAATTTTATTTTACATAAATCTTGGCAGAACTACCCTGGTGCCTTTGTCTTGGATAAGTACCAGGTGCATTTCTACTGGATATATACCAACTGCTCTTTTTATTTTAAAACTTTACATGGGCCCTATATAATTGATTTTCCTGCCTACCTAATTACCCCTGATGATATTGTAATTCTTTTAAATAATTAAACAGGCTATGATTAATTTTAATACTGATAACAAAATTTTAACTTGATCCTACAATTTTAATATTGGCAATGTGATACTTGGAATGTAAATGAATTTAGCTCACTTTCCAAGTGTTTCATTTTGTGACACTTATATTGAATAAAAAAGTGTTCAATATTATTCAACATTTATAAATCTACTCTTTAATAAAGATGGGTCATATATTGATTAGTTTATGGGCAGAATTTTATTTTTGAGATATAATATTTTAAAGTAAAGATTAAATTTTAATATTTTAATTCATAAATAAATCTATTACTTTATATCTTATTTCATCTTAATCTGACAACCAAAATTGTTTTTTTTTCTGTTTTCTCTGTTGCCTAATATGATAGGCAGTGACCTCTTACAAATGGAATTTTATTTTCATTGCTTAATGAGTTTCTTTCACATTCCCTGTTTCTTTTAGTGCCATTCAAATACTTTGTCACATATTAAAATAATCCTTTAATTTAACAGGGTTTTTTTGCTCATTTGTTTTTATGGTGCTGGTGATTGAACCCAGGACCTTATGCTTGTGAGGCAAGCACTCTACTAACTGAGCTATGTCCCCAGTCCTTGAACAGTTTTCACTACAACCTTTTCTCCAGTTCACATTTACTTGACTACATGAACTCAATCCATTTTCATTTACAGAATTTTAAATGAAATGGAATCTATGCAACTTGCTTTATCATAGCAGGCAATAATGAGCAAGAAAAAACACTTTGTGTTTTGATACACGTTCCCTGTGCCCTCTGTTCCCTCCCACCCCCTTTATACAGTATTAACACAACAAGCAGCTTTTTTTCTTTTAGAAGAGTGTTTCCACTTGTGATCCTGCCCCAATTCCTACCATGCCTTCATAAGGCCAAAGTTTAACATTTTGTGAAATTGGGAAAGTCACAATCCATATTCTTCTGTTTTTCTCACCAGTAAAACGGTAATAATTATCACCTTGCCCATTGTCAGTTTCAAATGAGATAATATACACAAGGGCCTTGAAAATAAGTAGTATTATACACATGCAGACTGATGTTGTTTCCATTCGTATTGCTGTTGATGTTGTTATTCAGACATTAGGATGCCTGATACGGGAAAGCAAAGAAATTTTCCTAGAAAGTAATTCTATCTTCTTTTTCCCATGTGTCATACTGAAATATTCAACATATAGTAATACATACAGATTTTTAACTTCCTACCTAACATCATATTAGTTATAAAACTTAGAGAACATAAGGTCAATGAAAAGTAGGAAATATTATGGACAAGCTTAGAAGAGAACCAAATAAGGGCCTCAGCAACTGAAGCTCATGAAAAAAGAGAGGAAACTAGTTAAAAGAAGAATCATATCAGCTGTATTATGATTCCCTCCAGAAGAGCCAGAAATCCACTACAGTATCCATAGACTGACAACTCTTGAGAAACCAACTGATGAACGGATCACAGCAACAAAAAATCTAGTCCAAAAGTTATATTTCAAGTTGGGAATATGGTCCTGTTGTGGTTCTATAACATCAGTTTATATGTAATACCACATCTCCAAAAGTCTTTTGACTGTCCATGCTTTACTCTAGATTCAAGAATCACCTTCACTTTGGGAGGCTGAGGAAGGAGAATCACGAGTTCAAAGCCAGCCTCAGCAACGGCGAGATGCTAAGCAACTCAGTGAGACCCTGTCTCTACATAAAACACAAAATAGAGCTGGGGATGTGGCTCAGTGGTTGAGTGCCCTCGAGTTCAATCCCCGGTACCAAAAAAAGGAAAAAGTCCCCTACCAAAAAAAGGAATCACTCTGTCCTGGAATTCTTTCTGAATCATCATCCAGATATGTTTAAACCATTTTTCTGTCCTTCTATACTTTGTACTGGTCCACAACACATACTATAACTATTCAGCCATTCATTCAACAGATATTTATTAAGCATACACTCTTTATCAGACATTGGACTAGGGATATAATGGGGAACAAAAATGTTTCTACCCTCATAGAACATACATTCTAATGAGGGGAAAGAGGCGCAGACAATGGAAAATAAGCAAGCAAAATACAAAGTACCTTATGGTGAGAAGTACTATTAGTGTGAATAATATAGAATGTTGGGGGTAGAGAGTTGGGAAGAATTGCTGTTTTTTATATATTATACTTTTATTTAACCCTTTTTTTAGCTTTACCTTTGTTATTTTTAAGTATTTTTTAGTTGTCGATGGACCTTTATTTTATTTATTTATATGTGGTGCTGAGAACTGAACTCAGTGCCTCACATATGCTAGACAAGTGCTCTACCACTGAACCACCACCTCAGCCCCAACCTTTGTTATTAAATATCCTTCTAAAATATTATTTTCTATTTGTATATATATTCCTTCTTATGGAGGTATGGACCATACCTGTGTATCTATTCCCCTATTGTTGGTATGTAGATTTTTTGTCTATCTTAAACAATATTGAGAAAAAATACTTATAGTTATCTTTGAGGATACAGCCTTGCTCATTTCCATAGGATAAATTTCTAGAAATGGAAGTGCTGTGACTCAGCTGTTGCTATACCAAGCAACTCTCAGTCCGTTTCAATGCTTTGGACACTGGCATTGGTATCAAAGCCACTTTCTGTGGGAGTCAATGCCAGAGCTTGGTTCTTTCCTCTGATCATGGAGGTACCCCTTCACTGTTCTCTTCCTTTTCCCAAAGACACAAAAAACTTATTGGTGGAAGCCATGCAAGTTTTGATACAACACAAAGAAACTTCCCACAATTTAAAGAATTTTATGTAAATCTTAAGGCATCAGTGCTTTAAATCCTAAAATTTCTCCTTCATGTATGGTGTTTTAGTCATCTTTTTCACTGCTGCAACCAAAATACCTGACAAGAACAATTAGAGGAGGAAAAGTTTATTTGGAAGCAAAGACTAAGTTTAGCTTACCAAATATACACCCTAAATGCACACCCCCAATGAACCACCTCCTCCAGCCACACCCTACCTGCCTACCGTCACCACTCAGGGGATTAACACAATGATTAGGTTAAGGTTCTCATAACCCAACCATTTTACCTCTAAGCTTTCTTGCATTGTCTCACACATGAGCTTTTGGGGGACACTTCATATTGAAACCATAACATAAATACTGTCAGTCTTAAAACTGACTGTAAAAATCTTCAGTATTTCTTCAGCTCCATCATTATCTCCATGTAGAGGAAAATGAGGTGTTGCATCTGTTCCTTGACCTTCACCTCCCAGAATCCATAACTTTTCATTCACCCCATTTCTGTTAGATCTCCGCCTTCATCGATCCTAGTCTCCTGGCTGATTTCCTAGCTTTGGTGCCTGGGCTATACCTTGACTATGTTCTTCTTTTTTTACCTACTATTAACAAATGAGTAACCTTGGTAATGTTCTAGTAGAGGTAAAGATAAGCCTGACTTTTGTGTTGGAACCCAGAATAGGATAACACATCAATTTTTCCCCTTTCTCTTTCTACTCACTAGTGCTTCTTCCTTATTGGTCAAAAATGTGCAGAAAAGATACAGGTAATTCAGAGCATCTCAACACAGTAAGGGTGTATTTCCCACCAAATCTCAGAGAAATGGTTGGAAATTGTGTGCAGACTAATATAATAATCAGTTTGAATATTTACTGTCAGTTCTTTAAAGAGCAAAAAATAACTATTAAAGAGGATCAAGCTAGTGATTCAAACAATTTGAGGGCATATAAAGGGTTTGAGCTATTATGTTCAGGACTTTACTTTCTTTTATAAGCACAAACAATTACAAATTGCCTCCAAATAAAATATTCTAGCTTTCTATCAGATTTGAATACCTCTAACTTAAGATATTTGGGGAACTAATAGTCATACTAGCATAAAAGAGTACTGATAAGGAAACACAGAAGTCAAGTGAAAATATTTAATTACTAATCAGATTTTGAACATATGGACCCCATTGCATAGATGGGCTCATTTTAGTCAACTCAACTTAAGAACTAGAACATAGAAAGTTAGGCCAAAACTGCAAGATCTTCCAGGAACAGGAATATTAGTATCCTGTAGGACACATTTCTACCTTAGAAAATCATATTCAGTATTTTTGATCTGACATTTCAGTAGGTATTTCTACCTTTTCTTTTTCTTATTTGAATTAATTTTTATACATAGCTACACATTTTTAGTTGATTCTCTCAAGGGGATAAAGGGCAAATCGAAAGCCAAAGAGCAATCAGCAGATGTGACTTTCCAGTGTTTATACTTCTTTCCCCTTCCTCTCTGCTTTCCTCAAGGAACATTCATCAAATAACCAGGCCATACTGTGCACCATGAGGTCACATTTTCCCTCTCAACCTCCTAGATTGAGAACAAATGTTACGGGCCCATGAGTTTTCTTGTGAGCATCTTTTATTGTTTTCCTACTTCCACAGATATACAAAGGAAATAAATGACTCTAATATGGATGTGAGATTTACCCTACCTGGAAAACAATATACTACACAGCATGAGCACAGCCAATAGGTATAACAGATCTTCCTAGAGATGATAAGTGGTGTCTTCCCACCTATAAATCATAGGTCACACTATCCAATCTCCTATTCCTTGAATGATGGATTTCATAGGGTGTTGTCCGTCATATAATCTATATAGTAGTAGTTCTTTCACTTTCATGTGAAAATGGAGCTGGCAAGGCCATCTGAAGTTGGTACTGAGAAAAGGGAACATAGAAAACATGCTGAGAGAATCAAAAATTTGCTGAATTTACCTTAGTTGGGAAGAATGTTAGATTAATTGTCTTATACTCAACTTTAACCTCTATCAAACATAAGTTTCTGTTGAAGGTAAGATGTATCAAACTGGAGATAAGCAAGGATCAGGAGACAAGACTGATTCATGAGGAAATAACAGATTCAAACAGTCAGTCATAGAAAGTAGTGCAGATAGAAGGACAGGTAGCCTCAATAAGAACCAGAGGTAATAATAGATAAAATCCCTGAAAATAGGGCAACTATGACATTAGGAAAATATGAAATAGAAATTATATTCAGCTGTTCCTAGTAGAAACCTGAAAAATATTGGCTTACATGAGATTTACTTTTTCTTTCATGTAATAAAAAACCTATTGGTTTTACACCTGAGCTTGTATGGCAGCTCCCAGTGCATGATGCCCATTTTCAAGCACAAGTACCTCCCCTGATCCCCATGCCCACACTGCCTCCTGAAAAGGAGACCTGCCTGCTGCCTTTGCAGTCCATGTGTGCTGCCAAGTCCCTAGCTATAAATTACATGAAGAGATCCTTACCTACCTCAACCAAGGTCAGCCTTAGGAAATCTGATTACTGGAGAACCAGAAGCTGGCAGACTTTCAAAATGTGAACACAAACTATGTCAAGAGCATCATCTTCTGGGTTTTCCTTGACTGTCAGCTGCAGGACACTGAGCACCAGGAACTAGAGAGCTGGCGAGGCATCAGGCCTCAGGAATATACCCCAGACATTAATATTCTACTCTCTGTTGGTATCTTGGATCCCAGGGCCAGCGCCACCCAGCTGAACACATCTAGCTTATGTGGGATCTTGTGGGGAGAGTTTGAGTTCATTCAGGTGCATTGTACTGGTATAGAATTTACTGGGGCGGGGGCGGGGGCAGGGCACGGGATGAGTATAGATCAACCAACCGTTTGTAAGTAGTAGGAGAACGGAACATGTGCACTCAATCAGCTGTCAGATCAAGGTGTTCAAGCTAAACAGGAGCCAACTGGAAACAAGAGAACCACCTGGAGAAGATGGAGAAAATAACAGCTCAACAGAAAGAATACCAATCATCCTATGAAACCACAGTCCTCATGTGGCCTACCAGGTAAACAATGTCCAGTCCCCAAGCTGAAAAGTTTCTCCAAACAACTTTGCCTCAGGGAACTCACCAGGTGGAGGCCCTGCCCAAGGCCAGTAACCACCTGCTCCTATCAGCCTGGATCCAGGATACCCAGCAGTGGCTCCATGGCACCAGGTTCTCACAGTTTTGTCAGCATGTCCTTTGCCAAATATATGATTTGTAAAAATTTTCTCCATTCTGTGTGTTGTCTTCACTTTGTTAATGGTGTCCTTTGAACTACAAAAATTTTTAATTTGGATAATGTCCAAGATACATATTTTTTTCTTTTGTTGCTTGTGTTTTTAGTAGCATAGCTTAGACACCATTGTCTAATCTAAGGTCAGGAATATTTATGCCTATCTTTTCTTCTAAGAATTTTTACAGTTTTCATTCTCACAATAGTCTTTGATACATTTTGAGTTAATTTTTGCATTTGGTGTCAAGGGGGGTCCTACTTCATTCTTGTCCATGTAGATATCTATGTGTCTTACCACTGATTATTGAAAAGACTACTCTTTCTTCATGGAATTTTCTTGATACCTTGCTGAAGTTCCCTGATTCTCACTGGATCTTTCTTTCTAGGGCATGATGCTGTTGAAACAGGTAAAGTGAGAGATAAGAGGATAGAATTGTTACCATTACTTCCACTTGGTTGAATCTGTGACCTTGCAGGACCTCTAGTCCCTTGACCTTTCTATACTTTTTTTTTTTTTGTTGTTGTTGTTCCTTTTAGATATACATGACAGTGGAGTGCATTTGGACATATTATACATACATGGAGTAGAACTTCTCTCTATACTTTTCTTTTTTTTTTGGTACTGGAGATTGAACTCAGGGTTACTCGACCACTGAGCGACATCCCCAGCCCTATTTTGTGTTTTATGTAGAGACAGGGTCTCACTGAGTTGCTTAGCGCCTCGCCGTTGCTGAGGCTGGCTTTGAACTCGCGATTCTCCTGTCTCAGCCTCCCTAAGTGCTGGGATTACAGGCTTGAGCCACTGCGCCCAGCTTCTCTATACTTTTCTACCATCATTCTTCCTCTATCTTCCCTTCCTTCTCTATCAAGGGTTGAACCCTTGATACATCATTTTACTCCCTTGTTTCTCCCTATAATAACTCTTATTAAATCATATCATCATTTGTCTCCTTCACTAAACTGTAAATTCTAAGGCACAAACTTACACTGCTATAAGGGTGACCAGCATATAGAAAACTCTTAAAAAATACTGGTTGAAAGAAGAAATGAATGGTCGAGATAAAAACTGTATGTGTCAAAGGAATCTAGGGGTGAGGGCAAGGAGAAATACAGTGAGCTGGAGCAGCTACAAAAGATTTAATGATGGTGGGGGCTGGGATTGTGGCTCAGCGGTAGAGCGCTTGCCTCGCATGTGTGAGGCCCTGGGTTCGATCCTCAGCACCACATACAGAGCAATAAAATAAAGACATTGTGTCCATCTACAAAAAAATTAAAAAAAAAAAGATTTAATGATGGTGGTAGAAATTGAACTGGGTTTTGAGGACTAGCTAGGAACTGGAGCTAATTGGGGTCATACCAGAATGAGGATTGATACAGGCAAAAACTTGCAATATTTTTGAGTAAGAATATGCATCACATATGAAGTGGGACCATGAGAAAACCAACTTGTTTAGTTGAGCTGCAACAGTGGGAGGGGCTAGGAAACCAGGACACATGCATGGTCAGTAACAGAAAGCCTTGAATGGAAAACACATTCCTTGTAGGAGACCATGTTATAGATAAGAGTTGTAAGGAAAGAATTCATGAAGAAAATCCCTAAGTATAATGAGGAACAGAAAAAGTCTGGAAAACAGGCATCAACTATTGGAAATCAGACAGCTCTGTCATATGTCTGAGAGTGGACACTATTTGTCTAGTTCTGCAAATTGCTCTTCTCAGCCAGGACAAGTCTTTTCACAAGACTTTCCAATTCTTGCCTTCTTTGTCTTAAAACCTTTGCCTGACATCTGACACAAAAACTGCATTTCAAAATAAGTTGGAGATAATGTTAGATAAATAAGTCTGGTTTTGGAGAGCCTCAGAAACATGGAATTGAAGTTTGGATTTAATGTGACAGTAACCCAAGTATACACCCATTTCTTAAAGAGGTGACAAAATAGAAGCCATGTTTTAGGACAATTTGTCAAGTTATGAAATGTAGGATGAATTCATCATAATAGACTTTTCACTCTAATTTTAAATTAGTATTGGGGCATATTAGCATTTATATAACTCAGGAAGAGGTGATTTCCTAAATAACATGTCCATTTTTTTAAATAAACCACAAAATGTCAGCATTTTCACTGTAATCATATCAAACTCTATATTTACTCTTTTTACCCAGGAAAGCTGGATTTTAAGTCAGCAAACTTATGTATTAAAATGAGAAGGATATATACTATATTCATATTTTCTTGTTTTACTTTATTCATAAATGTGAATTCAACAAATTGACCTAAAGTACAGCAAATGTAGAAATTAACAATTTTTTCAAGGCTTTTCCATCTGTCTTGAGTGAAGAAGTCAAACCACCAGAGAGAGAAACTTTCTATGAATGATTTAATCATTTTGCATAGTATGGGGAAAGAGGCTTAGTAAGGACTTTAAAACTTATCTAAAAGGGAGACCCATATTTAAGCCTACAGATTCTATAGTAGAAATGTGTTGACTTTGATGGATTCTGTAATTGCTTAGTTGTGTTCTTTTCTCCTATTTTCTAACATAAAAGTTGTACTTTTTTTTGAAGAGAATAGATTCACTTGAGTTTAAATTTGGGTAGTTAAGAGAAAGATTCCACATGTATTTGTATTACAAGCTGATTAAGAAGTTTTCTCTGTTTGGAATACAGAGAAATAGAATAATAATAATAATCCAAATAATAATATTCTAATCATGGACACTGTTAAATAGTCCCCAAAAAACTGCTTCTAAAGCAGAGGTGAGCACGACTTCCTAGATATAAAGTGTAGATAGACATACTACCTGTCAATAGACATGGAGCAACAACATGATCAGCAGGACCAAGTGACAGAGAGACAGAGCCACTCCAATATTAATTTTGCTCTCATTATATTTTGAAATATTTACTTCTTTTTCATTCTTCTGGGATCAATTTCCAATTGCCAGAAGAGAGTGTGTTGGGAAATAGGATTTACTAGTACTCCCTTAACTATCTGGTACTTCTGATACCAGTGACTGATCACTGGTGAATTCCTTTCAGTTGTCAAGAAGTTCTGTGTATGTGTGTGTGTGTGCATACTTGCATTTACCAATGGCAAAAGGATCCATTCCTGGATTTATGACCCAGTGCTAATGCAGGCTCTGCTATTTTGTTGGTGGAAAACTAAACACTCTATAATATTTATTGTATATATTCATGGGTTTTCATAATCAACATTTGGAAAAATTGTCTAATTGTGATTGTCACTAAGCTACTTTTAATTTATGCTTAATAAACTCTATTCAAATGAAGGTACTACATGATTTTATCAAGCTTATCAGGGAGCATGTGTTTTGGGTCTCTCTTCACATCAAAGTAGTCTGCTTTAGGAAAATGATTCATTTTTATATTTATATCCACAAGAGATTAATTGCTTTTTGGTATTTTTATTAGAAAGAATCATAAAACAAGCACACTTGAATTTTTGCAATTTAAAAAACTCCAAGTTCATCACTAAACATTTTTAAACCCTCAGAAATATGTTTCCCTCAAAAATACATGATGATGAGCTCATTCCAAATGCTTTAAGTTAAATTACAGTAGTATTTTTATTTAGTAAATTACATGGAAGCCTTTAGATGCTATCTTAGTTTAAGAAATGAATCTTCATAAGTGATTTGTGCTCTTTATATATCCCTACATTTTATTAAATATAATTAGACTATGTTCAAATATGAATATGATATTAAGACTTAGGATAAGTGACATGCCTTTCCCACCAGCATATTATTCAAATGAAATAGGACCTACTACTTTTCTGGTCAGAATGATAGATAATGACTTTGTACAAGCTAATTTGAAATTGGATCCTTAATTTTCATTCATTTAATTACAAAGCAGCATTATAAAATCCCTACCAAAATAGTTCACATAGCAGTTCGCGATGAGGAAGCTTTTATGTGAGAGCACATTGTGTAAGCTTGGTCAGTTGCCAAAAGTGGTAGGATTTTGCTGAGCAAGTCATGGCATTATTAGAGGATGCTGGCATAAACAGAAATGCAGATCAGTAAATGAAATGGAGGATAGAAAAAAACCAATAAAGATGGTGTATTAAAAAAGTTGAATGTAGCTTATTAGAATACACGTTTAATAGTTTGGTTTGAGTAAAGACCTGAGGAAATGACCTTTCATTTCAGCATAAAAGAAATGTAATTATAATTTATTCCAACTGTGCTCTTTTACAATAATACAGGAACATTTATACTTGCTCATGAAAATAGTTTTATTGATAAGCTGGCACTAATGATAAAGTAACTCTTCATAATACCAAAATGTTGACTGGTAGAGAACGTTACAGCAAGGAAGAGGATATTTTGAGAAGAGCTATGTCAAAAATAAATGTAAAAGATGGAGAAAGAGAAGAGCTATGTCTTCCATAGAGAAAACAACATACCAGGAAAAACGATCCCACTTGTTACTATGATATTTATAATATCTGTTGCAAAACTCAGACTTTGGAACAGAAATAGCATGACCACAAAATTCCTCACAACATTTTGCATGTCCAATTAAAAACATGATATTATTTCATTCTCACAAAGAATTTATCTATTGAACTGTTTATAATCAAATACTTTGCATGAAACAGACTTCATCCCTATATATAATTGAATATATCACAGGACACGTGTGTTAGTCACACAGCACATGGGAAGTGAGGTGGCTGAAATCCCAAATCTTTGAATCTTTCTTACTGCTGTCCTGTAACAGGTTCCTGAGAATATATAGCACAGAGGAGTCACTGCCAAGCGAATGCTGCCTTCTAGCTAGAGCAACAGTCTCAAATCTCTACAGTCTCAGGTTACACTGGGCTGGACCATGTATGAATGAAGATGGCTCTATTTATCCAACTCTTAGGAAGCAAAGGGACTTTAGAGTCTTTTTTCTAGGGACTACTCCTTGACCCCACCCTTCCCTTTGCCCTCACTCTGATAGTGAGAGAACAAAGAAAACCTGCCCTAAAAATCTTAAAGTGGTTGCTTAAACTGCCTCCTGTGCCTTTAGACACTGACTTTATATGTTTATTTGGCTTTAGGAACAGAAGTATGGAGGCCTTCAAGTTGGAAAGGGTTCATGTTCCCACATACCGCTCATGTGAGTACACCTGAACCTTAAACATGTACTTCTTTGTTTCTCACACCAAAAAACCCCTCTCTTGAGAATTATGTGTTCTTTACCCTTGTTAGTTATTCCTTCTACAAGATGGAGTTGTTGGGGAAATATCTGACCTTTCCCGGCAGTTAGAATGTGCGACTAACAATAATTAGGACTAAAAGTGAAGAATAATTAGATAACTCTTGTCTAAGTTATTCTTCTTAATTCAAGGACACAAATTCTTTCTATTACTTCTTTGACCTGGTGCATATAAAGTAGCAAAAACAGATTTTTTCAGCTCTGTGTCCATTTCCATCACCAAGTTGTTATTTTATAGTAAGCAATTTCTCTAAATAGGGATACACATATTGTGGCACATATTTGGAAAAATAGCAATGTGTTAATTGGTCTGGCTTTTGAAAACTAGTTCTACAGCCATTCTCTGCCATGCATGTTCACTGTTTCTATCAACACCCATTTGCTGAGCATTGACCACTCATGTATATGGCTTCAAAATTGACTTCTACCTTCAAAAACAATCTAGTATCCAAGATTAACAAATCAGATAAAAAAAACTTACAAAAAAGAAAGACTATGATAAATTTCATTAAGATATATAGAAAGGATATGAAATACACGTTAGAGGGCTGGGGTTGTAGCTCAGTGGTAGAGCGCTTGCCTAGCATGCGTGAGGCACTGGGTTCGATTCTCAGCACCACATACAAACAAAAATAAAATAAAGGTTTATCAACAGCTAAAAAAATATTTAAAAAAAAAAAAGAAAAAAAAGAAAAAGCAAAATCAAGCCGGGTGCAGTGGTGCGGGCCTGTAATCCCAGCACTTAATCCCAACTCACAGGAGAATTGTGAGTTCAAAGCCAGCC
>CM053417.1:48502462-48638197 GCA_028644305.1 Xerus rutilus | reverse complement strand
GGGGTGGGGGAAGGGGGAGGGGGATGGGGGAAGGGGGAGGAGAAAGAAAGAAAAAAAGCATGAAATGTAGAGAGAGCAGAGCCAGAAAATAAGAAATTGTCAGTGTGTGTACATACTCTTGTAAAGGAAATATACTAAAGAAAAGAAATACCAGGTCACACTAGAGTTACTTTTTCTGTAGTATACATAAATATTCCCATAGGACCATGAGGTTTCTTTTTTGTAAAAAAAAAAAATCCTGTATTTAGCAAAATAATCCTTTAGTGATTAATTTTTGGGGCTTAAATAACAAAGTACTAGGTACTGAGTGGCTTAAACAACAGAAATTAATTTTTCCCAATTTTGTGGCTAGAAGTCTGAGGTCAAGGTGTTGGCAGGGTTGGTTCCTTCTAAGGCCTCTCTCTCTTTGGCTTGCAGATGGCTTCCTCTTCCCTGTGTCTTCACAAAGCCTTTCCTCTGTGTGTCTGTCTTAATCTCCTCTTCTTATTAGAACACCAGTCATATTGGATTAGGGCCCTAATGAACTCGTTTTACCTTAATTACCTCTCTAAAGGCTTTATCTTCAAATACAGTCACATTTTAAGACACTAAGAGTTAGGATTCCAACCAATGAATTTTGGGGGATGCAGTCTAGCCCATTTCAGTCATTATTTCAGATTTCCACATATATTCATACAAAAAAGTTCCCTGTAAATATATATATATATATATATATTATTTATTCATTTTCAAATATCAGATTGTTTAGCAAAATCTGGTTCACTGCAAGTTACATTTCTAAAGTTCTAATCCACCTGGGGAGTCAATGTTCATTTGCATAAATGCCTACTCTGTTACATGCACAGGTATAGGTTCTAGGGCTGGAAAGTTGAGGGAAATGTATTTGTTGACCTTGAGAAGTTGGAAGTCAGGAGGTGGGCAAACACTATAAGTAAGCAAGAACAATAAAATGTGCTAAATGTTTTTGAAGTGAAAATGCCAATTCAGCAAGACCCATAGTGACCCAACCAAAGTAAAGCAATGTATTAAGCCCCAGAATACTAACATAAAATATTAGAGCTTATTTATTTTAAGGCTTAATTTTTGAATTGTTTGGGTTTTTTATTCCTGGAGTCTTAAAATCCATTTGATGTAGATAATGACAAAATCACTTCATAAAATGCTATGTTTATATATATTAAAAATATTCAATAAAAATATGTCAACTTTTTTAAAATTTTTTTTTAGTTGTAGATGGACACAGTATCTTTATTTCATTTATTTTTATGAGGTGGTGAGGATCGAACCCAGTGCCTCATGCATGCAAGGCAAGCGCTCTACCACTGAGCCACAATCCCAGCCCCTCAACTTTTTTATCATACAAATATGGTCATGATCTTGAAGACTATGTTACCCAAATTAAAAATTATCTTGAGGGGCTGGGATTATGGCGCAGTGGTAGCGTGCTCGCCTAGCATGCATAAGGCACTGGGTTCGATCCTCAGCACCACATAAAAATAAAATAAAGATATTCTGTCACCTACAACTAAAAAAAATAAACATTTAAAAAAATTATCTTGATAGGAACTTATAGCTAAGTCATTATTAAACACCAAGGAGATATATATATATATAAACTTTATACATATATAGACATATATATAAAGTTTATATATATAAACTTTCAAGAGATATATATCTTTCAAGATATATATATGTGTATGTGTATGTATATATATATAAACTCAGAAATCCAAGAACAGTTTTAAAAAATTATACAAGAATTGTTTGCCAAGAACTAGAACAATCCCTAATGATACATAAGAACCAGAGTGAAAAAATGGTAATGCAATTCATTATCAAATACTACATCACTTAGATACTAGTTAGCTATCTTATAAAATTTAACCTGAAATTATGATATACTTCAAGAAGCATCGAGTTCATTCTAAATTGTTTTTCATAACGTCACCATTTTTCCTGATAACCAAGGATATATTTATTACAAATCTCTACATACACCAGTAATTCTTCATTTGAGTTCTATTTTCTCTTTGGTCCTTCAGAGATGCTATTAGAAACAGAAAGAGAGGTTTTTGTTCTGTAAATTACATCAAGAAAAGATTAGAGAATTTTCTTTGGAGTTGTGTATTCAAAATGGTATTCTAATATGAATATAACAAATAAAGAGAAATATGGCACAACAAATGCTAATAACTTAAGGATAACATTGTCAAGGGCTGATAAGCCCATTTTGTCAAGCAACTAATTTTTGCTTCTTATAGATTCTTCCTCCTCAGTTTTCTTGAAAAAAAATGCATAGGTATATGATTTAGCTTTGACATATATAAAATGAGAAAGTTGAATGAAATTATTTCATGGCCTTTATCAGGAACTTCGAGGGGTCTGAGATTTTACACTTTGTACCAGTTAACAAGTTAGCTAGTTAGCCAGTTTCATGGATGCTGGCAGAAGACACAGTACTCCAGGGTCAGAAATAAAGGACAGTCTGTTAATACCAGCAATGGCAATAGACAGAATATCAGCATTTGTACCAGTTCTCTGAGTTCCAGTTCCCAGGGAGTGATGCAAAGGCCAAAAAAAACCTGCCCATACAGTAGGGCACTTTATAAAAGAGGAAACCTGAATTTATGATTTATCATAGGCAGTGAGCTCTTGAGAGAAACACTGTATCTGTTTTCCATGGCTATTCCACGTATGTTCTTTTAAAAATTGAGATATAATTCAGGTACTATAACCCTTTCAAAGTGCACAGTTCAGCAGTTTTGAGTATGTACCCAAATTTGTGCAAACAACACCACTCTATAATTTCAGTAGATTTTCCATTATCTGAAAAATAAACCTCTTATTAATTAATATCCAATTCCCTGAACCCTTGGGAATCAGTAGCCTACTTTTGTCTTATGTGTTTGCCTATTCTGGACATTTTACATAAGTGGAATCATACAATATGTGATCTTCTGTTACTGACTTCTTTTACTTAGCATAATGTTTTCAAAGTTCATCTACGGTGTAACATGTATCAGTTGTTCATTTTTTATATATGGATAACACTTCATCATATGGATATAGCATTAATTATTCACCCATTCATAAACTGTTGGACATTTGGGTTGTTTCCATCTTTTGGCTATTATGAATAATGGTGATGTGAATATTCATATACATTTTTGCAAGGACACTTACTTTCTATTGTCTTGAGTATATAACTAAGAGTGGAATTTCAGGGTCATATGGCAACTCTATGTTTTACCTTTTGAGAAAATGCCCAACTGTTTTCCAAAGCAGCTATAACAGTTTATATTCCCACTATGCATGAGGGTCCCAATTTCTCCACACTCTTGTCAATACCTGTCATTTCTCATCTTCTTGATTGTAGCCATCATAGTTGTTAGGAAGTGGTATCTCACTGTGGTTTTTATTTTCATCTTCCTTATGGCTAATGATGTTGAACCTCTTTTCATGTTTTTACTGGTCATTTGTCCTTTTTTTGAGAAATATCTATTCAAATCATGTGCCATTTTCTACACAGGATTGTCTTATTATTATTGTTGAGCTGTAGGAATTTTGTATATATTCTGGGTACTAAGCCCTTATGAAATGTATAATTTGCAAATATTTTTCTGTAGGTTGTCTTTTCATCTTTTTGATGGTGTCTGCCAAAGCACAAAAGAATTTAATTTTGAAGAGGTTCAATTTATCTATTTTCTTTTGGTCCCTTATTCTTTTGCAGTCATATATAACATAATAAGGTCAGAAATATTTGTAACATATTTTCTTCTAAGTATTTTTAGATTTAGCTTTTTCATTTGGGTCTCTCATCCATTTTGAATTCTATAGTGTGAGGTTAAGGGTCCATCTTCATTCTCTTTCATGTGTATGTATAGTCAACTCAGATGTATTTATTGGAAACATTATTTCCAATTGAATATTTCCCTTGTCAAAAGTCAGTTGATCATAAGTGATTGGTTTATTTATGGTTTATCACTTATGATAGTATAACATGGTATTGATTATTAAAGCTTTATACTAAATATTGAAATAAAGTAGGTGACAAAATCAAACACTCGTTCTTACCACTTCTATTCAACATTATTACTGTTGGTTCTAGCTTCTGATATTCAGCATAAATAAGAAAAGAAATGCAACTAGATTGCAAAGGATGAAGTAAAACTGTCTCTTTTTTTCTTTCAGAAGACATGATTTTCATTTTTTTTAAGCTTGTCCTGGGTTCCTTTTAATTTTTTTGTTTATTATTTATTTATTTATTTATTTTTTAGAGAATAACATTTCATTTCTCTGGTTGTAAGTGATATAGAATATATCAAGATACATGCAGACATACATAAAGTTAGGGCTATGATGACCATCATATTCTACCATCTTTACTCTCCCCATGTCTCCTCCCCTCTTACACCCCTGTGAACAGAGTTCCTCCATTGTTCCCATGTCCTTCCCCACATTATGGATCAGCATCCACTTATCAACGAGTACATTTGGCATTTGGTTTTCTGAGATTGGCTTATTTCACTTAGCACGATATTCTCCAACTCCATCCATTTACCTGCAAATGCCATAATTTTATTCTCTTTTATTGCTGAGTAATATTCCATTGTGTATATATACCACAGTTTCTTTATTCATTCATCTGTCGAAGGGCATCTAGGTTGGTTCCACAGTTTAGCTATTGTGAAATGAGCTGCTATAAACACTGAAGTGCCTGCATCACTGTAGTATGCTGTTTTTAAGCAAAAGACATGATTTTCTATGTAGATGATCCAGTAGAACTACAAAGAAGTTACTGGAATTTATAAGTGAGTTTAGCACATTTGCAAGAATCAAGATCAATATGTGAAAATAAAATTGTATTCTATACAATAAACATTTTCTAGCAATGAACAATTAGAAATTAAAATTTTTAAATGCAACTTACAATAGCAAAAATTATGAAATAAGAATAAATATGAAAGAACGAGAGAAACCTTATATTTAAAATAAACCATTGCTGAAAGAAGTTAGATAAGACTTAAATAAATACACAAATATCTTTTTCAAGGACTGAAGGACTAAATTTTGTAAATGTGCCATTCTTCCCAAATTGTTCTATAGAATCAATGCACTCCTACCCTACTCAAAGTTCTAGCAGGGTTTCTTGTTTTTTTTTAATTTTTTTTCCTTATTTTTTCTTTTTCTTTTAGAAATGCAAAAAATAACTTTGAAAGAAAAAGGCAGAGTTGAAAGGCTAACACTATCTGATTTCAAGAATTGTTTTAAACTATTGTAATCAAAACAGTGTGGTATTGTACTAAAGATAGATGAATGGAACAGAAGAGAGTCCAGAAATAAACCCACACATATATGGACAACTGATGTTTTACAAAGGTGTGAGGTAGAGGAAAGTGAAAAACTAGAGAAAGTATAGATTTTTCAATAAATGGTAGTAAAACTGGATGTCCATATAAGAAAATAAAAACAAAAATTTTAGCAAGGTGCAGTGGCTACTCAGAGGCTGAGGCAGGAGGATCACAAATTTGAAGCTAGCGTGGACTACTTTGCAAAATACTGTTTCAAAATAAAATTAGGGCTTGGAATATAGTTCAATGGTAGAGTGCTTGCCTAGCATGCTTAAGGCCATGGATTCAATCCCCAACACCAATAAAGAACAACAACAACAACAAAAAAGAAAAACAAAAAAGTCACAACTATTTAGAAGAAAAACTAGGAGAAAAAATTTTAAAAGCTTAGGTTAGGCAAAGATTTCTGTGATATCATATCCAATGTATAGTTCCTAACATAAGCATTGGTAAATTGGACATCTTCAAAATTAGAAACCTCTGCTTTTCAAAAGATATATTTATGAGAGCAAGACAAGCCACAGACTAGTAGAAAGTATATGCAAATCATGTATCTTATAAAGTCCATGTATTAAGAATATAAAAATCTCAAAACTCAATAATGAGAAAACTATCAATCCAAGTTTAAAATAGTCAAAATATTTTGACAAAAACTTCACTTTTGGAAGATAACAGGAAGACAAATAAACATGTGAAAAGATGCTCACCATCACTAGTTATTAGGAAAATACAAATTAAAACCTAAGGAAATACCGCCACACATCTAAGTGGCTTAATGACATTAAGTGTTGCCAAGGATATAGAACTACTGGAACTCTCATTAAATTCTCATTGCTGGGGCTGAGAATATAGCTCAGTCGGCAGAGTGCTTGCCTCACATGCACACGGCCCCGGGTTCAATCCCCAGCACCACAAAAAAAAAAAAAAAGTAAAATAAATTCTCATTGCTAGTGCATATTTAAAACCATTCAACTTCTTTGAAAAACATGTTGACAGTTTCTTAAAAGGTTAAACATTCACCTAGCATATGATCCAGTGGTTTCATTGCCAGGTATCTTCTCAAAAGAAATGAAAACTCATCTATACATAAAGACTTGTATATGAATGATCATAAAAGGCCTTTCTACCTCTCTCCCTCCCTTTATCCCTTCCCTAATAATAGCTTCAAAGCCAAATGTTCATCAATAGGTCATCAATAGGTGAATGAATTTAAAAAAAACCTGTAGTATAAAACAAAACACAGAGAAACAAAAAAGTATGGTATATCCATTATGTGGAATATTTTTCAGTAATAAAAATGTTAAGAGTGTGGATGAATCTCAAAATTATTATGCTGAGTGAAATAAAGCAGAAAAAACAGAGTATACATTATATGATTCCCTGTATACAAAATTTTATAAAATGCAAACTAATCTATAGTGGCAGAAAGTGGATCAGTATTTGCTTGGGGACAAAGCTGGAGTGGGAGGGAGGAGAGGTATAAGGAAGCTTATGGTGTGATGGATATGTCCATTTTCTTGTTTGAAGTGATGTTTGTACAAGGTTATATGCATATGTCAAATTTTATCAAATTGTGCACTTTAATATGTGTAGTTTATTGTATGTCAATTATATTTTAATAAAGGAAATTACACATAACCTTGAGGAATAATAATAGTAGTTAACATTTATTGAGTACTTATTATAGGCCAGGTACCATACTAAACATTTTACGTGCTTTAATTAATTTCTTGATCAAAGCAAGCTATGGAAGTGGCATTATTCATACTCTATTTTATTTATGAGGAAACTAAGGCACAATAGAGATCAATTGCTTGGGTAAGGTCACAAATGCTGGAGTAAATCTTAACACCTACTTCATCTGACAAGAATAGCTGAAATGTATTAAGCATTTTATGTATCAGAGCCTGAATTAATCATTTGGCATACACGATCTCATTTAACTCGAATCAATGCTATGAAGTAGGCACTATTTTACAGATGAAGAAGCAGGCACAGTGGAATTAAGCAACATGCCTGAAATTATACAGTGCATAGTGGAGGAACAGAGGTTTGAATCAAGGATCTTCATCCATCATACATGTCCCAGTGTAAAATAGATTGAAACTACTTCTCTATTTAGTTGAAATTGTGGTACATGCAGACAAAACTGTTCCTTGTTCAATCAATCCTTGCCTGATGCTGAACACAGTCATTGGCTACCTGGATTCCTCTCTGCCTCAGCCCACCCACACAACTTGATTCTTAGGTACCAGCTATAACCTGCATTTACAGTGGACACTGCTAACTCTATTTACCTAAGCAACCACTTCCTTACTCCTTCCCATTGCCTCAAGCCAAACTATCCAGATGTGTTGGTTTTCAGGTCCTTGACCTTAAAAACCTGGGCTTTTACCAGTCCTAGGTAGTTTCTTCTCATAGACGTTGCATTGATAATAACCATAAAGCCCCCTAGCAAGTATATCTGAAGTAGGGGGAAAAAACTAGTTCACAAACCATCTTAGGTTTAAACATATCTACTTGCTACAGATTGTTTGTTTATCTTTTAGTCACCATGATCAACAAACCCAACAACAACTTAGAGGAAAAGTTTATTCGAGGCTCATGGTTTCAGAGGTTTCAGTCCATAGATGGCCAACTCCATTGCTCTGGGCTCAAGTTGAGGCAGAACATCATGTCACAAGGGCACAATGAAGGAAAGCTGCTTAGTTCATGGCAGAGTCAGGAAGCAGAGAGTGGGGGGTAGGACCACAGGGAAGATGTACCCTTCCAGGGCACACACCCAGTGAATCACCTCCTCCAGCCACTCCCACCTACCTGCATTTACCACCCAGTTAATCCATTCAAGTGGAGCAATGCACTGATTAGGTTAAGGCTCTCAAAATCCAATCATTTCATTTCTAAACTTTCTTGCATTGTTTTGCATGTGAGCTTTTGGGGGACACCACATATCTAAATCATAACACACAGGTACTTTTAGGGAACACCTCATATCCAAACTATAACACAGATCCATTGATTTCTGTTCACATGAAATATTCCATACACACTTGAGGGCTGTGAATGTGGAATAAGGCAGTTTCATAGGTGATATTCTCTGCCAAAGTACCGAGGGCCTGGATTATACTAAATGCCTTCATTCTTTCAAACACCCACTCAGATAATTTTGAAACACAAACACTGATATATCTATTTTTTTTCCTTGACCCCATTTCAACCCATGGAGCTGTTTGTTCTTCTCTTTAGCAGTCTCAGAGCTTCCCTAACCATCAGAAATAATGGAGTCATCTCTTTGCTTATCTACCACTGTGGGATACTGTTCCACTCTTGAGAGTTTCTATTGGTTTTGATTGATCTGTCTCTTATGCCATCTACCCTGACTCTGTTCTTATCCTTCACTGAACATTTGGTTTTCCATTTCACCCCATTTATTGCTGCATTTAATTTAATTTATTTATTTATTTTTGGTACTGGGGATTGAACTCCGGGGCACTCCACCACTGAGCCACATCCCCAGCCCTATTTTGTGTTTTATGTAGAGACAGGGTCTCACTGAGTTGCTTAGTGCCTCGCCATTGCTGAGGCTGGCTTTGAACTTGTGATTCTCCTGTCTCAGCCTCCCCAAGTGCTGGGATTACAGGCTTGAGCCACTGCGCCCGGCTCAATTGCTGCATTTTAAATGTACAGTTTTGCACTTTTTAAAACATCAGCATAATAGCATTGTTCTTGGAAAGGCAGTCAGAGAGATGCTACTTTGGTAAACTACACCTTCAGTTTTCCCCTCCTTTATTCAATTACATCTCCATCACTGGTACTTTATTTTTCTCTTCCCTCTATTCTCTAACCCCCTGGTCAAGACTTGTTTGCTTCTACCTCAGTGGTTCTCAAACTCTATTTGTGCATCAGAATCAGCTGGAGAACTTATTAAAATATGGATTGTTGGATCTCATCATAGAGTTTCTAATCCAGTAGGTTTGAGTTGGTGCTCAAGAATTTTTATTTCTAAAAACGTTCTAGATAATGTTGAAACTCAACACTATTCATATTGGCCACTTGTTTATCTCTGTGTCTTGTCTTCTAGGCCCTTCCTTGTGAATTATTTTGATGTGCAAAACTGGCTGGTGTGGCTAAGAATCCTCACCTCTGAGGGCCACATAGTAAACCCTCTGGTTTTGCCATAATCACTCAGAGGCAAGTCTCTAGCACCAATGATCTAGAGTGACCCTAATATTAGAAATTTGATGTGCTGCCTAGAAATAGGACCTCAGGATCAAGATATAGCATCTTTGATGGAAAGATCTTGAATGTATTTCCAAAGGGTAGTTCACTGTCCAAATTAAGATAGTTCCACTTTCTTGAAAAGGAAGAATGAATTTAAAAAGTGAAAGGAAATCTACTCCTGAATAACCAAAATAAATGTGGCCTCTCATATTCATATTCTCTTTCTGTCATTATTAAAATGGGCATGTTTACATGTGTACATATTAACATGATGAATTAAGGATTATCTATGTTTGTGTCTATTCATGGTCTTTGTATGTACCTTTTAATATATAAGCATAGGCCTAAGCAATCCTTAACTTACTGTAATTTGCATATTATAAACCTTCAGCACTTACAGCAGCCTTCTAGAGCACAAATAAAATTATGGCAGTCAGTGTTGTTTCTGATACATTCTAACTACTGCTCTCCTTGGCTGCTAGCTTGAATTTGGCTCCTTGAAAGTAGTCCTACTCCGTATAGCCCATTTACCCTGTGTCTGGTCAGAGGCCAACACTAGCGGAGACTGTGGAACAGGCATTCTATATTAGGACTACTACATTTGGCAGAAAAGGGAGAATAATGAACTAACCTGAATAAGAGAAGGGAGAGGAGTAAAAGAGAAATAGACACACATAAATTCCAAGAGTGAGTACCCCCTGACTATGGAGAAATGAGACTGTTTTTCTTGTTTGGCTGGTGAACTGTCTCTGAAAGCAATTTCAAAAATGGAGTTTTTTAAATTGAGCAATGTTGGCTTTATTTTGATATGGGTATAGTCTTTCAAGGATACCTCGTTTCTAAGAAGAAGGAATCTGCCATCAGTTTCCTGATTTCTATCTTTAATGTCACCAAAGACCTCATCCTTTCTGACTAACATCTCTTCAAGATTTATGTCTGGCTTCTATATTAATGCATTCTCCTGGATCCTATCCTACTTGTTTGAATTTTTGTATATTTATTTTTTGAGACATGGTTTGTTATACTGCCCAGGCTGGTTCTGAATTCAGGCTCAAGCAATTCTCTGACTCAGACTCCTGAATGGCTAAGATTACAGATGCTTGACGCTGCATCTAGTTTACCTTTTTTGTTGTTGTTAGCATCTAGCCATACAGCGTTTCTCCTAATCTGCATTATTGTATCATGGTATCACCTTACCCCTTCTGTTTGTCACTCAGTACTGAAATCTCAGAATCTGCTGAATAATAAACTCCATTAGGCTCTATCCTTGGGTGATTTCTTTCCCCTGTCCACACTTAAAATGAGCTTCCTACACATTTCTTTCCTTGGTTCCCATAGCCCTCTATACTCTTTGATGATTTCACCTACTCCTGTATCTTCATCTAATATTGTTATTTAAATGACTCTAAATCTTCATCTTTGTGTCCAAATTTCATCTTGTGTCTCCATACTTTTTCAGAAGCACTCTAATGAAATCTCCATCTGCATTTCTTTTTTTTTAGTTGTAGGTGGGCACAATATCTTTATTTTATTTATTTTTATGTGGTGCTGAGGATCAAACCCGGTGCCTCATGCATGTGAGGCAAGTGCTCTACCACTGAGCCACAATTCCAGCCCTCCATCTGCATTTCTTGCAGGTATCTGAAGTGTTGCTTTTTCTATATATAGCTCATCTTCATATTTTTACAAATACATGTCTCTTCCTAGATTCCTAATTTGAATATAGTTTTATCATTCTTGAGATTTCAGAATCATCTTCTACTCTATCTATTGCCTATATCAGGTCATCAAATTCTGAGAAACTTACCTATGAAATCTGTTCTCATGTTTCCATTCTCTTTTCTACTGGCCCAGATCCTGGTCTTATTATTGTGTTTATCATTGAAATATATAACTGGCTCTGATCCCTTGAACCAGGCCAACATATATATGTAGCTTATATTAACTAACCAATAAAGTTAGGTTCTGAATGCCTCTAGGCTGTTTACCATTGATTCTTCTTTCTTCCTTAAGATAACCATCTTACTTTGATCCTGACTCCATCTTACATACTCTTGGATCCATAGGCCAAGTCCAAAAGACTTTTGTGTTTTGCACTCTGTTAATTATTTTTTTTATTTTTTTAAAAAATATTATTTTTAACTTATTCTCAGCTCATTCTTCCAGCTACTTCTTCTCTGGACTATCTTGATTACCTGAGGTGGGGTTTCCATAGTTGGCACCCAGGTTGAGCTAAGATAATCATTCCCCAATAAGAGAATGACTTTTGAAAGTGCTGTTCTAATTTATCTCCCCACCTCCAATTTCTCATCTTATAAACAAATGCCAGAGCATTTTCCCTAAAACATAGGTCTGATAATGTGTTTCTCTTGTTTATATTTTTCTAGAGACTCTATCACCTATAAATAAATTTAAAGTTTAGGACAATATTCAAAAACTTTCTAATTTGGCCCCATTCTTCTTTTTCAGCTTTATTTCCCACTCTACAATCACAAAACCTACCTTCCAGTCCCATTAGACTACTGATAAAACTCAGTCCATATTTTCCTTTCTCTATGTTGTTGGTCATGTCATTCCTTCTACTTCAAATGCCTTTTCCTCTCATTTCCAAAATTTGTGATGTTACTTATTTGCAAATGCCCAGCTTTTTGAAACATTCCCAATGCTCTTCCTCCTATCTGCTTCTGTAAAACTCTTTTGCAATTGGTGTGTACACATCATTGCCTCCACTAGATACTAAGCCCATAGAGATCATGAATAGTGTATTATTCACTTATCCTTAGCACATTGCCCTGGACATGGTTAGTACTCAGTATTTACTAATATTATTTAACTAAAATTATACATTCTGTTATATAAAATCCTGTTATCATATAATCCTACATCATATTAAATATCAAAAATAAATTATAAAAGGAAAAAAGCAATCTTCCAATAAAAGTTATGCATTATCATAGGATTACATCCAGGGATGTGCCCGCAATGGAAGAAAATTATTCTGTGGATTTGGAATCAAGCTGAGCCCTGTGTGTATTTGAATTTGATCACTATTGAAGCCAAGTTTTGGAGGTATTTTAATTGTGCAAAACAACAACATGGCAAGGGATTAAAGTATGACAATTTTGATGCTAATCAGGTTGGTTCATAGGGTTTAGAGGCATGTCTACCTTTGTAAAATACCAGGGTGAGAGATGAAACTGCTAATGCGGATGAAATGGCTCAAGTTAACCTTTCTGTTTTAAAGGTGGTTGAAGGCCAATGTTATGGGGCTTTATTTGAAAATAAAATAATAAATTAAATAAAAGCAGCAGGAAAATAGTTATTTGGGCATTCATTTTTTGAAATCATCCAGTGACCAAAAGTCTTTCCCCAAAATTTCCTTAAAAACTCATGCAATGGGTATATCTCAATTGTTGAGCTTTTGCCTAGCATATGCAAGGAAAAATAAAATAAAATTGGTTGCAAATTTCCACAAAGAAGGCCTTAAGAATGATTTGATACCATTGTACATGTCCATTTTAACTTTTAATATGTTGGAAGAAAAGACTTTACAATAAGTAAGACAAGACCCAGTATTCTGTGCTAGAGTATTAGATAAAAAACAATTCAATGAAATTGGTTTCTAGGTACCTGGTTTAATCAACGTAAATAAAATTAATCAATTTATATAAACTCTTAAGTGCTTTTCCGGCACATAATGTATACTTGATCACATACGATGTTTGTGGTCATTTCTATAAAATGTCAGATATTGGGACCTGGGTTAGAATTCTTCTATTATATCATTATGTAGGAAAATTGAACCCCAAATCCCCTGCCTTTTGCAGGAGAAGGAGGGTAAGATTGATGTTCATGTGAGAATGTCAACTCTTTGGAATTGTAAGTAGTTTGTTACTGTGTGCACAGAAGAGGAGGATGCTTAAACAATTTCCTTGTATCTATGTCCAATAAACATGTAATAATGAGTGAATAAAAACTGGTGCAAGATGGATGAAACTTGAAGATATTATTCTCAGGGAAAGATACCAGTCACAGAAGACCATATATTGCATGATTCTATTCCTATGAAATGTCCATGATAGGCAAATCTATGGAGACATAAAGTGGATAGGTAGTTGCCTTAGATTGGGGGCAGCTGCAATGTGAGGACCAGGGAAAGTAATGACTAAAGAGTAAAGATTTTTCTTTCTAGGTGATGAAAATATTCTCAAATTGTACAATTTTGTGAATATAGTACAAACCACTGAATTGGATACTTTAAAAGTAGATTGTATGATATGTGAACTTTATCTTATATTTTTGAGATGTTAAAATACACAAAATACAAATAAACCTGTGTTTAGGCTTGCCTAATTGCTGATGCCCAGATATGAAAACATGTTTTTATTATTTACAGATGTCAACACATGTACTTTAGTTTTCATGTAATTAATATTTTGAAAAGGTCAGAAAATAAACATAAACCAGAAAATAAAAGAGAAAATAGAGGTTTTTTTGTTTTTGTTTTTGTTTTGGGTACTGGGGATTAAACTCAGGGGTACTCCACCACTGAGCCACATCCCTAGCCCTATTTTGTATTTTATTCAGAGACAAGGTTTCACTGCGTTGCTTAGTGCCTCGCTATTGCTGAGGCTGGCTTTGAACTCGTGATTCTCCTGTCTCAGCCTCTCAAAGTGCTGGGGTTACAAGCATGCAGCATCATGCCCGGCTGAGATAATAGTTTTTAATTGCACGATTGTAGTCCTGCTTTTGGACTATATTGATTTTCAGGAGACTGCTTATACTGATTTTTAAAACATGTATAAACTTCATAAAATAAATATTCCTAAATGCCATCATGTGTCTCTCTGATCCACATAATTTAGCAAGAAAATGGAAAGCTTTTTTCTCACTATTCATTACTATACCTGTATCTTAGTAACTTATAGATTGGACAGTTACCATTCATGATCTGTTAAGCCACTCTTGAAAATCACTTTGGGACTTTGGCTAATGTAGAACAGGGAAGTCTATTCTTTGTTGGAAACATTTTTCATATAAAATTCAAAGGGTTGATTTTCGGCATACTGAATTAAAGCACAGGGGACATGAATCTGGGCATTTTCAAAATCTCTATGAGGTTTGACACTTTCTTCAAAATGAGAAATTGGCACTGATGTCTCTTGAGCAGACTTTGCCAGGGCTCTGCTTTAGCTGCCACTCTTCCTATCTCCAAAACCCTATAATCAGTACACCTGAACAATTAATCTGTACTTTCAAGTAAATGACCATCACTGTTTGTTATTTCCAGGTCTTTTCTTGTTGGTCTTTTCCTCCACTCAGACCAGTGTTGCTCCTAGTCAGAAAGGATTTAAGGAACAGTATTTCAGTAGTTTGGTGGTTTAGCCTCAAGTGGAACTATTGCTGCTGGACCTACGCTGATCTTACAGATCAGGTGAAGTAACTGGCATTTTGGGCACCAGTTTTATTTGCCTGTATCTGCTTCTCTTTTACAAACTTCACCTGATATGCTTCTCTGTCTTGTTAGCACTTGTCTTGCCAGACCTCTTAAGGGACTGGTAATTTGATTTTTAATTCCAACCCTGTGACTGGATTCCTGCTTCATACTACTTGATTCAACCTTTGCTTACTGCCTGCTGTCAGATTTTATGGATCTTAATTTTCTGTCTGCTTGCCAGGATATCCATTGCTGGACTTCCAGAGTCTGGCTGCTTGCCTGTTTGTTGCCTACTATTATACTCCCCTTATGCTTTACCAGTGTGTCCAGGTTCTTCCTGTTGGTGATTACAGGGACCTTCTTAGCTTTCCTGTCCTGCCTTAATTGGTTTCTTTAGTTTCTGAGCACCAGGATTCTTGATCTGGCTCTGCCTGCCAATAAAAAGCACCTGTTGAGATAACATCTCCCAGTTTACCACTAGTCTTCTTTTATTTCCTTGAGCCAATGTTTTGCTAATTGTTTACTCTTTCTTTTCCTTTGTTTCCTGCATATAATCAGTGGGGAGATATAGTTTGTTCCTTTTATAAGATCTCTTGGATTCATTCCTTTATCTTCATTTCCTCTGGGGCCACTCTAGTTCCAATCCTCAGGATTTATCTAGTTTTAGCCAGAATTCAACAGTGGCGACTCAAAGCGTTGCCTCAGAGGATGAGAGAAGCCTAGTGGACACAAGTAGGTCTCTGCTTCTACACTAACTTCAAACAAATCAGCCTTGTATCTGTCGTATATATTGGGGTTTTGTGAAGGACTTTATTTACAAAAAAAAATTCCTGTACTAAAGGGAAAATTAGTTTGACAACCAGTGTTCAAAGTCATTCTGCATACAACTGTCAAATCAGTTCCTAAAACACTCCTTGTTTTATAACTTCCCTGCTAAAGATCCTTATCAGTTAGTATTACTATGTCGTACATTCAAATCTGTTTGCATAGTGGGAAAAGGCCGTGGGGATAACCATGTTTCCTACTATTCTTCACTAGCCATGTTCCCAACATTCTAGTCAAGCCCCACTGGCCCTTCTGCATTATAGGTCAGTATTGTTTCCAGACGATTCCATATGTCATCTTTTCCTTACTTCCTGTCTTTGCTTTGCCTATTCAAATCTGATTTCTGCTTCAGAGTTCAGCAGCTCAAGTATTACTCCCTTGAACACTTCTTCATTTATTCTAGGCCTAACTGACCTCATCCCTTCACCATATTATGCTGAATTTAGAATCAGTATCTCTGAGATAGGAAGTTAATTTTCTGGTTCACACCTTTGATTTCTTGTTTGTTTTCTGAAGTAGATTTTAGGCCTATTGATGGCAGAGATTTTCTATTTCATAGTCTGTTCCTTTATAAGCATGTGTGTACCAGAAATAGTACTTTAGCAATTAGTAAATAAAAGAAGGATGTCAAAATAATGTGTAAGTCCAGTTGATTCATGTGTGAATTTTCTTTGCACTTTAAGTTTTGAAGTAATCAGAAGCAAACTTTCCTCTCAATTAAGGGGAAGTCTTGGCAATATATGAAAACTTAAAAAGTGAAGAATTGTGTAAATGACTCTGCCTTAAAGTTTAAGTTGACTGGTTTAGTGGCTTCAACTTTTAAGTTTTCAACAACTTTAAACTATCTGGTGAAGCTGTGAGCACTGATAATAAAGTTGTGAAGACCCTTCATTACATGTTTTTAAGAAGTTGCCAGGCACAGTGGTGCACTCCTATAATCTCAGCTTTTGGGGAGACTGAGGCAGGAGAATCCAAAATTTGAGATTTGATAACTTATCAAGACCCTATCTTAAAACTTTAAAATAATAAAAAGGGCTGGGGATGTAGCTCAGTGGTAAAGCACCCTGAGTTCAATCCTCAGTACAAAAAAAAAAAAAAAGGGAAAGGAAAAAAATTGACTACACTTCAATTAGATTTTTAATTCTGGTGGAAATAGTATCTGTTAAAAGTGAATGCCTTTGAGGACCCACACAGGAAAGAAGCATGAAGTCTACCAAGCATCAATGACTGTGATGCTTGATACTTGGTGCAAAGGCCAATGGAGATTTAACCCCATCAATATTTTTATTAGTATGGTTATTGTTTTCATTAGTGCTCTGATCATAAAGTTGCATTAGGTTTAAGTGGTTTTCCTTAACCATATTTTTCTAGAAGCCTGGTTATCTTAGGCATGCAATTTTGCAGAATGAAAGATTCTTTAGGAAGACACATTATAGTAGAATGTCTGGCACTTTTTCATTATCTGCATGACATCTAATTTGGTGTTATCCACATAACATATGTTTAATAAATGCTTGTTTACTCTTAGTTATCCTTTCATTCTTAAATATTTTTGCTGTGACCCTGGAGTTGGTGATGTCTCATTTTTTTTTCCTGATCCATGTTTCCTTTAATTTCTCTATGAATGATTCAGATTGTTTAGATGAGGATAATGGATGGCCCTAAGGACAGCTTGAAGAAAGATAGAGCCTACCAGCTCCTTATCTTTCTTCCCAGAGCTGGCTTTTAAATGCTGATTGGGTGCTAAGAATCACCAGAAGCCAAAGGGAGAGGCCACAGGATCAGTGGGTCTAAAGTACAGTTTTGATACTCCACCTCATGGGGTAGCCTCTTTTCTTCAACATCAAAGAGGTCTTTCCATTCACCAGCCTATTTGTGTGTCCCAGGAAGGCAAAAATAAAGGATTGTATGTAAAATGAAGGCAGCTCCATTTTGGCAAAGCCCTTGGTTCACAATTGGTGACAAATGTCTTTGCCTGAGAGCCCTGGCAACTTTTGTGTGTTAGCTTCTATGAGAGGCCAGTGACCCTCATGCCTAAAGAAAGGATTTCTGTTTGTTTTTAACTGTTCTTTTATATTAACTGGAGCAAAATGCTAAAAAACAAACATCAATAATTAAAACAGGGCTGAGACAATCATAATAAAGTCAAATATAAGCTATATCTGGAACAGTTTTTTTTTCACTTTTGCCAAAAAGATTACTGATCTTTTCCAGTTATCTCTAAGTGAATATCAAAAGTAGCCTAGCCTGGCCTGAGGGTAATGAAATACAACCTTACATTCAAAATAATATTAGTTCATTTATGAGTCCATTTATATACTCCTAACAGAAACCATTCATATTTTAATACCCTTCTCATGCCCCCACTCTCTACTTGTTAAACAATGATGAGATGAAATTTACAAGTAGGGGGGCCTTCATGATCTAGACCTCCTTATCTGTTCTGCTTCTTCCCAACCATCTCCCCGACAGTCCAACTTCTTAACTATAGAGTCTTTTTGCATGTGCTCTTCTCATTTCCTTTGCCTGGAATGTTCTTCACTTAACTTGTATTGAAATTGCTCAATATATTTTTGTTTAAATCCCTCTCCAATAGCCTGAAGGCTTCACAAGAGCAAATCATAACTGTCTTTTTCATCATTGTACCCATGATCAGCACCAGTAGGTTGCCACAAATATTTACTGACTTTAATCAGACCTTTATCATTCAGCTAGAACATTATTATCTTCTTTGGGATGGTGTCCCTGTGTCTTTGACACTTGGTTAGCTACTTTTCTCATAGGCTTCCTGTTTAAATCTGTTATACTGTAATGCAATTCTTTAATTCCCTGGTCTTCCATTAGATTAAGATTCTAAAGGGCAGAAATTATGTCACATAAAGGACCCACAGTACTCTGTTTATCATCTATCTGGTATACTCTGAGAAGTTCAAGAAATGTGTACTGAGAAGTTTGTTTCTTTTTGTTTCTGTATTGGGGATTGAACCCAGGGGTGTTCTACCAATGAGAGGCATTCCCAGACCTATTTTGTTTTTTATTTTGGGACACAATCATGCTAAATTGCTGAGGTTAGCCTCAAACTAATAATCCGCTGTCTCAGTCTCCTGAATAGCTGAGATAACAGGTGTTTGCCACCACACCCAGCTGTACTGAGCAGATTATTGAATAATGTTTGAGCTTGGAGGGCCCTTGACTTCCACCCACACCCATATCTCTCATAGAGAAATTATATAAAAGCATTGGATAAATAGTCCATTCCTTTCTGTAGCATCCATTTTCAGTATTTCAGAAGGGTAGACATTTAGGTACATTAAATCCTATGCATATGTATGTGTGTATAGTAAGTCAAATTCAAAATATACATGAAATTTTAAGTCAAACAGGAACTTCAACATAGCAAATTTACCTTGGGGCTCCTTGTTCAACCTGTCTGGGAGTGTGCATTCCTTCTTCACTGTGGTCCTTGGCTACTTTACTACTTTAGGATAAGTCACAACTGCATGATTAAAAAGAAAGTCAATGACCAGGACAAAGATACCTAATGTTCTTTGACTTTACTCTCCAAGTTAGTTGCCTCATCTCACCTATATCATGGTTTAATTCATTGTAATGCACTCTCAATAAATATGTTCAGATACAAATTAGATTCAGCATAGTGAACTTCAGGTTGAAGAGAAGGCTAAAAGAAGCCAGAACCTGAAGATTTCTTTAGTAACAGGCATGTGGACATGTTTATGGACTTTACATTTCAAGTAGCTTCTCTAGAACATGGGCTCTCATTCCACCATGGAGTTCATTCAAATCCTGCTTTGCCCCTCTAATGTTATTCGTGTGCACTTTTATTTTTAAAAGGTCCCCTTCATAAAGGGTGGACAAAACACTAGTACAGTCCAAGGACTAAAGACTATACATTCTGCCCTGCAGCATAAAAACATCTAGCATTTATCTAGGGATTTATATTTTAAACAAAACTCCTAAACACATGATCTTATTCACTGCCCACGACAACCCTAATCCTAAACTAGTGCGGGGAAAACTTAAGATAGCATTCGACTCAGTTGTAAACTCTAAATCAGTGCTTTGGTTAAAGAGCCTAACAACACCTTCGGGATTAAGCAGTGGGCGCCTGCTGCTTCAACTACCTGGCAACTTGGGAATAAGGGAAAGGCTGTTATTTCTTTGGTCACAACGCAATCATGGCAACAGAAGCACCCGCTCTTTCCACTTTGACCCGTACAATCTGTATAGGCAATTAATCAGCACTCCCCGAGGTTTTCCTATAGGTTGCCACTTGTCTTGCTAATTAAACCTTCCCACAGAGCGTGGCAAGACCACACCCAAAGGAAGGTGCTTTGGCCTACACTACTGGAAGCTGATGCTCAGGTCGCGCCGCCACTGAAACTTACACGCGAATCTTCCTAGACCTCAGTTTCCTCATCTCTAAAATGGGCTACCCCTTTCTCTTGATTAGCTCCCTGCCATTTCACGCTGGGCGGGTAGGAAGTGAAATCAGTGCTTAACCACAGCTGAAAGTCCTCTGTTGGGCTCCAGTCGCTGCGCCGGGCATGCTCAGTAGCAGGGGCCGGCTCAGCACCCAGAGTAGGAAGCAGCTTTCCGCGCCCGGGCTGTCGACTGCGGGCACTTTGATGAATCACGTGTGTTGAGGCCCTCTTAAAGAGATAGGCACTTACTTTCCCTCCACCCTAAACACCGCCCTGAGGGCGGCGGCGACTGTGGTAATTGCAGCTGCTTAGGGGCAGGGCTTGCCCCAGCGCGGGGTAGTGGCAACAGCGTGGTTGCGTCGGGGGTGCCTGGGAGCCGGCAGCCGGGAGTCCCGGGGGCCTGAAATCAGCTACTCCTCGGGCAGACACGCTCTCCTTAAGGAAGACGTGCTGCCGAATCAGCGCTGGGCAGCAAGAGCGCCCAGAGGGGCTTCTTCATTTGAGGAGAGGTGGGGTTACAGGGCACAGGTGACAGGGCCGGAGAAAGATGGAGCAGCCCGGGGCCGCGGCGTCGGGAGCGGGAGGCGGCGGCGAGGAACCCGGCGGGGGCCGGAGCAACAAGCGGAGCGCGGGGAACCGAGCCGCCAACGAAGAGGAAACGAAAAACAAACCCAAACTGGTGAGTGCTCCCGCAGCCCCCGCCGGCCTTGGGGATAGGGAGAGCCCCGGGGTCCTCCTGCCGTTGAACACGGGGGACCCGGGGCCCCCTCCCAAGAGTGACCGCGACCTCGCTGTGCTACTCGGGGAGCCGCTAAAGGAGCGGCCAGACCCAGGCGCGGAGACGGCGTGGGGGCGGAAGAGCACCCCCGTCTCCACTTAACCCTTTTCTCACTCTTGTCAGCCTGGGAAGCAGTGCGGGAAGGAGAAAGGCCCCACCCCAACTTGGGGACACCCCAAGTCCTAAGTACTGGGTAGGGCTGTTGTTTGTTTAACTTGTGGGCACGAAGGAACCTTCTTTGCGCTAATCCATTTCCCTCCCGCCTCTTGTCAGTTGCTGTTTTGCCTCCACACTTAGGATCCAGGGCAGGGGAACCTCCCTCCTTTTTGGTCCCAGGACTTGGAAGCCTGCTCATAGCCATGCAATTCAAGAAAAACACAACGTAGGCCCCCAATTCTTCGACTTTACCAGAAATCTAAGGAAGAGGCGCCTACGTGCGTTTTTTTCCCCTCTTGCCTCTCTCCATGTGCTCTCCCAAGAAACATTTCCTTGGAGGAGTGGAGGGAGCGTGGGAGTTGAGGCTGGGTGAAGTACCACCAACTGTCCTTTGTGTGCGTATGTAGTCATACAGTACTTCAACCCAGTTGATTAAGAACGCTTAAAAGTTGTAGGCAGACTGTGCATGTCTCACAGTCCTGATAATGTTGAACCAGTGGTAGCAGTCCATTTCCTGCCACTGAATGTGCAGAATGAAATCTTTGGGGCCTGATATTGCATTGGGAAATACAGGAGTTTCTTCAACTCAGTTAAAAGGGTTCCTCTTTTTGTAAACTTTCTCATTTGGGTGGCATGAAGGGAAAGGGCTTTCCTGCACAAATTCAGCAAATACAGCCAAAGAGTCCAGAACCAAAGTACATGCCACATGTTGCATGTCTAGATTTTAGTTCAGAGCAGCGACTTGATTGTAATAGGGGAGCGGAGCCAGTGGGATGGTGACATATAACTAAAGCCATTTCCCATGGTATTTGGCCATTTGGTATGGACCTGTTGTACTTATCTTTTCGTTACTATATCTATAGTGGAAAACAGTGGCCAAAGTGTTTTCATTTTAGGAAATATGCAGCCTTCCATTATGTGGGAATGCACTTGATGGGGGTAGATTAAGATGAAGAATTTAAAGTCTCATCATTTCCACACTAACTGGAGATGAATTGAAAACTAACTTACTTGGTGCATCTTTTACCCCAATATTTACAAATAAAGAAACTGAGTCACAGGCTCTTTGTGACTGACTGTGCTGGCAAGAGGCTAATGGGTGCCTGCATCATCATAAAACTTAAGAAAAGTTTTGAATGTATCACTAGAGTTTCATGTGTTTAAAATTCTGATGTGATTTTGAAATTTATTGGTTTTATGTTTCCCTTTTTTTTGACCATAGCACAAAACTGGTTTAATCAGTAATCACAATTTTAAGTAAACAAAAGGTAACTGATAGTTTCCACAAATAGTTCGGTATGTGTACCAAGAACCTTCTACTTTTAAGAAGAACACTATCAAAAGCATCTATCTCAGCCTGGCGCAGTGGCTCACACTTGTAATCCCAGCACTTTGGGAGGCTCAAACAGGAGAATCACGAGTTCAAAGCCAGCCTCAGCAATGGTGAGGTGCTAAGCACCTCAGTGAGACCCTGTCTCTACATAAAACACAAAATAAGACTGGGGATGTGGCTCAGTGGTTGAGTACCCCTGAGTTCAATCCCTGATACCAAAAAAACCAAAAAAAAACCCCCAAAAGCATCTATCTCAATTAACACCTTGATTACAGTCTTCCTTTCCCTTTGATTATTTGTCCTGTTTCATCTTTTATGTTTTAGTTAGTTTGAGAAGGTAACTAGATAGTTATGAAATGCTATCACTTTCAGTTCCTAGCTAACCTCACTGTTCCGTGTTGAACATAGCTTGATATAGCAGAACGAGTCTTTGAATCCAAGAGTTTCTAAAACATCAATATGAGTGTTTTTCTTCAACTATAACTTTTGAGCCTTATATGATTTTACAAGCAGATGTGTCAGAACTAATAACAAATTTAGGAAGTCATTATAGCACATTTGAAGGCAAGCAAGTTCATCAAACAAATAGAATTGGTAAAACTTTGTTAGAAGGAGTTCTTCTGGGATTCTTCAGATTTTGCTAAGTTAGATGAAACTTGATTGAGACTAAATATTATTCTAAGTATTATGTCAGTCACTGTAATAGTGCTTACTTTGTGTGTAAGTGTGCAAAGGAGTTGTGGTATGGGATTATAAAAGAGCACTGTGGTACAAGAAGTTATTTGTGTAGGTGATTGTGGGGTATAGGGTCTCAAACTCTTCAAAAATTGGGTGCATGCTCTTTTTTTCTGGATCCCATAGCTTTCATCAGCTTCTCAGAGGTATTTATCACCTTTAGAAAGAAGAACTATTACAATACCAAAAAAGATAGTGAAGGAAATGGCAGTTGATTCTAAGTTGGGGAGGGGGGTCTTCAGTGAAGAAGGGAGAGAGGAAATTGCACTGGCCACAAGGGTAATTGACATTGAAGAAATTTCTTCTAGGGGTAAAAAGTTAACTACACAATGTGTAAAGAGTATTAGGATCAAAGTTTCTGCTACATAGAAAAATTAACTTGGTCACTTTAGTGAACTGTAAGGCTTGTGATTCAGTTGTTTGCGTTTAGTTCATAAAAACTGGAGATAGAAGGCATGCTTTCTGTAAACAGGAACTACTTTCATTTATATCCTCCACTTTTTGATGGATATTAGTGAGATTTTTTTTTCAGAGTGGCACTTTAGGTCTACAATGACTTCTGTTTAGGTAGGGTTAATTAACTCAAAATTCAACAAAATTTGCTTCAGTTTTCTTCATATATACATCTTCATAATGATACTTTTATTTTGATTTCTTTTTACATTCCTTAGTAGTGGAGTTTTGAATTTTACGTAACTATCTGGTTAGGCCCAGATTGCAGCATGCCATCAAACAGTATGATTCTTAGATTAATTAGTAATTTGATGTCAACTATGGAGTATATTTTGTTAAATTGAGTAGGAGAGCTCTAGAACTGTTGTGAAGGAACTGCATCTTAAATCTTACATATTTAAAACAGTGACTTAACTATTGAAAGAAGGCCATTGTTAATGTAAAATTAATACCTCACACACGTAATGGTAGGTAGAGTGGCTTGATAATATTTGATATTTTTGCATTTTGAATTTGCATTTATGTATAATTTCTGAAACCTTTGGTTCTTTAGACAATAAAGTCAAATTAGTAACTTACAATAACACAAGTTAATTTTGATTGTTATATAATTTTGTGTATTTGGTGATTTATTTATACTTAGATAAATCATGTTTTGATTTTAAATTTCTGAGCACAGTGATTTCATGTAAGCAACATGTTTACTAAGTACTGCATACTAGGAGCTCTTTTAAGGATTGGTGATATAAAGATGCTCATAGTTTAGACAGGGAAACTGGTAAAGAGCAGTGTGATAGATTATCATAGGAATATACATCAGAGGGTGTTATAAAAGTATGGAGAAGCATCTAAGTCAGGTCAGATGCTTGAGGGAGCTAAGGAAAGACATCATAGTAGGCAACATTTGTGTCGATTTGCAGAATAGGACATTGAAGAAGTGGGGAAAGCATTCTAGGATGAAAGAATATCATGTACAATGGTAGGGAGATATGGAAGCATAGCCAGTAAAGAAAGTTCAAGTAGATATGTGTGGGTGAAATAAAAGGTACATAACATTAAATCTGCCAGAAAAGTTCAAATCACAATGGGTCTTTGTGTTTCATGTTAGAATTTCAACTTCTTTCCTGAAAGAGTAAGTGTTGAAAAGGTTAAAACAGTAGAGTTAACTGATCAGATTTGTGTTTCAGAGAGAAACTTAGAACTGTGGAGAATTTTTTGGAGAGGAGTGTCAGAATACAGGTAGGGGAGCAGAGTAGCGTAATGGAGTTCAGTGTTTAGAGTTGGAGATCTGAATTCCAGTGGCTGCTCATCTACTCATCCATTTACCAGCTTATTGATCTCCTAGTCCTATTTCTCTGTACTCCAGTTTCTTCCTGTCTTCTCCATTGCTTCTCTTTCCTGCCATCCACCGTGAACATCCTTACCAAATTTGAAATGTCCACTCTGTCTTCAGTAAATCTCACTCCTTTTCACTGCCCTGCTCATGCCTCAGTGTTCTCTCATTCCATTTAACCTTCATTAATTACTTCAGTTTACTGAGAGCTCTTCTTCTGAGTTCATAACTATTATGACTTTAAATGTTATACGCTCCCCTAGTCTGTACAGAGATTTAAAATTGCTTCTCTTGGTTTATGCTGTTCTTTAAAACCTGGCAGGTTAGTGCTCGTGCAAAACAACTTGGTAAATAATTAGCTGGAGATTTTTTCCTTATAGGCCAGATGTTGAGTATAAATTATTGAAAAGAGGCTTAAAAGGTATACTTTTATACCTTTTTATTAGTATATATCCTTTTTTTCTTAGTATATATCCTTCATCAAATGAACTTATCTATCTATACATGCCTCTATGTCATCTGTAATTTTGAAATTCTGGAAACCCTGCAGGGCCGTGAGAACTCTCCTACTCCCCTTGTTTGTTTAGATTCTTGTGATGTTGGAGCATGAACTTTCATACAGAGAAATAGTACCAAAACCATGAGCCAAGTTAACATTTTGCTGTTATTAGTAGGAGGCTTCGAATTATTGGCAAAAGAATATGGAATCTCCAGCCAAAGGACCTGGGTTTCAGTATCCCTTCTATCTTTTATTTGCTTGTGATCACTGATGAGCATTTAACAACAGAAGTTTGAGCTCTTTGATTAATGTTCATCAGCTGGAGATAACATCAACATTGCTGTCCTGATTCTCTTATTTGTTTTTGTTTTTTGAGAGGGTCCCACTATGTTGCCCACGCTGGCGTCAAATTCCTGGGCTCCTGTGATTCTCTTGCCTCAGCCTTTTGAGTAGCTGGAACTAGAGTCATGCACTGTTGTGCCCAGCTCACCTGCCTGATTTGCTTGACAAGGTCATTTAGATAAAATATAGTAATGAATGAGAACACATTTAGGAAATTCTATACTATTATACAAACATAAAACATTTTAATTAATTTCTTATATTGTCCAAATCAAACGTAATTGTGGGGCTGGAGTGTAGTTTAATGGTAGAACAGTTGCCTAGCATGCACAAGGCCCTGGGTTCTATCCCCAGCCAAAACAAACAAATAAATAAATAAATAAAATCGATTGTGGTTGAGTGGTTTAATGAGTTTCTTGCAACTTGATAGCTCTAATATTATTGTAATTATTGTACAAAGTACCATAATCTGGTTATATGTTGATTAACTTCTCATTCTTAATTTCATTTGCCCATTCAGAGGATTATACATTCTTTCCTTTTACTAATAATTCTTTCTGTTGAATTAATGTGAGATGTGAGCTTAACTTTTTTCACTGTAATTTTTTTTTAGAACTAAGCTACTTTTTTCTTTCAGTTTATCAAAGGTATTTAAACTTAACAAAAAACTTTTGGGACATATTTATGACATCAGTCCTTGTCAGGAAGCTTACTGATAAACAAAGAAACTGAGTAATTGAAATGTTAAGGGGTCTGACTTAGAAGTTTAAAAGCTATCGCCTCTATTGTAGAAGTTATCTTAGCACTGAGTCATTATGCTTCAGGGATTCTGAAAGTAAAAAAAGTTATTCAGTCTCTGTCATCTTTTGTTCCTTTTTAAACAATTTATAATTGTAACCCACCCAGATTTCACTAAAGGTGCTAAGAGCTCTGGCAGTAGAAACATGTCATTGAAGTGAAATCATTCTTTTACATCCTGGTCTCAAAGAACACTGTAAATGCTCTGAAAACAATGCACACATAATATGTGCTAATTTACATGAATCAGCACATCTGGTTAAATATTACTGGCTATTCACTAGCACCACAAGAATTGTTATTGAAACCTGACTTCCCCCTGTTCCTGTATTCAGTCTGTCATGCAGAAGAGACCAATTCCTTTTGCCAGATTTGGAGTGTTTGATACTTAATTTTTTTCTGAAGACTGAAGAAACTAAAATGATGGTTAGGTGACTTAGAAAATAGTTATAAGTTTGATATCTAAGTGGTCATCAAGTAGAAGACACCCATTATGGAAGATAGTTCAAAATTGGTACATGTAAAGGAAGGTTGAGATGTATTTTTATGTAGCTGTTTATCATGAATGTCAGCCAAGGAAGAAATCAACTCATACTAATTTAAAACTTGTTTACTTGATCAAGCTGAATCTGTTTCAGTTTAAATGATATACTCTGGCTATAGCTTTAAACAGAAACTCAACTGAATCTTGGTCCTTGCTTGCTTTGTGTGAGATGCCCTGGGAAGAAAGGAATTGCCACCTTTCTCATTAAAGAATGTAAACAAATAAAATTCTTACTAATCACCTTTTACACAAGCTTTGGTTTAATTAAGTTTCATATGTTGCTTTAGAAAGACTAAGTTATATTGCTCTCAAATACAGATCCGCAAATTGGTTACCAGTCTTTCTTCCATTCGGGCTCTACAATAAAGCAATGCCTATTACAAGTCAGAAGTTTCTAGGTAGCTATTCAGGCAGGCCTACATAGGAATCCAGGACTTCATTAGGAAGAAATTAATCCCAAGTGGCTATTGACTCAATCACCTGGCAATTCTGATAGTCACCTAAGGGAGAAGAGATCTAGGGTACAAGCCTCTTTTCTTTTTTTTAACTCTTTGTTATTCTGTGATAGCCACATTTTGATAAAGATCTCTTCAAAATTATGAGGATTTTAAAAAGTCAACTTTAATTTGTTGGTCTCTTATCAAGCTAAAAGTAAAAGATAAAGTTTTTACTTTATAATAAGGACTAATTAATAACTTTGTAAAACTTGTGAAAAATTTCAAAAATATTAAAAAGTGGAGAGGATAGTATGGTGAACCACCATGTATCCCAGATAGAACAATTGTCTAGATAAAAATACTTCATCCATCCTGTTTTTTCCTTGCTGAAGTATTTGAGTGCAAATCCCAGATATGTCATTTTACTCCTATATACTTCAATGTTCATCTCTAAAAATTACTTCTTAAAAACATAATCACTATGTCACTGTCACATCTTTAGAAATTAACATACTCCTTGCTATCATCTAACAATCCATAATCAAACATCCCCAGTTGCCTCAAAAATAATTAGATTTTTAATCTAATGTGTGCCTAATTAATGTACACACCACTGAACTCTTTAAATAAATAAAACTTTAAATCGATGGTAAGATCTTGTTCAAAGTTATTCTATATAAATTGCTATCATAAAGCATCGGCCTAGAATAAGTTTACTCCTTTCTTTAATTCTGTAGAAGTATCTGCAAAAATTGACTACATAAGTGTGGGTAGACCCTTTGGAACAGTTACTATGTACCATAGAAAAAAGGCCAAATTAAAACGTATGGCTTTAATTTACTGGTTGGGTAATCACTCATTCTTAATTTCTGCAATTCATGAAGTGGGGTGGGCTTTTCATGTAATTATTTTCTTCCCAGGGAAATGTAGGTAGTTGGGCAAAGGAAAAATATTCTTGTATTCTCTAGATAACTCTAATATGTGCATACAACAACCACATTTGCTACTAGCTCGTTTTATTTAAAAATAAATGCCAATTTTGTACTCGAGGTGTCTTTTTTTTAGCCACTTTGATATATTCTGGGTTACTCAATCTGGATGACTGGGGCAAGCAAACTCTCAGAAAGAACTATTGCCTCCTTATTTAGATAACCAGGATTACAGTAAAAAACCAGGCTTCACTAATGAGGTGATGGAACTGGGGATGGGTGGAGTGAGTATGAGAATTTGACTTGGGAAAATGGCCTAGACTTCACACAGATCTACCAAAGAATCTGTGTAACTGTTATTGTGCTGGGAGACAATAGACATATTATTTCTCTAATTTTGAGTACTCAAGTAGATTTAGACTACTAAACTATCTCCACTCTACACCTTCTCAACTGATCATTTACTAACCCAATCAGTGGGATGATTTTCCTCAAAACAGGTAAACAAGTAATAGTTGCTGGGGTCTGACCCAATGTTTTTTTCCCTTTTGTTTTGCTCAGAGGAAGGAAAGCTATGGAGATGTTTTTTCATGTGCTTTGAAACCAATCACTGGTAAAGTCTTAACTGTTTAATAGTATATTATGCTGACTCCAGCTGTTAGGAAGATTCTTTATGTAGAGAGTAAGACTTAGTGTAGGCTATAGACTTACATTTTGAAATTTAAAAGCATGAATGTGTGGTAGAGACCAGAGCTACTCTATATGATTGGGCTCTACTCAAAGGTATAAGACAGTGGGAGTCACACCATTTACCAAAATGCCAGTCACAAGCCTGTGTCTTCCTGGTGCTACTCTTTATAATTCATACAAAGGTCACATCTGGGCTAGCTATGGCATTTAAAACTAGATGATTCTATCCTCATGCCTGATAGCAAATTTAGCAAGCACAGGGCACATTTTAAAGTCTCATTTAGAAAGGGAATTTTTCATTTGTCATTGATTCTGAGAAAATATAAGGCATATACCTATGTAATATATTGTTTTATACCTGGCCACATCTACTTTTGAGTTACTGGAGTTCTCAAATATGGATGACTGTGTCCTTGAGGGCCTAGATCGGAGGTTCAGTATGTTGATCATCTTCTCTAAGAGTCCTCACTTTTGTACTCCTCCCATTTTCAGATATTACAGATAATATGGATACATCTATATTGTTTTGAAGTTTGTGTCATAACTCTAACTTACTTTCATTTATATTACTCATGATACAAGGCTAGAACATATAGAAAGTTAAGATGAGTTAAAATAAACTGGCAGAGACATTTCCTCTAATAATATGCTCTGCAGTCTGGTACCTCATATTACAAAATCAATGTTTTCCAGAAGAGTCAGTGTGTACATAAAATATTTGTGAGTGAAAATAACCTTTTCTTAGGCTGCCCTCACAGCTTCATTGGCACTGCATTAGCTCACATTTCTCCCCCTTTGGTTGAGTAGCTAATGGTCTTTAAACAAGCTATTAAAGGGAAGAATAAGTTTACAATGCAAAAAAATAAATAAATAAAATGGCCTGGATTTTATCCATGTTGGGCGGTTTGGATTTTCATGTATTTATCTCCCTAAAGCAAGGTTTAGCCACATTCTCTAATCTTTAAATTCTTAGATTTCTTCAGTGTAGCCTATACTTGCTTCATCAAACTGGTTTCAAATGGTCTTGTGAATTTCTGTGAGGTACAAATCCTCTATATAAGTCAACTTGGCCCAAGACCAAATCCTAAATTTTAAGTGGCCATACCTCTATGTGAAATGGATTCAAGGGGTTATAATTTAAAGTAGTCACATGGGCTTAATTTTCCACTTTTCTGCTACCAATTCTGTTTTTGCTAATTATGGATCAAAATGTTGTTATTTTATGTTACGAATCCCTACTTTCAACCTTCTCCCTCCGCTTTAAATAATGTTATCACTTGCATGTTTCTGACTCTGAAGGTCATTTTATTCCTTGCCATTTTTACTGGTTTATGTGAATATTATCAGTGTTGTATCCTGTTGTCTGATCATAAAAATTATGTGCAGAGGATGGCCATTGGATGGTAAGTTAGTGAAGTGATGGATTTATTTAAGATCATTTCTCATCCACACCTATCACAACCCATGTTGCTATGAACTAGTAGAAAGTGTATTTTGATCTTAGCACCGCCAGTTTGTGTTTTTAAGACCCCACATCTTATTTTACAGAATTTGAAAGTATTTCATAAGATGTACACAGTAGTAGCTCATCCAGTTAGATGTTTTTTAAAGAGTTTGTTCCTGGCTACTTTAAAGGGTTATACAGAAGTGAGCTGACTACTTTTTAAAAATGTAACTGTTGGCAAGTCATTTATTTATCTTCTCTGGCTGTCAGTTTATTCTATAAAATAAAGGAGTCTAAATAGATGAACTTCAAGTTTCCATTCAGCTCTAACATTTTGAGAGTCAAAGGTTATTAGGAGCTGTAATGAATCTGCTCTAAAATAAATATATGACATATGGATTTCAGTTAGATGAAAAGTTGGAATTAGGAAAGATGGTTGTTTAAGGCTGGATACTGAAGAGTAAATATCCCAGCTCATTACTGTCTTGTTTTGGAGTCTGAGTTAGCTTAGTCCAGTGAATGAATCATTGACATTCTTTTTTTTGTTTGTTTTTTTGTTTTTTGTTTTTTTGGTACCATGGGGCACTCAGGGGCACTCAACCACTGAGTCACATCCCCAACCCTTTTTTGTTTTTTCTTTAGAGACAGAGTCTTACTGAGTTGCTTAGTGCCTTGCTGTTGCTGAGGCTGGCTTTGAACTTGTGATTCTCCTGCCTCAGCCTTGTGAAGCCACCAGGATAACAAGAGTGCACCACTGTGCCTGGTTCAACATTCTTTTAATCACATATCATATGTAGGGCAATGTACTGAGTCCTAGAGAGTGTTGGCTCTGTTTAGTCCATCCTGGGTGGTTGTCTCAGTGCAGTGACAAATTTGCAGAACTCAAGCTACCCAGAGGTGATCTTCAGTAAAACACAATATCATAGACACCAGTTGCTATTCTAAGGACTTGTATGTATCCATCAAGAACTATGCAAGGTCTGGGATTTCATCTACTTACCTATCAGTTATTGTTTCATGAATGATTGCAGAAGACCCAAGATTCCTAGGTCAGAGACCAAAGACAATTTTTATTCATTGCAAAAGTAGTAGTCGGAATGCCAGCATGGCACACCGATTCACTATGATCTTAGGTCCCACAGTTTGACCAAGATGATGCCTATACAGGCAGTTAGTTGAGTTACAGGTCGAGTTACAGGAAAGGAACACCAAGCTTGGAGGATTTGTTACTTTTATGGTGAGGGGAATCCAGTCTGCTCTTTTTTTTTTTTGGATGGGAAGATATTACCTCATCCTGAAAATCATTTCCTACAAACAAAGCCCTGGGAAATAGCCTGTAAAAAATGCTGTCAGCACCTTTCATTTTGGCATACCCAGCAAGAAAGTGCAAGGATGCTTAGAGATTGATGGTGGATTCAATCCCCCTCAGTATTAACTCACTTCATCCTCACAGCAGTCAGTTTGTAGGTGATCAGAAAGGCTTGGATCAGGTAAGTAATTTGCCCAAGGATATTCAGTGGTGAATTTGAAATTGAAGAGCAATGTGACTATAAAATCCATGTTTTATTTTATTTTTTAAAATATTTTTTTAGTTGTAGATGGCACAGTATCTTTATTTATTTTATGTGGTGCTGAGGATCAAACCCAGTGCCTCACACATGCGAGGCAAGCGCTCTACCACTGAGCCACAATCCCAGCCCCAAAAATCCGTGTTTTAAATCACAAGTTTTCTATACTTCCTAAAAGCCTAAACCTCAGGGTTGCTCTAAATTAACCTGGAGACCTAAACCTAGTGGTTTTCTAGACTGGCAGTGACTGGAACTGGCCTCCATTTGCACTATGTGTGTATATCATTTAGAAGAGAGAGTTAAGGGGATATTCATTTTAGTGTTACCAATAATCAAAAATTAAAATTCTTTGAATCACTGCCATGAACTGGCGTAGATATGTGACTAGTTGTTAGAAAAGAGCCATAGGTTTGAAAGTGATGTGACTGTGGATTTTAAAGATACATAAACACTGTTCTTAAAAATAGCAGTCTGGGCAGTCTGGCCTTTATTAAATAATTTCATGGTCACCATGAGGCCTGCTGTACTTTACTACTGTTCCTGAATATTTTTTTTGTCATTTGTATGTTAGCCTTTTAGAGTGGCTTCTGAACCAGTTACATGGCGAATCCTACTGCCTGTCTAATCTTGTAGTTGCTCTCCCCACTAACCTTCTGTTTGTGAACTTTTGTGTGAAGTAAAACTGTTTGAAACAACTAATGCTATCTCCTGTTATACAAGTACATTACATGCATTGTTTCTTGTTTAGGGGAGTGCCAAGAACCACCTACCTTCTCCTGCTGCTTCCTGTGTCTGCTTTGCCTAAAGATTGGCTGCTATAAAAGTGTGGCATAGTCAGCCAAGTGCTATTTTTTAAAATTAGTCTGCAGAAAGTGTTGTGACAAACTATTTCAGAATTGACTTGTAATGAGTAATAGAGCCCTACAACTGTGGACATAAGTGCCAAATAATATGGAAGTGTATAATGTAATTTGAATTCTACTTCCCTCAGCTTTTCCCATCATCTCTCTCAAAAGAAAAAGGAAACCTTGATTTTAAAACATGTGGTAGATTAAATAGATCATGAATATACCACTGTATGCCTAGAACATGGAATTGTGCTATTTTGGACTTAAGATCTCTAATCTGTTAAAAAAAAAGGAATTTTTTGTGGTACTGTGGATTGAACCCAGGAATGCTTTACACTGAGCTACATCCCCAGCCCTTTTTATTTTTTTATTTTGAGACAGAGTCTCACCAAGTTGCTTAGGCTGCTGGCCTTGAACTCCTCCTGCCTCAGCCTTATAGGCGTGTGCTACCATGCCTGGCTTAAAACCATTTATTTTTTTGGAACTGGGGATTGAACTCAGGGGCACTCGTCTATTGAGCCATATCCCCAGCCCTATTTTGTGTTTTATGTAGCAACAGGGTCTCATTGAGTTGCTTAGCGTCTCGCCATTACTGAGGTTGGCTTCGAACTTGGGATTCTCCTGTCTCAGCCTCCCAAACTGCTGGAATTAACAGGCATGGGCCACCGCACCCGGCTAAAAACATTTTATTTTTTGAGAAGGATGATTGAGAGAGAATATGGTTATTGAAATCTTTCTTTTGTTTTTGATTTCAGTTAACCCAAAGAGCTTTGTGTTAAGGACACATGTATAAGGAAGGATGTAGGATTCCCCTGTCCCCAAAAGTTTGTTCTTTTTCTTTAGACAAGTTGTTTTCAGTGGGAGACAGTTTCACTTCTCTGGGAGCATTTGGTATTGGCTGGAGACATTTTTGGTTTTCGTAATTGGGGGAGAGTGCTGCTGGGATCTAGTGGGTAGAGGCCAGGGATGCCTTGGGGCATCCTGCATTTCATAGGGCATTCCTCTGACACAAACAATTACCAAGCCCAAAATGTCAAGGTTTAGAAAGATTGCAAAGATTGAGAGGCCTTGCTTTAGATATTATGACTTTATGTATATTTAGTATGAAAAAAACTCCTGTTGCTCCTCAGCTGTTCTTCATTTTCCGTTGTGCCCTTTGCCCTATATTAAGACAGGGTCAGATCATCCTGTCCTCAAAGAAGCATCCTTTGTTTCATTGACTGTTACCACTTTTCTTCCTTTCTACAATTGCAAACTTCTGGACTGGATTTTGTGTTTGTAAACTACATCTCTTATCACTTACCTCATTCCTGAAATCCAAGGAAAATATTCATTCTCATCTTCATGAGTTTAAAAGGCCATTTTTCTATCTGTTCATTTCTTGATACCTAAAATCTTTTGATGCTGGAAACTTAAATCATGTGTATGGTTTTTAGATTTCATGGTACAGTCTTCTCTGGTAGCTTCTGCTGCTTGTTAACTGCCTGAGTCCCAGCTTTCCTTGCCTCCATTCTCAAAAATTTCTCACTGTTTTTCTGCTCTTTTCCATATACAATTAAAGGCAGTCATGTACTTCTTCAAATACTACCTGAATTCTGATGATGGCAAACTTTTCTGTCCACATTGGCATCTAAGTTCAGTACTCTACCATTGTTAGCTCCAGAGACATTTCTCAACTATGGTACAGTTGTACTAGAAACAGTTTATAACCTGAAATACTTAATGGCAGTGTTCATTTTAATATTCTTCCTCTTTGCTAGGAAAATAAAAATTAACTTGACCCCTTACGCCATACTTGGTATTTATCAAGTTTACCTTTTAAAGCTAAGGTTTGCTCTTGCTTCATTTATCACTGGACTTATTTCTCTATTATGAGTCACTCATTGACCTTTACAATTTGTGGTCTAGTTGAATCAAGGTTATCTTCCCTATTTGACCAATGAAAGTCAGTTACTACTTTGCACCTAACTCATTGGGGCCAAGTGCATTTTTATATTTAGGGATACTATTAAGCACCTAATTGTATCTTCTTCCTTAGTCTATTTGTGCCTTTATTTAAATAAGCCATTAGCTGCATTATCCCGTGTGCCTGGAATAACCTCTTGTCCTTTTATTTTTTGTCTTCTCAGTGAATTCTAAGGACTTTTCTTCCATTTCCTCTTATAACTGTTGAACTCTTTATTGCTTGCTTGAAGGTGATATGATCAGTTCATTCCCCTTCAACCTTTAATTTCCAGTACAGGGCCATTTCATTCTGCAGCATGTATGGCTTTATTAACAGTTATGCTTATTATGAATGAATGTTATGGTGTACAATCATTCCACACACATCAAATTCTCATTTGTATGAAGAACTACAGTGAGGGCATAAATACAATTATATATAGGACTTACTCTTGAGCTCATGGCCAAGTCAGAAAAGAGGGACAGATAAGTATAGAGTCATAAGTCCTATAGTAAATATACTTGAGCAGAGTGATGTTGGGAATGCCACATATTGTGCTTGGTAGGGACATGAGAGACTTCACAGAGGTAATATTTGATCTGGATCCTAGAGAATGAAGAATAGTTTGGTAAGGTCAAAAGACGAGTCATTCTCAACAGACAAATCAAAATGTACTCAAGTTCAGAGTTATATACAATTACTCAAAAATGGTAAGATCTTGGAGAGAAGGTTGCTTGCTTTATAACTGAATATAGGTGATCATAGAAAACACTTTTTACCAAATCATAGTGGGATGGACAGAAGGAACTAACATTTATCAGTCACCTACAATGTTTCTGGCATCGTTCTAGGTGCTTTATGTCACCATCTTACTCAATTTTTATAACCATGTATGGTATGGATAGTTATTTCCCACATTAACAAAGGAAATGAATCTTAGGTTAACTGATTCTGATTACAAAATACATGCTATTTTTTTATAAATATTGCCATCTTAGAATTAACAGACTTTTTAAAATATACAAATGTGCTAATTTATTTCCATTTTTTTATATATTTCACACTGTACATAAAACTTTAAGTACTTTATTTTTCTCCTATCACAAACACTATTAGGAACCTATTAAATGCATCTTAACACATTTGGTCTTTGTTGGATTAAATTAGTTGAGAAGGAATAGGACTTGAGAAGTTGGCTGGGAGTTGTCCACAAGCATCTGATTCATAGCTATACATGGTTGGTTTTACTACAGAGGATTTAATTAAGGTACTCATTTGGAAAAATTATCACTCTGAAATTCTTCTTGTTCAATCTTTGATTAGTTCAATATTAATATAATGTTTTAGAGAAGCCCACATCAATATTGTTATAGACATTATTAGAGTTAAAATAATTTCTGCCAGCTCTGAACATAGAATTGGAGACTCAGATGTTTTCAAACCTATGGTGCACAGTAGAATGGGATACATGCTACTGGAGGGGTAAAAGGTGCTATGGGAACACAGATGATGTCACTTCCAAAGGGAATTTTAGAGATGTCTTCATGGAGACAGCCGCAATAGAAGAGAGTCTTAAAGAACATGGATTATTTTTAGTGGGTAGTGATAGAGTGTAGAAAGGGCATTCCCTGTAGTGAGAACAGTATGCATATCTTAGCACAGGCTCCTATAGGAAGATATCATAGACTGGGTGGTTTATGAACAATAGAAATTTATTTCTCATGATTCTGGAAACAGGAAGTCCAGGATCAGGGTGCGAGTATGGCCAAGTTCTGGTGGCCCTCTTGCAAGTTGCAGGCTTCTGACTTGTAGTATATTCACATGGCTGAGAGCCAAGAGGGGAAACAAATTCTCTTCGGACTCTTAACAAGGTCAGTAATCCAATTCATGAGAGCTTCCATCCTTCCCACTCTGAAAGGCCCCACCTCCTAATGCTGTTATATGGGAGGGGATAGGGTTTTAATATGAGAATTTTGGGAGTACACAAAACATTCAGTACATAACAATGCACAACTGTAAGGGAGCTAAGAAGTTAGGGCATGCTTGAGGAAATATGAGTTAGCCCAGTGAGGCCTAAAACTGTGTATGAGAGTGTTGGAGGTCAGCCTAGATGGGGAGATTCCAGGTCAATCATGGTGCATTGAATCCTTGCCTAAACAGTTTGGACATCATTCTGTAACCCAAGTGGAATATTTGAACAGCGGAGTAGGGGAATGATGTGAGCTAATCTTATAAACAGTCCTTACTTTAGACATTTTATAATTTGAAATATCATGAAGTCAAAAATCTTTTGTCAAAATTCCATGGTAATTGGCCTGTTTGTAGTGTAAATATAAAGGTGTCCATTAATTCTGATACCGTTTGGCAAGCTTTAATTTGACAGCTTTGAACCTGTAAAATTAAACATGTACTGTAAATAGTGTGCACTTTGATAACTTATAGTTTTGTACCAACTTAATTGGTCCTTGCTCCCTGCCTACTATTCTGTAGATTTGTACTTCTAAAGTTCTTCTTCTAATTCTAAACTTCTTGTTTTTGTTATCCTCCTCCCCCCAATAGATACTTCTCTAAAGGTCAGGTAGCTTAGATTACAAGGCTTTTACTGTCAAACTGAATGTGCTATGTCTTGGCTGAATTACAGTCTTACAGTCCCTGGAATATTCCAAGAGTAGCTGCAAGATTTATGACATATACAACCAGGTAAAGTTATCTTCACTGAAGCGTTGCTGTGATTTTTATCCTCATTTTCATGTGTGACTCTCCTGTGATAAAAGAGAGACATTGTTCGTATCTGTGGCAAAGTTGTCTTAGGGCTTGAACTGAAGTCCCCTACTTAAGGTAGTTGACTTAAGCAAGTGGGATTTGTATTGAGACACTGTCAACTTAGTTTTATTACTATAGCTTTTAAGACAGGATAATTAGGAGCAGGGCTCCGTATGAATTTGAGATAAGAGCTGGGAGAATGAAAATCTGTCCATTTTAATTTGGAAAACTTGTCCAGGGTTCTACATATGTGAATTATTAAAGTCTGTGTTAATGTGTATTCTCATCTAGTTCTTATTCAAAATCTGATTTATAACATAATGAATAATGACAATTTTGTTATTACTGATTATTTTGATTTGAGCATACTACTTTCTATGTGTACTGTTTTGGGGCTTAATTGCTCCCTTAAAAGTAAATTATTTTTGATACATACAATTGTTATTTAGTGTTTCTGTTTAGTGGAAGGCAAAGATACTTAGGCTAAAATTAAATGTTTTGTGGTTATTTTCGGATTTTAGAGATAATACTGATGATGTGTTTTACTGAAAGTGAATGATTATTTTGTGTAGTGCTTTGTAGCTGTAGAGACAGGACACTATTTCACCAAGTATAGGTTGAGAAAAATTTCAAGCTCATTATTGGGTACAAAATTATTCTAAAACAACATAGGTCTTTGGAACGTGAATTATCCCTGGTTAGACAACTTTCTCATGAGAGATTTGTGATTCTTACACAATCCCTGATGAACCCCCAAACATGAAGAGTGTATTACAATAAACGCAAAGGGCAGGAACTTCCTTAGTTATAAATACATGGCCATATGAAAGGCCCTTGGGCAGGGACTCCCCTGGTATGTTGAGCCAAAAATACTTCTGGCCTGTTTCTCCTTTTTCCCACTGATGTTGTCTTGGGAATTGGAGGCCCAGTCATGAGTTGGAGCAATCTCTGTTTTGTTTCTTTCTCAGTGACTCCCCCTCATCAGTATTGTGGTGCCAGGGACAATCTGTTTCTCAAGCATCTTTGCCATTGGCCCTGCCATGTGACTTCATTGTGAAAATGTTGGGGCTGGTAGGAGCTTTTCCCCTGCTCCTAGTTCTTCTTACCATTATTTTTGCTTAATAGTATGGGACATATTTTCCCATAGACATCATTTTTTGGTTTGATATTCATTGTAGTACAGTTCAATTTCCTCTTATTTAGTGCTAAAGGATATAGGTCATGAGATATAGATGCTTGTGTAAGAAATTTACAATATTATAATGATGATAAAATTTGTATATCCTTTGCTATTTGATTAGTGATCTAGAATCTAGAGACAGACTAATACTTTGGGTTAAAGTAGGCCAGGGACTGGGTCATGAGGAACTTCTCCCTGCCCCCCCCATGTTTAAGGCATGGATGTGTCTTATTTTAAGACAATATAAACCAGCAGGAAATTTGAATTTAGGAAGCATTCAATTAATGAACAAGGACTTCTTTTTGAAGAATCAACACAGGTTTATTGTAGACAATTCATTTCTTCTTTTAGAATGTTTGACTTGCCAAAAATATACAAATAATACTTTTTAAATACATTTTTTAGTAAACAAACTACCTGATTTTTGGTAGAAGACTGCTTTATATTTTAATGCTAATTATAACTGTCACTCTAGTATTGATCTGAATTGTCCAGAATGTTGAAAAAAGTTATTTCTTAGTAATTCTCACTGGATCATATAATACTTGAAAATATATAATGAATGAGCACTAGTGTTCAAAGATGAAACATGTATGATACTTATTTGTACTTCCTGGGACAGCATTAAAATGAACATTTGAAGTACTTTAAATGCATTAGAAATATAGTTTTCATTTTCCCACTATTCTCATTCCATTCAACCCTCTAGATCCCTTTTTACATAGATTCATCAAAAGTGGTTTTAAGACCACCTACCTTAAGGCCATCAGGAAAGCTTGTTAGAAAACTAGATTCTGAAGCCCCAGTAGACCTACTGAATCAGAATTCTTTGAGTATGGGTCACAGGAATTTGCATTAATAAGCTTCCTAGATGATTCTGTACTCTAAAGTTGGAGAACCGCTAATCTCATGCGCAGTTTGCAAAATGGTAGCTCTGCAAGTCATATCTGGCCCACAGATTTGTTTTGTTTGGCCTTCAGTGTTGGCAGTGTGGTTTTAAAATTTGATTTGTTTGCAATCTTTAAGAATTGAAGTTTACACACATAAATCCAAATTTCTGGCTTGTCTGGAAACATCAGAATATTTTCACAGTAATGAGCCCATGTTCTCACATGGCTGGTAGCAATCCAGTATACCTGAATAAGATTTGTCTCATTTGAATGGACCATGTATTCTTGGATTTGCCACAATACACCCCTCCTGCATTTCACCCAGGGTCAAGAGTTAGTTTATATTTATTTTCCTGCAACTGATCTGCATCACTCAATTTTATTACCTGTTTATAATCTATATGCATTTGAATTTTTGACTCTGGATCCAGAGGTTTAAACAGCTAGGATAAATGTTTGGAAACCAGTAAGATTGGAGGCTGGAAGTTATATTAGTAAGTTATAATAGTATAAAAATTAACTAGAAGTTACACTGGTAGAGATAGGAAATGAGCCTCGAAACTAGTGCGGTGGTATTAGGAATGAAAAGAGGAGGTTAGAATTTAGAAGGCATCAGCCTTGGTGTTTGTACTGTGGTGAGAAATGGATGGGAGAAGGAAGACTAGGTGTGGTGGAATGGGGATCGAGAGAAGTAGGTGAGAAGATGGATTTGTTTTCAGGTCTGCAAACTGAAAAAAAAGCCCTACAAAATTGTGATTAGCAGGAATAGACAGAAAACAGGATGTTCTCAACCTTAATCTAACTAGGGCAGAGATACAAACAGAATGCCCCAGGAGTAGGAGTGTATTCCAATCCCTAGAGGATGTATCGAAAGGAGTCACATTTTAGCAAATGTTGACACATTGCAATAAGACGTCATGATGACACAGTAATTTAAAGTAGCCACTTCTCTATTGCACATGGCAACTTTACTTTTCTTTCTTCCTTTTATCTCTGCTGCATGTAAACTTTTTGCTTTGAACGTCCTTTTCTGTGGATACTAGGAACATGCTGTATTCTAAAAAGTGTTTTCAAGAATTTTTGTTTCTTTTTTATATCTTCAAGAAATCGTTTCTTTGGGAACACGTTATAAATGGAGGTTAGGTTCCCAGGGTAGCTCCCCTTTTCTAGATCCCACTTAATCTACATTGCAGACAAGCTATTTTGTTGAAGAAACTGTAGTATGAGTCTGAGCTCAGGGAGTAGACATGTGCCATGTGGTTTAGGAATAATGAAGAAAGCTCCTTTCTCTTTTCTTGGTGCAGGGCTGTGTTTTGAAACTGGTCACTTTTATGTTTGGAATCCCATATTTCCCTCTTTGTAGCTTTTTTCCATATAATAGTGCCTCTATGTTCAGGAGAAACCACCTCCTTCTGTGACTGTGCCCCCATTTCCCAGGTCCTCAGTGTTTCAAAACATACCTCCTCCTCCCAACTCTTCATTCCTGTCCTACAGCTTAACTCTTCTAAGTCTCACATGAACTAAATTATGCTAAAATCATTTCTGCAGGTGCTTTATTTATCTTTCTTTTTTTAAAAAAATGATAACAAATTAATTGCTTGGTAAAATGTCCATCAGGTAGCATAGGAAAGTGAATGAAGTGAGGCAGCAAAGGAGAATGTTTGGGGGATGCATGAGTAATTATAAACACTTCTCTCCTAGGGATGATTGTCTCTAAACTGTTTGAACTTTTCAAGTCTTGTTTTATTTACTTAGGAGCTGTCACTCTCAGAGATTCTCCTCTTTTTGACTGCTCCCATGAGAGCAGCAAAGAAGCTTCTGGAACTGAGGGTAGGCAGATAGGGCAAGAAGAGTAGCTGTGTGGGATTTACATGAGTCTGGGATTGCCTGTATGGCTTTTTGAGTGAAAGGAATATTCCATAATGGCTTAGTTTCAGCAGTAATTAACAAAATTGTCCCCCCCTGCAGTACTGGTAATTGAACCCAGGGGCACTCTACCACCGAGTTATATGCCCAGTGCCTTTTTTTTTTTTTAAATTACTTTGAGGCAGAGGCTTGCTAAGTTGCTGAGGCTGGCCTCAAATTTCTGATCCTTTTGTCTCAGCCTCCTGAGCTGTTGGGTTTATAGATGTGTGCTACAGTACCCAGCATTGTTTCTTATTTCTTTTCCACAAATGATGACATGCATTGTGTAAGCTTAGACAGGTTGACCATTGAGGAAATGATGAATATCATTAAAAGCATCAGTTTCTAATACTTTATAAAGTTCCTATCTGTTGAATTGTATACTTAACAAAGGGGCAGTTGCATCTATTCCCAGAACTCTATCTGCCAGCTGTAATTGCTGTTTTAACTATATGATTTAATAAAACATGTTAATTGATGAGATTTATGTGTGAGAAGAAAGAGATCAATTTATGAAAATTCAGAAATCTTGAATGAGTTGGTAAAACAACTAAAAAGATTGCTACTGATTAAGCATAGGTGAGGTAACTGAAAGCCTAGGGAAAATAACAAAAATCTAGGAGGATTCTTACGGTTTTGCAGGTGTCTCTAGGTTCTCTCTTCTAAAGAAAGTGAAATTGCAGATAGTAGACACTGTATTAAGGATGTGGTTTATGAAAGGAAGATTGCTCTGAACTCTAACTGATGAGCCTATGTTAAACAGCCTTTGTTCTACATCAAAAGATTGATAAATTATAGCATATTTCAGTGTTGTAAAGTATTAAAAGTGTTCAAGAGCCAGGTGTGGTGGCATACGCCTGTGATCCTAGTCGCTTGGGAGACTGAGGCTGGAGGATCACAAGTTCAAAGCCAGCCTAAGCAACTTAGTGAGACCTGTCTCAAATTCAAAAAAATAAAAAGGACTGGGGATGTAGCTCAGTGGTTAAGCATGCTTGAGTCCAATTCCTGGTACTCCTCACCCCCCAATAAAAAGTCGAAGATAATTTTTCCTTTTAGTAGTTCCTCACTTTAACTAACTTTTAAAAATTAACTACCCACTGGACCTTGTCATATCCATATAATACTTCACAGTAGAAGCTCATTTTCCATGTTATGAAATGGAATTCTAGTTAGTACTTACTTTCTTTGCTATTTCTAGGCATAACGAGGGACTAATGTACCTTTGAATCAAACTTTATTGAATATTCATGGTAATTAAACAGATTTTATTTTAACTCTTTGTAAATTACGAATCACAAATTGTTGCTTTATTATAAGATCCTTGCCATTGTGAAGAAACAAAGTCCAGTGGTCCATTTTCAGAATACAACATTTAGCTTTATATGTAAAATGACTTGGGATGTAAGAAAGGCAGGTAGATGGAGGGGAAAACAGAAAGAAAAGTTACAAGCAGTTAACACCATAGTATAAAAATTCACAGCCCCCTGACAAATAGGAGGTGAACAGGAAGGGGCCCCTACCAACCAACAGAGATAGACAAAAGAACAAAGAAAGGTGAGGACAATGAAAGATTTATTTCCTTAAATGATCCAATAGGAGACAGTGAAACCTAGGTGATGCTCAGGAAGATTGTGCACTCCATAGTATTCAGCCAATGAGGAACTGGGGGAGAGATCTTGTGCTTTAGGAGATGAAACACTCAACGGTGGTACCCAATCTATGGGTCCCTGACCACCAGGAACCTGATCTTTTAAGACCATCATTAAAGAAAAGCCTTGCTTTTTGCTCTTCCTTGTGTCTGTTAGTCCGTTCTTTGGGCTTGGACAGATAAGCATGTTTCTCACACCAAGCAGATGAAAGCATTTATTGAACATGGAAATTTTATTTTGTGGGAATGATAAAGTAGGTAATGATTTCAATATAGTGACTGTGTCCTTCTAATTAAATATTTTTTTCAAGTACACTTATCTAGGAATATATTTTCCAGAGCATACATGGTTTCTGTTAGGTAATCTTGAGGGATTCTATATATTTGTACCTTGAGTTTTCGTCTTAGCATTCCTTGTTTTTTTTTTTTTTTGATAAGATTTTTGTTTGGGAGGTTAGTAAGTGTCATTTATAATTGAATTCTGATAGGGTCATTCTGGAGCCATTCCTATATCACAACAGTTTTTTTCAAATGCAGATGAACTGTCATTCAGAGAGACCACCTAGGCTTTCTCAGATCTGACTGAGCCTTCTGGGTAGGATGAATAAAGCAATATGTTACTCCAGTTGAAAAGATAGCATACTTAGCCACTGACCCTTTATGTTTTTTAAATGATCCTACATATAGTAGTCAAGTGGTTAGAATGTAGATGTATAAGCATATGCCATATCACAGTTTTCATTGCAAATTGCTGCTTCATTCTCCTGTCTACCACATTCTCTCTAATGATTCTAGATTTGTATTGATTGCTTTTGATGGACAATGAAGTTTCCATTTTTTCTTTTGTTACTTGCCATAGATTAGTGCTCTGGATTCTAAAATCTCATGCTAGTCAATCTTAGGATCACAAGGCCCCCCCCCTACTTAGGATGAGGGAGAAAATTAGCAACTGGTTAGCTTACTAGTTTTCAAATTTGTATATTTGGGAAAAATATTGGTGATATAGAATGGTAGTATGCCCATGTTTTTCCATGTCAGGTGTATACTTAATCAAATGGTTGAAATATCAGAGATAGTATATGAGGTAGAGAATGTGTCTCATTTTTCAAAAAAGTTCTCTTTTTTCCACTTTCAGAAATTACTTTTAGCTCACAGTTGCTTTGTTTACCTAGATTAGATTTTAGATGCAGCAGTCTATTCAAATGTCATAGTATTTGCTAGAATTTTCTGTTCTTTCACCTAATCAAAGTAGACTTTATATAGGAAACAGGTCTGTAGTCAAAATAAAACAAAATGAAAAACCCCAAACTTCTCAGTGGATGATATTCTTAACAAACTGAAGTGATTATCTGGCTAGATATTGAATTCTTAGAATACCAAACTCTGCTGAATAAGCAGGCTTATAACAAAGAGATTGTAAAAAGGTAAACTTGGGTTCAGATCTTGATTTTTCTGTGATTTTTCTCCACATCACATCATTCCTTTGGTTCTCCTTTGGTTCTGTGTCTGTCCTTTTCTCTTTAATCATTATATATTGTTCTTTCTAGTTGTGTTTCCTTTGATGTCCTCAAAGCTTACCAATCCTGTCCCTAATGTTATTTTTCAGATGTTTTATTCACTTTATTGTTGCTGCTTTTGTGGATTTTATTTATAATTTTTCATCCTTTCTTTCTAGAGCTCTGCCAGTTTGTTTTCTACTTACTCTTTTTTCATATTTTCTTCAAAGGGTCATTATTTTTATTAAAGTACTAAGTGTACATAATTATAGGTGGGGTACAGAAGGACTTGTAATAACTCATGCCCTATCCTTTCTTGTCCCTAGTGTTGCTCACCAGTGGCACCCCCCCAACCCTTTTAACAGTTTTTAATTTTTTCCTGGTAACTTTCTTATCACTCAACAATATGCTTATACTACCATGTCACCCTTTATCTATTTTAGATATTATCTATTGACTTCCTTCTATGATAGAAGAGGATTAAGCTTCACCATGCCATTCTTTTGAATAAAGTAATTATTGGGCTGGGATTGTAGCTCAGTGGTAGAGCGCTTGCCTCACATGCGTGAGGCCCTGGGTTCGATCCTCAGCACCACATACAAAGCAATAAAATAAAGACATTGTGTCCATCTACAACTAAAAAATATACATATATATAAAATAAAGTAATTTTTTAATGTTTCTTTTTTATGTGGTGCTAAGAATTGAACCCAATGCCTCACACATGCTAGGCAAGCACTCTACCACTGAGCCACACCCCCAGCCCAACCATGCTATTGCTATCATCACGATATGGTTATTACTATTTTTAGTTTTTTGGGTCTAAGAGTGTATCTTCTTTGATCTCTTTTTATATAATCACATGTAATTTATTTGCGACTATGAAGAACACTATATGAAGTCCACTTATGTTTTTGGTTTTCAAATTTTATGCATGGATTCTCTGCTGGTCTCCTTCTGATCATTTCTCTTTTTTCTTAAATTCTTTTTTTATTTTCCACCATATTGGCAAAAGTTCCCAGCAAGCTTAATATTTTATAAACATTTTAACTATTGCTCTTTCCCATTCCCTACTTTTGAATTTACCAAGCAGAAGGGAGGAGAGCATGAGTCCCAATTTTCAGTGGTTCCTGATCTCCTCTTGCTATCTGATTTAAATGATAATTTATCTTTTAATTGGTCTTGCTACCTACTGTGAGAATGGTATGGGATATGGGTATTCAGATGTGCACATGTCTATATAAGCCGTTATTCACACAGGGCACATCCTAGTATGTATTTCCAAGTTCATCCATTTGAGGGGAAAATATAAAGAGGACCTGGAATAACTCAAAGGCTGAACTTGAGCTTTCATACCTTTTTTCCCTAATTTCCCCCAATCTTTATGTTGACAGCAAATATTCCTCAGTTTTTGTTTTTGACTTTTTGGGTTTTTTGTTTTGTTTTTGGTACCAAGGATTGAACCTAGCGTTGCTTTACTGCTGAGCTACATTCCCAGTCCTTTTATGTTTTTATTTTGAGACAGAGTCACCCTAAATTGCTAAGGCTGGCTTTGAATTGTGATCCTTCTGTCTCAGACTCCCAAATTGCTGGGATTACAGGTACATGCCACCACGCACAGCTTCTTCCTCAGTTTTTTCAATCAGTGGTCTTTGTAGCAGTGTCAAGCTAAAAAGTCCTGCCTTTATTGTGTGTGTGTGTGTGGGGGGGGCGTATTTTATTTTAAAAACTCTTATTTTATAGCAATTTTAGGTTCACAGCAAAACTGAGTATAAAGCACAGAGTTCGCATATACCTTCTACCTCCACAACCACCAGCCATCCCCACTATCAGCATCCCACACCAGAGTGCTATATTTGTTAAAATCAATGAACTGATACTGACACATCATTATCACCCAAAGTTCATAATTCACTTTAGGCTCTTGGTGTTGTGTATCTTATTTGTTTGGACAAATGTATAATGACATGGACTCAACATTATGGTACCACACAGAGTATTTGCTTCTTCCCTCTTACGCTTGGCAATCACTGATTTTTTTTTTTTTTACTGTCTTCATAGTCTTGCTTTTTCTAGAATGTCATATAGTTGGAATCATTCAGTATGCAGCCTTTTCAAATTGGTTTCATTCACGTAGTAATATGCATCTAAGATTTCTCCATGTCTTTTGTGACGTGATAGCTCATTTCTTCTTTGCGTAACAAATAGGATATACAACACCAAGAGCTTAGAGTAAATTATGAATTTAGGTAACAATGATGTGTCAGTATTGGCTCCTAGATTTTATCAAATGCAGCACTCTGGTATGGGATGTTGATAGTGGGGAAGGCTCATAATATTCCATTGTCTGGGTATATCATAGTTTGTTTATCCATTCACTGTAGATGTCCTGCTCAAGGACACCTTGGTTTCATCCAACTGATTTAGGAAAATGAGTGTAATTGTTGGATCATCTGGTATGAATATGTTGGTTTAAAAAGAAACTGCCACAATGTCTTCCACAGTGGCTGTTACTGACTTTTGCATAGGTTGTTCCTACAGCCCCCTCTTTTTTTTTCTAATTAACCTTTACTCTTTTGTTAAGACTTCAGTTTACTAATCTCTCATTACCTCATTGATTCAGTAATTTCCTCCCATCACATGCTTTCATAGCACATGGATCTTTCCTTCAGAGCATTTATTATAAGTTTTTGAGTATAATTATTTAATGCATTTTTTCCCTAATAGTTTGTAAGATTTGTGAAAGCATGGAACATGTCTCTCTCTCTCTCTCTCTCTCTAAGTGGGTGAAGGAATGAGTCAATCAATACATTGTATCAATGTTTTTTTCCATGGTGATTGATAATGAGGTTTTGATTCAGAAACTTTATTTTGCTTAAAGAATTTTACCTAGGCTGGGCGTGATGGCACATGCTTGTAATCCCAGCACTTTGGGAGGCTGAGACAGGAGAATCGTGAGTTCAAAGCCAGCCTCAGCAATGGCGAGGTGCTAAGCAACTCAGTGAGACCCTGTGTCTACATAAAACGCAAAATAGGGCTGGGGATGTGGCTCAGTGGTTGAGTACCCCTGAGTTCAATCGCGGTACCAAAAAAAAAAAAAAAAAAAACAGAAAAAAAAGAATTTTACCTATAAGACAGCAAACTAGCTAGGCAAAATTACTTGAAACTTCATATCAGAAGAGACCAGACACTGATTTCTCTAGATTACATCTTCTGTATGTGTCACTCTCTGTATATACCCATGTGTATACATGCTTCTGTGTATTTAAGTACTCAAAATACAGTGTTTTCAAGTGAATTAATTTGTTATGGCTACTCAGCTAGCAAAGAAAGTATTCTTTTGTGTATTTATTAAACAAGGAATTTTCCTGATTTCTACTGTCATGGATGGTTAAATAGTGAATTGAAAAATTCTGTATTTTTTTGAAAGTCACTATGCTGAAACTTAGCTTGCATTGTTTTTTGTTTTTGTTTTTGTAGTGTTAGGGATTGAACCCAGGGTCTTGTGCATGAGAGGCAAGCATTCTACCAACTGAGCTATATCTACAGCCTTTAGCTTGCATTCTTCTACGATAAATACATATTACTCAGGAAAAATACATATACCATAGTGACGACTTGCATGTAGTTTACTTTTTATAATCATTTTGATTACTCTTCAACATGTAGCAAAAGAATCTAGGGAGCAAAATGTTTGTTCAAGACATTTATTTTTCTGCAGCACAGTAGCCCTGCAGTTGACAGTGAACTTTAGAACAAAGATTTTCAACTCACGGCAACAGTTATTGAGTAATGATGCAAGCTACTAATGGAGTCAAATCTAGTTGAAAGTGACATTCTAGGGACACTTATTACAATACTTCACTCTTTATGGCTAGAATATATGTACTTTCCCATGGAAATATTGATTAAATAGCAAAGATTTATCCCCTGTCATCACTGGAGTTAAGTAGTTATAGTTAAGAGGAAGTGGGACACACACAAGATGAAATGTAATGCTTTGCCTCATCTTTTTTTTCTATTTTAAGCTTTAATGACCTAGAACATTTGGCAAGAAATTTCACGTATAATTAAGGATGAGTCTTCATGTTTGATTATTGATGAGAAGGGATTTGAAGGAGTGACTACTACCCAGTGTGTATTTAAACATAGCCCAAAAGTAGGAGTGTTATAATAGAAATTATTTCCTAAATAAAACAGCCTGAGAATAAGATTACTCTATTGTCTTCCTTGCTTTTGTTTAAATCTTTATTTTTGTGTGTGATATCACTGCAAAACAAAAGACACAACCTAAACCCTTTTATGTCCTTTGAGTACATCTCTTTTATACTGTGTCACCTATACAACTCCTTTTTGTTTTGTTTTTATTTTGGAAAGGAGGATTGAACCCAGGGACACTACCACTGAGCTCCTTCCACAGCCCTTTTTATTTTTTATTTTGAGACAGTCTCCCTAAGTTGCTGAGATGGTGATCCTCCTGCCTCAGCCTCCAGAGTCACTGGGATTACAGAAGCTACCACTCACCCTACCAGTAGTGGTAATCAGAGTTTACTATTTTTGGAAGAGAACAAGTGATTTGAATATGTACATTCTAGTATACTAAAGAATGAATTCAAACTTGATATTTTATTTTCACACTTTGTAAGTAGAGATAAGTTGGTTACTGGAATATAGCCTTTATTTAAACAGCTTTATTGAAGTAATGAATGAAATATACATGGAAAATTTTTAATATGTCTAATTGCAAAACCATCTCCATGCTCAAGACAGTAAACATATCCATTACCCCCAAAAAGGTTATGCCCCTTGGTAAGCCCTTTGTTCCCTCTGTTCTCTATTCCCAAACCAAGAATCAGTTTGCATTTTCATCCGTTTTCTGGAAGAGTTTCTGTAGAAGTGATGTTTAATAGAATACACCAGTGAAGCCATAGTTTGGGTCTTTTCTGCCTTTTTTCTTTTCAGTTTTTATGCATCTTCTCAAAGAACCAACTTTAGGTTTTGATTTTTCTATACTGTTTTTAAAATCCTCATTGCCGTTTCAACATTCTTTTCTTCTGCTTATTTGGGGTTTCTTTTTAAGGCTATAGCTAAAGGTGGTTGATTTGAGAACCTTCTTATTTTATAATATAGGTATTCATTGCTCTAAATTTATCCCCTTATTAGTACTTCTGTGGAATCCCACAATTTTTTTGGGGGGGGAAATATTCTTTTTACTGATTGTTACAGACAGTAATGTTTAACATGGAACATAAATCAGCAAAATAAATGAGCAAGAGTTGGATATGTTTTAAGAAGGAAACTAGCTTTCTAATTTCTCTCTTGATTTCTTCTTTGACCCAACATTCATTTGGAAGTGTATTACTTATTTTCCTAACGTTTGAGGATTTTCCAGAAATCTTTTGTCTTTGATTTCTAATGTAATTCTGCTGTGGTTAGAGAATAGACTTTGTGTGACTGAAAACTTTTAAATTTATTGAGACTTTGTTTTGTGGTAAATGTACCTTGAGCACTTGAAGACTGTGTATTCTTTGGTTGTTGGCTTTAGTGTTGTTCAAGTACTCCATATTCCTGTTAATTTTATGCCTTCTTGTTCTGTCAATTACTGAGAAAGGGGCATTGAAATCTCTGAGTATAACTGTAGATTTGTCTGCTTCTCCTTGCATTTCTGTCAGTTTCTGCTTCGTGCATTTTGAAGTTCAGTCATTACAGACATAAACATTTTGTGTTGAGATTATATCCTCCTGATTAATTGACCCTTTTATCATTATGAAATGACCTTTTTTTATCCCTGGTAATATTTTTTGCTATGAAATCCACCTTGCCTGATATTAGTATAGCCATTCTAACCTTTTGACTAGTGTTCATATGGTTTATCTTCTATCCTTTTATATAACATGTTCCCTTTTCCTCCCTTAGACTGCTTTTAATATTTTCTCCTTATCACTGGTTTTCAGTAATTGAAGACTTGCCTTATTATAGTTTTCTTCATGTTTATTGAGCTGTGGTTTGTTGAGCTTTTTGGATCAGTAGGTTTATAGTTTCTTTCTTTAATCTGTAAAATTTTTGGCCACTATATCTTTATTTGTCATCCCTCACTATCTTCTTCCTTGGGATTTCAATTACACATGTATTTTGGATACTTGAAATCCCCCTCCCTCATATATCCCTGATACTTTTTTTTTCTTTTTCTTTCCATTTAATTTTGGAGAGTTTCTATTTCATACGTCTGCAAATGTACTGTTATTTCCATTTATAATATTCTAATTTGTCATTAATCCTATCCAGTGCATTTTTCTGCTGAGACATTGAGTAGATTTTCATCTCTAGAAGTTCAATTTTTGTCTTTTTTGTATCTTCTACATTATTGCTTACTTTTTTTTAAAAAATGTGGAATGAAGTGAAAATAAGCTTTAATGCTCTGGTCTGTTAATTGCAATATCTGGGACCATTTTGATAGATCTATTTTCTTTTTTGCTTCATTATGAGTTATATAGTCCTGCTTTTTTGTGTGTCTGGTAATCTGTGGTTGGATGCCAGATTTTGTTATAAACATTACCTTGTTGGATTCTTGATATTCTCATATTCCTATAATTATTTTAGAACTTCTCTGGGATGTAGTTAAATTACTTGGAAGCATATCAGTCCTTTTGGTGTTTTTTTTATTCATTTGGCAAGGCTAGAGCAAGGTTTAGTCTAGGGCTAATTTTTCCTTACTAGTAAGGCAATAGCCTTCTGAGGCTTTACCCAGTGGCTCATTACTTTTGAGGTTTCCAGTCTGGCTGGTAGAAACAGGTTTTATTCCTAGCTTGCTGTGCCAGATAGTTTTCTTCAGTCTCTTGGATACTTCTTTCCCTATCATCAGTGCCATTTGGTACTTGTCTGAATATTCAAGGTGGATCCTCCACAAATCTGAATTTTTTCTCTGTGTGGTGCTGTCTACATTCTGGCATTTTGTGTTCTGAGTTCTAGCAGCCTGACTTACATGGATTCTTAACTCTTCAAAAGAGCATTCGCAGAGCTCTGCTTGCATTCCTCATCCTGAGGCATGGCCTGGAAACTCTCAAGGCAATATAGGGGCCTGAGGATATATCTCAAAGGTAGAGGGCTTGTTTAGCATGCATGGGACCCTGAGTTTGATCCCCAGTATCTAACACACAAAAAGTGGGTTGGGGGACGAGTAACCTGGGTAGGTCTGGGAGATATAGGGATAACTTCATTTGTTCACCGCCCCCCACACCATACTAGGAACTGAACCCAGGAGTGCTTAACCACTGACCCACATCCCTAGCCCTTTTTATTATTTAGAGACAAGGTCTTGCTAAGTTGCTGAGGGCCTCTCTAAGTTTCTGAGGCTGGCTTTGAACCTGAGATCTTCCTGCCTCAGCCCCTGAGCCGCTGGGATTACAGGTGTGCACCACCAAGTGAGACTCTCATTTGTTTACTTTTTTAGCAGTTCTGGGACAGATGGTAAAATGGGTAGAAATTGAAGTTTTAGGCACTCTCACTCTCTCTTATTTTTAAAGCCAGTTTGACTTAGCTAATGAATGTGATTAGGATTTTTATGATTCTCTTATTTTTCTCCACTACTGCCTGGGGCACCTGGTCAGTCTTGGGATGAAAATTAGCCAAGCCATTTCAACTTTCTTGCTTAGACTCCAGGTATAATCTCTTCAATTTAGGTTAGAATTGCCTACTCAATAATTATTATAACCTCAATTTGGCAGTCAACGTTTATTTTGCTCAGTTGTTATTTAACAATTCTTTCCTTTACTGAAATTGATTCATTAATAAAAACTATCTATAGCTTCTCCTACTTTCCAGTTTTTTTCCTGACTGTTCTCCCTCTACTCATGTGATATATCTATCCCTTTCCTGTTTATTACAACACTCTTCCCAGCTTTGGTAAAAATTCCATCCTTCTGGGTTTACATACCAAAGTCTTTAGCTCAAACACTTCATGTATTTTTTTTTTAAATTAGAAATACAGTAGTCCCTTCTTATCTATTGGGGATATATTCCAAGACACAAATAGTAACTGAAACCTATTTATACTATTTTTTCTATATATACTTATGACAAAGTTTAATTTAAAATGTAGGTGTAGTAAAAGATTAACAATAAATACTAATAAAATAGAAAAATTATAACCATAAACTAGAGTTATGTGTATATGCCTTCTGTCTCTTGAAAGTGTCAAGACAATGTTAATGACTATAGTTGATTGCTGGTAACTGAAACTGTGAAGAGTCAAACTGCAGATAAGGGGGACTACCGTCTAGCACAGAAAGTGAATTTTAGTGCTATCAGTAACATTACAGTTTATCCTCTCTAGAAAGCAGGTTGTGGCTCATCATACAATATTTAAGATATGTTCATCCTTGATAATTATAAAAACTCACGTAAAACCTTGTTATAATAATTATAATACAGAATATAGTTTGAGGATTATTTTATTAGTTTAACTGTGTATTATTTAAGCTAGAACATTCTCATTGGTCATGCTGGCAGGGAAATAAAAAGGAAGAAGAAAATCTAAGTCACTGTTCAATAAGAGAAAACATTGCATTTATGCTGGATGGTCATGTTGACATGGATTTTGGCAGAAAACTTATCAATTTTGAGAGATTTTACTCATGATAAATGTACTTCTAGATTGCTTACAAGAAACTACTAGGTTATAAATGGATATTTCTGAAGTACTCCTGTCTGATTTGTTTTCATTTCCAATTATCCTCCCCCCTTGACAATCTGTCCTGTAATGACTTAATTAAAACACATGGGATGTAGATACTAGGAAACTTTTTAGTATCATATTATACACATGACTTCATTTTATTCTGCGTTTCTCCTCCTGATTCCAGTTAGTGAGACCATTGTTTTTCCTTCTACCTTCTTTCTGGGATTTGAGGGAAGCTTCTGTTTAACGAAGTTAGATCTAAGAGAATGAATTGTGCTAGGCGCTAAGGAACTCAGTGAGACCCTGTCTCTACATAAAACACAAAATAGGGCTGGGGATGTGGCTCAGTGGTCGAGTGCCCCTGAGTTCAATCCCCGGTACCACAAAAAAAAAAAAAAAAAAAAAAAAAAAAAGAGAATGAATTGTTCATTATTGGCCATCTCCAAAGTTTATGTTGAAATTCTGAAGTCCTTGAGGGTTTAAGTTAACATACTTATTTTATATGATGCTGGAACTAAATTTTGGTAGATGAAAGCAGAACCCAGGAAAGAAGGTTTTTTTTTTTTTTTTTTTTTTTTTTTTTGGTACTGGGGATTGAACTCAGAGGCACTCAATCACTGAGCCACATCCCCAGCCCTATTTTGTATTTCAGAGACAGGGACTCACTGAGTTGCTTAATGCCTTGCTTTTTGCTGAGGCTGGCTTTGAACTCACGATCTTCCTGCCTCAGCTCCCAAGCCACTGGAATTACAGTTGTGCGCTACTGCGCTTGGCCCAGGAAGAGTTTTAATCTTTGTTTTAAGATTTATTATATATGATGGGAGTACCTAATTTCCTTGTCATGTGGTTGAAATAAATAGCATAAATGTTTTTTATGCAAATTCAGACTAAAAATTCATCTTACAGAGATCATTAGTATTTATTTCATGACATTTCCCTTCTGTACTTTTTTTCACACAAATACCATGGAAAAATCTTCTCATGTATGCTCATGAGAGTGCATTTGTTGCTTGCTGACTATTTTGTATTTTGTAGTCTGCTAGTCAAGTGCTGACTAATGAATGCCTGCAAAGGTCTGTGTCAGAAAATAAATTCAGTAGCTTTTATATACAAGCTAAGTTACACAAGTTAAGTTCATAGGAAGTGGTCTGGGAGGCATGTGACTTTTGAGCTCTATAGCTTTTGCTTAAATTCTGAAAGTAACTTATGTATATGATCTAAAATGTCAGGTTAGAAACTTTCATTGTCTTCCAACCAAGGAACTATGAATATGTTAAAGTGCTTCCACCGTACTATGATAGGTCATACCACACCACAGTACTGTGTTTTCTGCTTGCTTTGTAAAGTTATATTCTTTTTTTAAAAAAATATTTTTAATTGCAGATGGACACAATACATTTTATTTTATTTATTTTTTATGTGGTGCTGAGGATCGAACCCAGTGCCTCACACGTGCTAGGCAAGCGCTCTACCAGTGAGCTACAACCCCAGCCCTGTAAAGGTATATTCTTGACTGACACAGTGATGTTGCATACAGGTCAGGGAACATTATATAATATGGTTTTGTTTAACCTCTGTATGCCTCAGTTTGCTAATCAAAAAATGGGGATGATAATACCTGCATCATAGATTTGTTGTGGGGTTTAATTAAATCAAAGCAACAGGAATAGCACCACATAGTTGGTGCTCATAGTAGTGATAATTTTGTCTTTAGATCTAGGTTTTCTTATTTCTTTTTTCAATTTTAGTCTACAAATTATAAATTAATACTATTCCCCTCTTGATACTCCCTTCTGCAATTTGGCAATTAAAGAGATTATCAGTATTCATTCATTCATTCACTAATTCCCTTTTTGCTTTCCTCCCTCTCCCTTCTGTCTCTTTCCTCTTTTTCCTCCCTTCCTCCCTCCACTGTATTTATTTGATTTGTTCCTTTCTAGCTGGAGCAGTATATGCAAACTAGGCAGGCTATTAATGGCCAAAACTTGGTTTATTTGGGCTACATTTAATACAAGTGAGTGTATAGAAGCTTGCATTTCACTTCTATGGGCTTTGAGCTAATGGGTCTTAGCCTGATATGAACAAGTAAATAGCATAGGGCCGATCAATATACAGAGGCTATCTTTGACCCATTTATGTAACATACCCCAAACTATATGAGACCCAATCCCTACCTCAAGAAATTCATACTCTCTAGTGGGAAATTATATACTATGATAAATACTATAATCAAGGTTTGAACTAGGACCTTGGAAGTAATAAAAAAAATACCAATTTTGTGGCATTTCCAGGTTCTTTAAAGCATACTGTAATCAGGAAAGCACTCTGTGCTGGCTATTGGTGACTTTTGAATTTTAAAACTGTCACCCCTTCAATGTTTGTTAGTTACATGTTCGTGTTTAGATTCTACCTAGGTTTGGATGTACATATGGTCTCATTTCTGCATTTCGTGTGAAAGAAAATGCCTGTCATAGCACATACTATTATTATTACAGAGGAAGAGGTCATTATAGTATCTTTTTTTGTAGTTGTAGATGGATAGTATGCCTTTGTTTTATTTTTATGTGGTGCTAAGGATCGAACCCAGGGCCTCATTCATGCTAGGCAAGTGCTCTGCCACTGAGCTACAGCCCCAGCCCCTCATTCTACTATCTTTCTAAAATAATTGCTCAATATTGAAAGCTCAGCTATGCTGGTGGCTTGTGTATAGTTTGTGAAATTTGAGACATTCTGAGTTCAATCGTGATCTGACAATGGAGAGACTTTTCACTTGGTGGATCAAATTTATTCTTAAGCTCTTGAACAAATTCACTGTAAGTGCTATCGAGGCAATGTTTATGAAGGGATTTGGATCCCAGGACAATTTCTTTTAACAGAAGGGGTAAATTGCCCTGTTTCCCAGTTAAGACACCCAAGGAGCTTAATCGAGAGAATTGTCTTCCCCTGTGTTACTCTTTGAACTCTTAAGCTGAAGTAAGTGGTCTCTCTTCTGTCCCCTTGTGGACCATTGTTAATGCAGCCAGCCTTGCCCATAGAAAAGAAAAACCAAGCTTTTTTATACCCTGAGTCAGAATGTATATTTTCTACAGAAAATGTTTCAAAGGAGGACAGAGTTGGAATACTGCTTACTCAGGGTGTGGTTCTGAAGTATTATAGGTTAAAAAATGTTTTTTAAAGCTGACTTGGGAATTCAGCTGTCATTGAGAACTTTGGATCTATAGAAAAATGTAGTGACAAGCGCGGTGGCGCAAGCCTTTAATCCCAGCACTGAGGGAGGCTGAGACAGGAGAATCGTGAGTTCAAACCCAGCCTCAGCAACGGTGAGGCGCTAAGCAACTCAGTGAGACCCTGTCTCTACATAAAACACAAAATAGGGCTGGGGATGTGGCTCAGTGGTCGAGTGCCCCTGAGTTCAATCCCCAGTACCAAAAAAAAAGAAAGAAAAATGTAGTGACAGAACTAAGTTCATATGCTGAATCTGGGCTACTGAAGGACTCGAATTTTTTAAAAAACTTATTTAGTATTATTTCTAGCTTTTATACTATATTTCATTTTTTGAATAACAGCATTAGTAGCAATAATAAAATAGAAGACAATTTAGGAATTTTGTAAAAATCTTGGCTACCATGCTGATACTGGTACATTAATTTGTGGCTAGAACTCCTGACAACACAGCAAGAAAAATTCTATAAATGTTTAAGCACATCTATATTTGTATTTCAGTGATCTACTGATGATAAATCATTCTGTCAGTTGCATAGTAACTTTTAAGTTCAACCTTCCTAATCCCTAATTTACCAAAGTGTTATAAAACCAAACTACTCAGCAGTGAGGAAAATAGAAACTTCGACAGATACTATTATAATAAGTTTAAAACTTCTCAAATTTATGCTGCAAAACTCAGAATTTCTGTTTCATCAAAGAGAACTTCTCATACAGACTGAGTGTTATTGGCAGAGATGTATTCTGTATTTCACTGATTTCAGGAGTTCCTATGAAAGAGCTTGATTTTGCTGATCAGAAGCCTTTGCTGGCATCAGCAAAGTCCAAGGATGGTAGAAGAGGTTAATAGGCTCTTTATTTTCTTCTGACTGTATGCAAACTGTGATTTATATATTGATGTATAGGACTGTTTTAAAATCTAGATGAAAATAAAAAAGTATGTTTTATATATCAAAATCTACAGACCAAAAATTTTGGTGATTCACTATATATATTTTTTTAAGAAGAAAATTTGAATTGTTTGCTTTGATGGGTACAAGTGTGAGGGTCATTGTGTTCTTGAGTTACCTGAAATTTTGCAGGCACAGGGACCAGCTCATTGTTTTTTATATTGTAACTGATAGTGGTCATATACTACACAGAAAGCTTCAAGATAGTTGCTGATTTTTATTTGCAGTTCTATTCCTCTTCAGTTATTGAAAAACATAGTTGATTGTAAAAAACAAAGAATTAAAGTAGAAAAAATTCGAGGTCTATCCAAATAAATACTAATAGAATTGTTGGTTTGCCTAAAATCATAAAAAAGTCAGAAAATTAGAACTACTCATTAATTCTTGATGATAACAGTTGTAAAATACAGTGGCATAAATGACATTTTTTTTTTGGTACTAGGGATTGCACCCAGGGTGCTTAACCACTGAGCCACATCCTCAGCAATTTTTTATTTTTTGTTTTGAGACAGGATCTCGCTAGGTTGCTTAGAGCCTTGCTGTTGCTGAGACTGACTTTGAACTTGCAATCCTCCTGCCTCAGCTTTCCAAGCTGCTGGGATTACAGGCAGGCATCACCGTGTTGGCCATGACATTTTTCTGTAACATATACTCTGTTCATTATATTGACAGAGTTTCTGTCCCTATCCTCGGAAAGAATCCCTTAACCAATTAAAGTCAAGTTTTTTAAAAAAAATGTTAAGGAACAATATGGGACAGAAGCTTTTAGTAGAGTTGTCACTACTCAGGATTTTCTCCAAAGTGGGAAAAATGAATTTTACAAAATTTAATTTTATTAATAGTAAATTCTTTCTCAAACCCTTTGTAAGCTTTCTGAAAATAATTATTTTCACCTAAGATCATATATTCATATTTTTCTTAAGTTTTTAAATTTTAAATATTTTTATAATATTTAGTTATTTTAAAAGTTCCAAATAGGCTGCTTTTGTTTTCCATGGATAGAAAGCTATCTACTTTCAGTTTGAGAACCATTTTTCAGAGTTGTACCTTTGGAAATATGTTTTCCAAGAGCTGAACAACTGCAATACAAATGAACTTTTAGACATGACTCATTCCTGAATTGAGGATTGTTTGCAAGTTTAGGAATACCAGTTAAAAGTACTGAGATGAACCTAACTTAAATTGTTGGTTGACTTTTATGTGTTTTTTTCCCCTACAAAAGTATGTTATAATAATACCTTATTTACAACTCAGGTATAATTTTCAGTTTTAGGCGATTTATACTCTTGGATTTTTAAAGGAGTGAATCATTTTGTTTTGTCAGATTAATTTTGCAGCTACATCAGAAAACTAAATGATGTGGTTATTTATAAAAGCTACTTGAAGTACCATACATGGCAAGTCATTGTGAGGTGAAATATCTCCAGAGTGATAATCATAGCCATTTAGAGGTTATTTGTGTGTTGTAAAGATAGTAATCACAACAACAGATATTTAAATTACTCTATTTAATACAAACAACAATCATATGCCTGGGTACATTGCCTCAATAACAAGTGTAATTTTAAACAAAATTACATATACTCTCTTCTGTGTTTCTATTACTACCATCAGTCTGAGCTCTTATCATTTCATAACCGGATCTCTCTCTTTTTTGCTGTCTCCCTTCTCCTCCCCCCATAGCCCCAATTCCATCAAGCATCACAGATTTTTATTCTTACTATACAAAACCCTGAGAACACTGGGGACTAAGAAAGATCTAGAGTTTACAGTACAGTAGGAAAGGCCCATATTGATAGGTAATTATAATTTGATAATTGGAATTTGTTGCAAAAGGGAGTTCAGGAACCATGGGAGTCTATAATTGCACAAATGTAAAAATTTGCTAAGAGTAGAAAAGATGAATAGCAGATGGCCAGATGAAGAAGAAAGGAGGGTGGGAGGAATGAGTGGGTCACTCTTAGCAGAGCAAAGAGCACATGGTATGGGCAAGATTGAAAACAAGCTTGAGTTCTAGCCAGCATTGTCGTGAAAAAGAATCTTGCACATAGATTTCAGAATGTAGATAGAGGTTTTAGAGTTCTGGTCTAGCCAGACCTAAATGCTAATTCCAACCCTGTACTTTATTATCTTTGTAGCTTAAAGCAAATGACTTAATGACTGTTAACCTTGGTTTCCTGAGACACAACACAGGATAGTATATTCCTCTTTTTCCTCATATTTTTTATTGGTGCATTATAATTATACATAATGGTGGGATTTGTTACTACATATTTGTATATACACATGATATAACAATATAATTCAGCCAGTATTCCTCCCCAGTATTCTCGCTTTCCCTCCCCAGGGTAGCACATTCCTATACATAGCATTATTGTGAGGATTAAATGAGGCAATACGTGTAAAGCTCTTAGCATAATGCCTGGCACATAATAAATGCTCAGTAAATGGTAGCTATTGTTTAAAACAAATTTACTGATCTCTGGGAGGCTTCTCTTAGACCTTTCATTCCTTCTCTAATCAGTCCTGAACATTAGAGTTCCACAACCCTTTTCTGAAATTCTAAGTTCTGAAAACAGACATTTATAATTTGGCCACCAACCCTAATCTACTTGAGGATATTTATAGCCTTTATTTATCCTTTTTGGTGGAACATTCATGTTTCACTGCTTAACTTGAATGCATTTGTGGCAGTGTGCTACCCCAGATCTTGTTGGTACACATACTATAGTCCTTTCTCAACTATGAAAATTCTGAATTCTAAAACACATCTGGCTTCAAGAGTTTCAGGGAAAGATTGTGGTCCTGTGCCACCCAAAGTCAGCTTTCTAAAATGACACTTTTTTCATGTCTCTCTGTGAATCTAGAAGTTGTAAGAACCCTAAGTAGTTGTCAAATTTAGCCTAGACTTCTGGGTTTCAAGACTGACTAATCTGACCTCACCAGTACATATTCTAAATTTAATCCCCTCTCTTCTTCCCTGAAGCAAAATACTAATGCCATTCTTTTTGTGTGAGATCTTCTCTTTACTTCCTTCTGGCTATTTCTGCCCAACAGTTAAGGATATGGTTTCTCAATTAAGCTTGATTTATCTGTTGCTTCTCTGAATTCTTTTTTTTTTTTTTTTTTTGGTACCAGGGATTGAACTCAGGGGTACTTGACCACTGAGCCACATCCCCAACCCTATTTTTTTGTGTTTTTATGTAGAGACAGGGTGTCACTGAGTTGCTTAGTGCCTCGTTGTTGCTGAGGCTGGCTTTGAACTTGCGATTCTCCTGTCTCAGCCTCCCAAAGTGCTGGGATTACAGGTGTGTGCCACCGTGCCTGGCTTTCTCTGAATTCTTATTGTACTTATATGAATTTATCCACCAAATATTTGAATAGGTATTATGTGCCAGCTATTTTTCTAATTGTCAGAGAGCAGAAAGTGAATAAGATAGTTAAGGCCTCTGTTGTGAGGGAACTTGTTTTCTACAATCTAGAACACAAACAAGTGAATAGTGAACAAGGTTATTTCATATAGTGGTTAATGCTGTGAGATAAGAAGACAGGACAATGTGATAGTGCCAAAGGAGAAAGAGAAGTGGCATACCTTAGAATCTCATAATTTAGCATTCATTTAATTATCTATTTGTTTTTATGTGGTTGGTTTTCATTCCCTGGTTAGGTTGTAGAAGCCTTAAGGGAAGAATCATACCTTACACTTCTATATGCCATAAAGTGATATCTGGTATTCGATTAATGTTTGGTTGATTTGGTTGTCTTTTTGTTAAAACAGAAAGTAGAAATTTGGTTATTAAATATTGAGCCCCATGTGTCTGAGTATCTTGTTATGTACTGGATACTGTGCTCGGTTTGGGAATATGTGTATTTGTGTAGCTTTCTTTTCCATTCCTGTTTTTTTTTATTCATAGACTGAGTGAAAGAACAACTTTCATGTTACACATTTTCCCCATTTGCAATGGTTTAGTATAAAGCATATAAACACTATTTCTATACTTGCAGAAGCAGCTACTACTCTTAAAAATCTGAATTATTCCTGCAGTTGTTTGTATTTAATTCACGTAGTGGGCAATTTCCTCCAATTCATTAGTGTGAACTTTTTAAAAGATCTAAGAGGCAAGCATACATTTCCTGAATCATTTACCCATAGTCATACGGTTGATGATGCCTGTTAAGCAGAAGAGACTGCTGGATTCCCATTATCACAGTCACCCCTTCTGACAGTTAAAGATTGAAGTTTATATAAGGCAAGGCAGTTCATTTAAAATTAAGCATATGTTGTTATGACAGATTAACAAAATTAATCCAGTGAGGTAACAGTATTTTGCTTCATGAAGGAAACTGAATCCCTGTACTGTGATGTCATATTTGAGCCCTTGTACGTAAATATTTTCTTCTTTATAAACGCAAGAGCATCTTGGGAAGAAAAATTCCCAAAGGATTTTTGTGTTTGTGTCAAAGTGGTGAAAAGAACTTTGGTTTGTAATAGCAAAGAACCCTGTTGGGTTAATGTTTGAGGCTTTTGATTTAACAGTGCTTCTGAGATGGAGTGTTTACCGTTACAAAAATATAGAAGTATTGCTCTACTAAAATGATGAAATGGACAGTTTGAGATGTTAACAAAGTAAGGTGGAGAATGGGATTGGAGCTTAATGTCTGTGACTTCATCTTCCCACCAACTAGGCAAAATACTTCAAGGGTAGGGCCGTATCTCTTTTAATCTCCAGTGCCTAGCACACTGCTGATTGATCTGACATCTATTCATAATTGCTAATGGTGATAGAGGACAGCTGTGCCTGAAATGATATATAGGTGTCTGAAAATGACCCTTATTGTCAGAATGGAGATGAAAGAATGTTTTGGGGGTAATTTTAAATACAAGCAGTATTTCAATGATTGTGAAAGCTAAAATTTGTTTTCCTCCTGTCAACTTAGAAGCAAATCTCTACATTGAGCTCACTTCTAAAAATCAGATGATAGATAGCTTTCTTGGTAAAATAAATACAACTGAGCGGTACTCAGTGAATGCAAAATCTCTTTATAATGAAGTATTTGAATGCCTACATAGAATGTTCAGCTTGGTGAACAGGTGGTTGAATGGCCTCAAATTGTCTTGATTGCTCTTACTGGTTTTTAAGGTTCATAGTACAGGATCTGAAAAGTTGGAGTGTAGGTGCTGGGCAGAGATATCATCTAGAGAAATCAAACCCTGGACCAATGGTTGATGATAATCACCTTCTTCAAGGTCTTTCTCACTTGGGGCATGTTTGGAGGCTTTATCAGAGCTCTCAAAATCTTTTCATTGTTATTGTTCTTTCTTTTCTCTGATCTTCAACTAAACTGTAACTTCCATGGAGGGGAAAGACGTGCTTACCTTGTTTACCATTGTGTTCCCAGTGCCCAGCATTGAACAGATGCCTCAAAGACTTGACTTAAAAGTATTTTTTTCTGTTGCCCCTGTTCTTCTTGGAGAGCATGAAACTTAGAGCTGGGTAAATAATTGACCCTTCATCTTTGTTATAATGGACAACTTATTGATTCTCTTTAAAAGAGAAGAAAACTGTCAAATAGCATGACTAAGTTTTTGAGTTGGTGATGAGACTTTTGAATTATATGCAATTTAGTTGTCCAATTTCTGTGCTGCTAGAATAATTGCACAATGTTTATAAAACATTGTATTAGCATGTAACATTAGCCATAAGAGAGTTGAATCTTTACATCTTGCTGTTTTTGTTAATTTCTGGCTGATTGAGAAAATTAAAACTTAATTTTCTTGGAATAATGATCTCTTGCATTGCAATAAGAACTACAGCATTAGAGTTTATAAGTAAGCCAGCCATTTCTCTTATTCTTAAGGGGTTGAAGCTCTGGAGTTATACTTTTATAATTATACAATACTCACATAATACTGTACTGTTATATTTAATATAGCTGATCATAAGTGAAGTTTAATAAACTCTGATTATTTGACTAATGCACAATCTGATTGCTTTTCCAGAGTTGATTTTAATGAAAATATATGGTCACTATATTTATTGGTGCAATCTGCCCTTGTTGTAATGACCATTATCATTAGATTTGTATAATAAAAACTTACTAAAATGACTTTAATCAATGCTTTTAATTCAAGGGTGTGATTCTAATAAAGATTTTTGGGGTCATTTTTGTCTTTTTTGAGTTGTATTTTTTTAATTTTTTTTTTTAGTTGTAGATGGACACAATGTTTTTATTTTATTGCTTTGTATGTGGTGCTGAGGATCGAACCCAGGGCCTCACACATGCGAGGCAAGCGCTCTACCGCTGAACTACAATCCCAGTCCCTGAGTTGTATTTTTTTAACTCCATAGTAGTACTATAGTTTGTACATAGGAGTAAAAATCCATGATGTTTACTTTCTATGTGGTGTGAAGAAAAGATGCATACACCTATATAAATTCAGATAAAATTTGAGAGCTTATCCCTGAAGACTATTATTGTAAATAAAAATGCATTATATTTTATTTATTACTTTTTTGGTGTGACACTGAGGATTGAACCCGGGACCTCATGCATGCTAGGCAAGCATTCTACCACCTAGCTACACATCAACCCTGATGATGTATTTTAATACAGCCATTTTTCAAATGTGTCTTAAAAGTCAGTTCACATAGAAATGACTTATTTAATCTTGTCAAAAAACATCTCTTTACAATTCTCTGAATTTCTTTTTGGTGATGTTTTTGTTGCTATGATGGAGTCCTTTTGTACCTTCTTTTTTGACTAAGATTTAAAGAAAATTGTGTGGCAGAAATCTTTTCTATTGCAAGTAATTTAATTGGAACTTATACAATGATTTCAATGCATTTTTAATGCACAGTGGCCTAAAATCACCACTTTTGAAACTCAGTCTTTTCATATGTGCTTTAAGATTTTCCTCTTTCATAGACCATGTTTTTCTTTTTTCCCCAAAGTGTTCACAAAGAAAAGTTCTAAATAACATTATTATATTTATAAAATATGATATTTATGAAAACATATTTTTACATAAGGGAAGTATATGAGAAAATATCCATAACCTAGTAGGATTAAATGTGCACAGTTATATAGATATAGTATATATATTCTGTACTTGAATTAAATTTATTAATCAAGAAACCAAAAGCAGAGTGTTTTTCTTTATGGTTCTCTATCCCAAGTAATTGGGATAATTTTTTACATTAGTATAGTTTCCTATGTGCCTTGGGGTATTCTATCACTCTTGAAAATGTTTTAGGAAAAAAATTATTTAAGAATAAAATAAAGCACAATCCTCTTCCAGTACTATTTTTGATCAGATTTCCACATTTGATTTGTTAAGAATCACATTTTAAATTTAGGGGCTCTAGAAATGGAAACCTGTCTAACAATATGAGTATTTGAGGTCAGAGGGAACAGTGAAGATACAAACAGTACATCATGGAGCATGCCCTGGGAAAAGGATTTCAATTTTTGTTTTATATAGCATGGGTCATGGAGGAAAAAGAATGTAGCCTAGGGCCAAATGCCATATTTGGGTGATTACTGGTTATAGGTCATGGAGAGGCATTGAATATTTATGAATGGGAGTATGATAGTCATTCATAATCTTTATTGCACCTCAGTGTACCAAGCACTGCTCTAGACATTAAGGGTATATCCCCAAATCAAACAGATGAAAAGTCCCTCACCTTGTGGAGTCAGTATTTTTAGTGAGAAAAAGACAAAAATTAATAATGAAATTATAAATTGTTTGACCAGCTAAGTCCTATTGGAAAAAAGAAAAAGAGCATGATAAACAGTTTAGGAGTGATAGGAAAGTGTGGAGGGTGCCCTATGTTTCCATTACCAATGGAATGGGCAGAATAGCCTCACTGAGCAAGGCCTCGCAGAGGTTGAAGGAGTAAGTCATAGGGATAATGAAAAAGAGCATTCCAGGCAGAGGGAAGAACCAGTGCCTGTGGCTTATTGCCTCCCTGGGGAACAGTGAGGTGCTTAATGTGGCTGGGGCTGGATGGATGAAGGGAAAGTAGTCGGAGATGAGGTCAGAGGGATCTGGGCAGTGTGCGGATCCACAGGGACTCATAGGCCCTTTTAACAACTTGGATTTGTACTAGGAGGGAAAATAGACATTGCAGAGTTTTGAACCAGCGAATGACATGGTCTGACTTTGGTTTTCACATTATCACTTGGTTTGTAATGTTCAAAATTAACTGTAGGAAAGCAAAAGTGGAAACAGGGAGATAGGTTAGGTGGTTACTACAGGAATGTAGGAAAGAATTGATGGTGGCTTGAATGAGATCTTTGTGATCTGTAGAAAGATGATAGTGGGACTGGACAGCTAGCTGATTGGTTGTTGGGAATGAAGGAGAGAGAAGAGACCAAAATGACATGAAAGACTTCTATGCAGACAAATGGAATGCAGATGTACCATTAATATGTGTTACCCTCTTTTAAAAGGAGAGGCTGGACCAGATTATTTCAAATTTTCTCCATCTCTGATAGTCAATACTGTGCAGCTTAATGTGGACACAAAGTATGTTAATTGCAAAAAAGAATTTTGAGGGCTGGGATTGTAGCTCAGTGGTAAAGCACTTGCCTCGCATGCATGAGGCCCTGGGTTCGATCCTCAGCACCACATAGAAAGCAATAAAATAAAAATACATTGTGTCCATCTACAACTAAAAAAATATTAAAAAAGAATTTTGAGATACAGAGATGAAGACTCAGTCTCTTCCCATAGGATCAGGTGGGAAAATTGCTAGCAATTTTTTTCTTGTCTTTGTCTCCCATGATTAAACTGTCAACATGTATTCAATTGAGACATAGATTTGAAGCATTTCTGACATTTGTGCACCTTAGGGAATTTAACTAAAGCAAATCATATTTCCCTTTAATTTACATTCTTGCTTTGGAGATACAGTGTGTTCACACTTTGAGTTTACAACCCTAAAGGATGGGAAGAAAACAAAAGTCTACTCATAGAACTGTATAATCTATCTCAAAGTCCCAGGTGGACAGACATCCATTCAGATGGTAGCAGAGTTACTTCAAGCACTTCTGATACTTTGGCACTTCTTTCTCTTTGTGTTACAAGAAATCATGAAGCTGCTTCTTGTGCATAAAAGTTTTCTGTAATCTACTAGAAAAACTAAAGAGAAAATAGCTAACAGTCGTAGGTTACATTCAACTTTCTTAAAATGGCTTCATTTATCATGTAAATAATCCTCCTCTTTTTCCCTGGTAATAGATTGGAGTTTGTGATGAAAACATAGTATACAGGTTAGAAGTTTAGATTATCTGAGGGAATCAAAGGATTAAAAGTAGAAAAACAGCTATCCATATACTAGTATATTTACCCCAGCTGATCCTGGGAAAGTTGAACTTTCTAAGCCATAGGTTTGGTGGTATTTGAAGACAATTTACTGAGATCCTGAGAACCAAGAATTCTCACTTAAAACTCCTACTGGAATCCTTCTCACTGCTGAGAAGACTGTGTTTTTCTTAATAAAAAGAGATGTGAACATGCATGATCAAATTAATACAAATTATTCAGTTTCTTTTGTAAGAAATAAATGTGTGAAATGAGGCAGAAGGGTTGAATTCAGTTGCTAATATACAATTTTTGGGGGGGATACTGGGGATTGAACCCAAGTACGTTTATCCACTGAGCCACATCCCAGACCCTTTTTATTTTTTATTTGGAGATAGGATCTCACTAGGTTGCTTATAGCCGTGCAAAGTTACTGAGGCTGGCTTTGAACCTGTGATCCTCCTGCCTCAGTCTCACAAGCCTGTAGGATTATAGGCATGTGCTACTGTGCCTGGCCCCCTGATAGACAATTTTTAAAAATCTGGTTCTTTCCAATTATATCTCTTAATTGATGCTTCAATGTATAGTCATGAATGGCATAAAAAATTTAGTTAATATGGACCAACATATGGACCAGTTCCACAGAATTTTATCACGTAGTGATGCTATGGTTATGTTAATTTGTGTAGGTACAGTATTTGCGCAATGAAATCCACATGCATTTTGAAGAACATATCCCCATCATTAAGCAGTGCATGACGTTTTATTATAAAACAAGTGCACTCCAGTTGGGCATGGTGGCACATGCCTATAATCCCAGTGGCTTAGCATACTGAGGCAGGGGTATCACATGTTCGACACAAACGTTAGCAATTTAGGAAGACCATAAGCAATTTAGCAAGACCCTGTCTCAAGAATTGCTGGGGATATAACTCAGTGGTAAAGCACCTGGGGTTCTATCCCTAGTACCACCAAAAAAAAAAAAAAAAAAAAAGAAAGAAAGAAAGAAAAGTCTTGGGAGATTTTGAGAAATTGGCATATATTAACAGGATCACAAGCTTCAATTTTATTTAGAATATTTATAAAGGTGTCCTTTAAATATCCATCAGATGTAACACTGAACTCTGAGACCAAACTGTTTCATACTATTATTAAATGTGACATTTACCCTATTGTACACATTTTTTTTAAGTTTAGGTATGTTTAAAACCTGAGTATTCATTGAAAAGATTTGAAAACACTTGCAAGGCTTATTATTTTGGTGTATTTTTCTCATATTTGGACACTCATAATGATATCTTATCAAGATTTGGCTCTAGAATCTTGGGAGCCATATTAAAAAAAAATAGATCACCACTTCCCCCAACAAAACCTTCATTTTAGATCTCTAAGCTACTATTTTTCTTTTGTAAATGATGTAATGCTTATATATTGCTTATATATTAAATTTGTACCTCTTTTGGACTATTTATAGTTGATAAAATCAAAAATGAGAACCATTCACCTATTATTGTCTTGTTTGATATATGAATTTTTCTTATCTGACTGGTATTTCTTTTTTGTTTGTTTCCTTTTGGTTTTAATAGAACATTCAAATAAAAACTTTGGCAGATGATGTGGTAAGGTGGTCTTAGCATGTTATTGTGTTATTTATGCATGTTACTTTTTGAAATTAATATGTGTGGACATTAAAGCATTGATATATGTAAGATAGAAAGTGGATGTTTACAAAGTATCGTAGAATGGAATAATTGTTAATACAGTGACTTCTCATTTTTGAACATTAACATGAATTATGTGAGATTCCAACAAACTTTTGCTATCAATCTGATATATACCATAGCCAAATTAAAAAAAAATTCTGTGTGTAAGTCTAGATTTTGAAAACCACAGTTGTTTCCTTTTCTTATAGCCAAATCAGTTCTGAATACATGAAGCATTACTATTGGAGGAAATTAATTTGAAATCGAAAATAAATTGAAGCCAGGCGCGGTGGCTCAAGCCTGTAATCCCACCACTTAGGGTGGCTGAGACAGGAGAATCATGAGTTCAAAGCCAGCTTCAGCAATGGCGAGGTGCTAAGCAACTCAGTGAGACCCTGTCTCTACATAAAACACAAAATAGAGCTGGGGATGTGGCTCAGTGGTTGAGTACCCCTGAGTTCAATCCCCAGTACCAAAAAAAAAAAAAAGAAAAAAGAAAAGAAATTGAGTTCAATATGTTAGATATGTTTTGTTAAATTTTAAAACCTTAAATATTTCCAAGCAGAGTCTATCATAATAAAATTTATTAGAAGTTACGGGCTCAAAATTCAAATGTGCCCTTTTATAGCTAAACTTTAAAAAATGGTATTGTAAGCAATGTCATTTTTTTTGTGTGTGAAATTACCTATCTACAAATTATGTGAAATAGTTTTAGTACTCTATGGAAATGAAAGTATGTGGCTTGACTTGATTTTATTACCAGGATATAGCTGACTTCAAAATCCAAGTTTTCAAGATAAAAACGAAGGACATAGTGAAAGTTCAGATTTATATGTTAGTAATGGTGCTACTGAGTAATAAAGCTAGTGCTGCAAAAGTAAATATTAAGTGATATGAAGGGATGGAAGACAGATATGTTAATTATGGTCAATTGCATATTTAAATGCTTTCACGTCCACCATATCTTTTAGTGAAATTTGAGTGTTAGATATATACTCAGCTTATTTGGGATTACTTAAATTGTTTTTCTTCTTGAGTTGTGTGAAGAAGACAGACTACCAATCTAAACCAACTTAATTTCCCTCAAAGAGTTAAAAGACAACCAAGAATACAGTTCAGAATAATGCAAAGAAATAAATTATAAGTTATGATGATGACTGATAGGAACCAGGGGCTTGTGAATTTAGGTGAGTCACGTTTTCTGTGAAATGAGGGAATTGGTCTGGATGATTTTTCTTGGTTCTTCTCAGCTCTAATATATTGTACTTTATATAATCTCTTTGTAAGCAACCATGTACTCAAATCATTTTTGTAATCCTCAATAAGCTGCTTAAAACTGCTCATATTTCTTTCAAAGTACACCTTTTAGTTAAAAAAGGTATTCTTTGAATCATTAAAATGAAAGACATGTTATTTTAATGGGGTCAACATGCTTTTACACCAGCTGGGTTAATAATGTCTGTGATGCTTTTGGTATCATTGAGGTAATTTATAATGAACCTTTTCAACATGAGAGTGAACGTGTACTGTTCTTATATCTAACGCGTCTGCTTGTTTAACGTGAGCTGATGATATGCATGTGCTTCCTAACAGAAATCCGAATAAAACTGAGTTGCATTCAGTTTTATGTACATTACTAATTTTTGATGCCTGATGTTTTGCAGTTTAATGTAGAGTGGCCTATTTACATGTGATAGAAGTAATTAACTCACTTTATGTGAAAGAGCAAGCTAATTATTAGAGATTGTACATGGAATCAATGGTTCAAAGTCAATATCCATAAAATAGTTCTTCATAATTGTATTTATAGGAAAAAGATACTTCTGTTTATGTTATATTTCCAGTAAATGTAAAAAGTGATGTTTTTATTTTTGTCTTGCTTTTTTTATTGGTCCTATGTTTTAGGGAAAAAACATTGAAGAAAAATAATAACAATAGTAATAACAATAATAATAAATAGTAAAATCTCACAACACTATGGTGTAGGTCATATCAGTATCCCTGTTTTCAAGAGGAAATAGACATAGTGAGACCTAGAAGTTTTTATAGGGTTACTCAGTAAATGGCGGTCTGGATTTGGATCCAGGTAGTCAGGGTTTCAGAGTCCATGCTTTTAAACACTCTATTCAACTGCTACATTGACAGATTTTTCATATATACTTGTCACAATTTTTGTACTTCTTTTTTGTGGTGCTGGGGTTTGAACCCACAGTCTTGCACTCTGTAGAAAAGTGCTCTACCACTGAGCTGCACCCCCAGTCCAGTTTTTGCATGAAGAAGAGAAACATTGCCATAATTCTCCCTTAGAATTGGGTATCCAGTTTTCTTTATTTTCTTTCTCTTTTTTTCATTGTTCCAAATTCACCACTAAAGACATATTCTTCATGAAATAACCACAGGATTTTCATTACTGGGGATTGAACCCAGGGGGCACTTTATCACTGAGCTACATCCCCAGCCTTTTTTAAAATTTTATTTTTTTATTTTGAGACAAGATCTTGCTCAGTTTCTTAGGGCCTTGCTGAGTTCCTGGGGCTGGACTTGAACTTGGGATTCTCCTGTCTCAGCTTCCTGGAGTCACACTTGGCTCTGAGACTTCTTTGCACTTACTTATTGTGCAAAATAGAAATGGCAAGGGCCTAAGTTTTACTTTTGAGGAATACTTTTCACCCTCAGACTTCTGAAGTTGAAGAGCCACTTCAAGGTTTCAAAATAGTACAATCTCTAACTAGAGCTTGCTGCTTAAGATAACATTTTGTCAAGAGACAATAATAATACATATTATACTAAGTGCCATTTTGATGTTTCAGTTCTTTATGTTCATAGTTCTTGATCTTTTTCTTAGGGCTTTTTATTTTTTTTTCTGTTTGCAGCGTGACCGAATTACAAGTTTTAGAAAATCTACAGTCAAGAAAGAAAAACCTCTTATTCAACATCCTATTGATTCCCAAGTCGCAATGAGTGAGTTTCCAGCAGCTCAGCCATTATATGATGAACGATCTTTGAATTTGTCAGAAAAGGAAGTACTGGATCTCTTTGAAAAAATGATGGTAAGTTAGATCTCTAATTTTGTTGTAGTTTTAAAATGTGCGTGTCAAGAATAGCACTGGATTTTAGGTAGATGTGTTTGTGTAGACTGTATTTATATCATGTATAACACAGACCAGAAACTTGTTGATGCAACAGAACTATTTGCAAAAGTATCTGTCTTTTGAGTTAAAACATCCTTGCCTATCTCTTCCACTGTGAGCTCCCAGAAACAGGGACAGTTTGACTTACCTTTGTCCTCGAGTATTTATTATTTTCCAGCACATGAGTCAATTTTTCAATTAACTGATTTGTGTGCTTCTTTCCATAAAGCAAAATAAGTCTAAGTCCACAGGGTCTCCTGTTGGTATAGGAAATGTAGTTGAAAGAGCAGAGGGTAAAAACAAAAACAGAAAACAACAAGCCAAACCAAAACAAAAAACAAACAGTAAAGGGAAAGAGAAATTAATTCATCCAAGTTTGTTCTATTAGCAAAAGTTATACAACTTACATTTTAAACAGGTTTCTTATGTTTTATAGCTTGTTGTCATAATTACTTCTTATATTAGATGATAAACATAATATTTTGATTATTCAGTCTATGGAAGAACAGGGGAGAAATGAGGCATTCGGCCATATTACATTGGTTAGCCTGATCAGAGAGGAACTGGAGCTCCGGATCCATTGTTCATTATTTTAAAATTCTGTCTCACTCATCAGTGTAAATTCTATATAAACAACTTTATAAATATTTGTAGCATTTCCTTCTTTTATCTAATAATCCCTATTCTTCTTTAGTTTCCAATATTACTTGATTACTTAGATGTCCCTTGGTTTACCAGTCTGTTGTCCTATGTTATTGTCAAAAATGATAGCAATAGCAACAAAAATAGAAACAGTCTTTGAGACTATTTATTAGCACTTTAATCTTTTTAAGTCTTCCTTCTTCCCTCAAAAGTTATTCTTGCAGCTTTAATCTGCTGATCCCTTTGTTTACTACTTTTTGCAATATTGAAATAGTTCTCAGAGTTTATCAGTGGCCTTGCCATACTCCAGTTGTTTTAAGCTCACCACTGTGGGACCATTTTCTACTCCATTCATTTTTCTTAGTCATTCTTAATTGCTTACCAAATCCCATTGGTTCTACTTTTGTAATAACTCTGACATCTGTGTCCTCAGTTGTCCTCCAGCTGTTCTTGCCCTAGTTTAGACAATATCCCTCTCGTGTTTCTTATAGCCACTAAGATGGCCTCTTAACTGATCTTCCTCTGATCTTGAGTTTTGCCTATTCTCCTCCACTATTGACCTATTAATAATTCTGAAAGAGATTCCTTTTCCAAAACACCTTATGTTTTCAGATGATCATTTTCTGTCCCTAATCCATTCCCTCAGCTATGCCCCCATGTGAATATTTCCCATCTTTGCTTCTTAAACTTTTGAACTCTTCCCAATCTTTATTTTTCGTTGATGACCTTGCTGCCTAACTTAGTGAGTAAACTGAAGGAATAAGAAAAAAACATTCACAGACTTCTACCACCACAGCTGCCTAACTTTTAGGATCTGTACTCAAGTAGTCTGCCTTGCTTCTTGTCATCATAGAAGAACTTTCATGTCTCTGTCCTACTTGTCCATCCCATTGCGTTTTACTTACTCAGACATTGCTTCAGTGACTTTCTCCTTTCTTTTCTACCATTCCCAGAAGCATACAAACATGCTGTCCCTTCTTATAGAACCTTCCCTTTATCTCTGTTGCCAGCTACCTCTCCATTTATTTACTGTATTTTAACATGAAGCCTCTCATGATAGTTCTACCTCTATGCACTGTATTCAATTCCTCCCTTTTTACTTTCTCTTCTAAAATTACTCCAACCATGCTTCTCTTCTGCCATTCCACCAACTGCCTTTATAATGTTACCAAAGATCTTCATGTTGCTAAATCCCATGGTCAGTTCTTAGTGCTCATCTTAACTGACACATCAGGAACATTTGATGCAGTCAATAAATCTCTCCCAGTTTGAAGCGCATTTTCCCCCTCAACACACATCTCGTTTTCCTCCTACCTCTCAGGCTGCTCCTTTTCAGTCTTTTTTTTTATTTTTGGTACTGGAGATTGAACTCAGGGGCACTGTACCACTGAGCCACATCCCCAGCCCTATTTTGTGTTTTTTTATGTAGAGACATGGTCTCACCAAGTTGCTTAGTGCCTCACTGTTGCTGAGGCTGGCTTTGAACTCATGATTCTCCTGTCTCAGCCTCCCTAAGTGCTGGGACTACAGGCTTGCGCCACCGCGCCTGGCTCCTTTTCAGTCTTTATGATTCTTTTTTATATCTTTAACATGTAAATATTGGCCCAGGGATCAGTTATTGGACATCTTTTCTCTATTCACTCTATTTCTTCTCTACAATCTTTGGTGATAGCAACCAGTTATATGTCTTTTGAATCCATTTGTATGCTCATAATTCTCAAATTTTTCACCAGCCTAGTCCATATATCTGAAATCGAGACTCATGTCTAACTTTGTAATGAACATCTCTCTTGGTTATTCAATATATATCTCAGAATAGCATAGTTAAAACAGAACTGCTGACATTTCTCTCCAACCTTTCTCTAAAATTCTTCCCCTTTACAGTGGACAGTATCTCCGTATGTCTATGTAGGCCCAAACCTGTGAGGTATCCTTTATCCCTCTCTCACATTCCACATTCAACTTGTTAGGAAATTCCATTATCTCTCCTTTCAAAGTAAGGAACTTACAACATCTGACCATTGCTTACCACTTCTATTGGTACCATATTCGTTGAAGTCTCACCTGGACTGCTACAACAGTGGTAGGACTATTAGGATTACCACAACTCCTAACTGGTTACTGTGCCTCCATCTATGATCCTCTATGATTTATAATTTACAATTTACAATTCTTAGTTAAGTCATTTAAAGTATGAACATCATATAACTTGGCTCCTAAATCTCTACCAGGGATCCCTGTTCCACTTAGTATAATAAAGACCATTATACTTACAATAGCTTATAAAGCACTGTATGTTTTTTGCCCCTCCTTTTATCTACCTCTTTGATTGTAACCCTAAGCAACAGTGAGCCCTGGTCATTTTCAATTTGTGTGCAATATTGTGGTTTAAACGTTCATTCTAATGTTTCATCAGAAAAGTACCATTTTTCTCTATAAATGTGTGATATTTTCCAAAAGATTTGCTTATTGGATTTATAAATGTGATTTAAAGAAACATGCAACTTGGTGTCACGTTTTCCCTAATGAGAATTTTTCCTGTCATGGAAAATTGGGAATAAGATATCAAGAAAAGATGTTTTTCAGGTACTATCATATTGTGTTATACTTTAATTTGTTATATCTCATTTATGTTGTTATCAACTACATACTCAAATATTATAAACTTGTATATTGTCTGAAAACATCCAGTAGTGGAATTGCTGGACCATGTGGTAGTTTGATTTTAAAACATCAGGACCCTCCATTACTATTTTCTATAATAACTGTACTAGTTTATGTTTTCATTCACAGTGCGCAGGGGGTTCCCTTTTTTTCGCCACATTCTTGCCAACACTTGTTATCATTTGTCTTTTTCCAAAGTGACTATTCTAACATGTGTTAGATGATATCTCTGTACTTTTAGTTTCCATTATGTTAAGTGAGGCAGGCCGGGCACAGAAAGACAAATATTCTGATTTCACTCCTATATGGAGACTAAAAATGTTGATCTTACAGAAGTAGAGAGTAGAATGGTGATTACCAGTGTTTGGGGTGGTTGGGGAGGGATTGGGGAGATGTTGGTAAAAGGATACAAAGTTTTAGTTAGGAAGAATAAGTTCAAGAGATCTATTATACAACATGGTGATTATAGTTAAAAATACATTATATTTGTGAAAAATGCTAAGATTAGATAAAAAGTGTTTTCACCACAAAATCAATAGATGTATAAGGTAATGCATATGTTAATTAGCTGGATTTAGTCATTGACTTAAAAATGTCATGTCATATACAGTTTTGTCAGTTAAAAAAACCTTATTAATACATAAGTGAATAAATATATAAGCAAATACATCATTTTTGAATATATATCATTTTATGATAAATACATATTACAAAAGTTTGTGGCATTCTCTTCAATTCTCAAATAAGCTTCATTCTTCAGTTGCCAGTATTTCCTGATCACGTAGGCGCCCTCAATTTATAACTCTGTTGTCCTATTTTAGTTGCCAAAACGATGATGATAATAACATAAAAAACAGAAACATTCATTATTTATTAATGAATATATTATTTTAAATAATAGGATAATAGGAGTTGGATATCAAGAAATATGCTTTGATTAAAGATTAACAACCAAAAGATAAAAGGAAAAATTTTAAGGATTGTATCTATCTCTTCTTTGAGAAAAATCTACTTGAACATTACGTATTTATGTATTATCTTTCGTTTGAACATCATTGATCTGTAGTGAAAAAGTTTATTTATGAATAAGCATAGTCTTATTTACTTATGACCCACACATGTAACTAAACAGTTTGCATGAATTATTTTAGTTGATCCTTATGTCAGTTCCACAAAGTAGGTAACATTGTTATCCCCTCTTTTCAGATCAGGAAATTGAGGCTTAGAGAAAGGCTTAGAAAACTGGTTCTATTAATTGCCTAGTAGCTGAGCTGGAACACAAAATTAGGTACACACAAATCTAAACCATTGACATTTTAATAACATCTACATTTAATAATGTTTTATTTAAGCTACATATAAAATTGATATGTTTTTCTTGCACACATACTGAGTGGAAATAAAAAGCAACTCACAGGTACATTGGGTGGTAGGTAAAGCCAGCCTAGGGTAGATTATTTCCTACTGATGACAGAAAGTTATCTGTAATCAGTTTTTACAGAGCATCAATTGAATAGAAAGAGGCCAACAATCTAGTAATGGAAAACTGTTAAAATGTCATTATCACAGTTGATTGGTAGAAGGCACTTATGTCATTCTGTTTCTGAAACACAGAAGTAGATTTTCAGATATGAAATTTCCCCTTTTTATTTCATTCCTGTGGGTGTCCTTCCTTCTACAAACAATATAAAAGATGTTTTTGTCATATTTGATGGCAACCTTGCTTCTCTTGAATCTCTTGGTGTTACCCTTTATTGTGCTGTTTCTGGTGATTGGCTTTTTTAGATTTTAGTAGAGAACTACCATACAATGTTTAGTCCAGTTGGCCTAAATACTATATCCATGCTTTAGCATAACATACTCTGAGATGTAAAACATTTTAAATAATTGTATCAAATAGCAGGACATTATACATAAGGATAGTGTATGAGATGCTTGACAAGAAATATATTACCTTAAAATTACTTATACAGTTTACTATTTGGAATTTCTGGGTAATGTTGTTTTCATGAAAGCTTTGCTTGCTGAAAAAAATAATGAAAAACAATATTCAAATATAATTCTATCTTATTCTGATCATTGAAACTCTTGTTGACTGAGGATTACAATTACCAACAACATGTAGGCTTCTAAGTGGCTGTCTCTGAAATTAACTTCAGGATAGAAGTTTAAAAAAATTAGATATTTAATTACTAATACCTCATTTTAAAAATCACTTGATTCTTCATAGTTAATGAAAATTCTGAAATGAATCCAGTTAAGTAAAAGATCCGAGTGGCTCGGTTTCACTTTACTTGTATCTTAGTACATTACTAATGTTCCATTGACTCTGACATCTGTTTCATGCATTGATAAATCACTTCATATTGTAGATACTCAATGAAGCAATTACAGACTTTCTGAGTAATGGTAGCAATGGCCATTGCTGACAGTTTTAAAGCCCCAAATCTGAGATTTTTAGATGATTATTTATTTTATAGAACACTGGCTCCTTAGTAAACAATGTGCCACGTTCAGTTTGCAAACTGAATTTTGTGCTTAGAGTATGGGCACTAACAATTAATTGAAAATTGAGAAATAGTTCTTATAAATATTTTTTAGTTGTCAATGGTATTTATTTATATGGGATGCTGAGAATTGAACCTAGTGCCTCACCCATGCTAGGGAAGCACTCTACCACTTAGCCACAACCTCAGCTCTGATAAATGGTTCTTATATTACAACTTTCAGCAGGGCATGGTGATACATGCCTGTAATCCGGGTGACTAAGACAGGAGGATTGCAAGTTCAAAGCAGCCTCAGCAGTTTAGTGAGGCCCTAAGCAACTTGGTAAGACTGTCTCAGAAAAATAAAAATGGGCTGGGGTTGTAGCTCAGTGGGAAATCACCCCTGGGTTAAATCCCTGGTACCAAAACAAAACCAAAAAAAAAAACAAAAACAAAAAAAAACAAGACAAGACAAAACAAAAACACCCAAAAAACAATTTTCAAGAATTCAAATATACTGTTGTTTTTATGATTGATATAATTTCCTGCATGAAGTAAATTATACTTTTACTTTTAGAGTCTTCCTCCCCTCTTCCCAGAGTCATGTTTTTAAATCTTTCACCAATGGGTAAAGTTAGTAGGAAGAAAACAACACTGCTTCCACGTTATTGATTTACTTTTAGTGACTTTTAAAGGTGACTGAACTCTAGTGGTATTACGCATCATCTTTAACCCCAACTTTAAATTAGAATGAAATTCATATTTGTAACCTTTCTCATGTTTACCAGAAATATTCTGTATTGCCCTTAATTAAGATAGAAAGAAATATCTCCTCTGTTCACTTTAAATCTAAGGAAATTAATCAAATGCTGCAGTTAATAATGATTCAGCATTTTAAGTTGTTGTAGCTTTGAGCTTCCCAGGGATAACTGAACTGTTTTTTGTACACTGAATTTACTGCTTAGGAATTATTAAATGTTGAATAATATAACTTATTTTTCTACAAACAGAATCAATGCAGAGTCCTTTGATTTTGGGGAGGAAGTATGGAGGAGATGGGAGATTTCCATTTTAAGATTAAAAATATAAACATATAGAAGCATCTTGGGAGTTCAAATGGGAATTTGATTTCTATTAGCCAACACCAGGGTCTGATCTGTCAATGGAGGTACCTAGGTTATATTGGCAATATTGGATTCGTATAGATATGTCAGTTAGGACTGTGTTCAAATATAGGTAATTAATTTTTTTTTCTTATGCAAGTGGATAAGGCTAGAAATGATTTGTGATTTCTGGGCAATTTCATTTAATATCTACTTAGTAAAGATAATGTTTCATAGATGAATACACATGCAAATTTCATGTTTTAAACTTTTTATGTGGCAGTGATGGGATGGAAAGCAGGGTCTCATGCATGCTAGGCAAGTGCTCTACTACTGAGTTACATTCCTGGCCCGACATGTTTTCCTATTCAGTGATTTATATTAATCTACTTTGCATTTTTGTCACAATTTAAGAATATTATAATTATATGCACTGGATGCTAAATTATCTATCCTCTATTCCATCTGCTAGAACTCTCATGAATAATCCCAAGGCTTTTAACATTTGTTCTCTCAATTTTCCCTTTCCTTTGGACACCAGGTGTTGTACTTTAACCCAAGTATACTTTTTCTCTCTTGACTGTTGTTACAGGTTTCTTTTAACCCAACACCAGTCCTTTAGAAGTTGGTTAGCTTGCATGAGAACCTTTCAGTGCTCTCAGCATAAGTAATTTTAATTAACTGTTAAGCTACCATAAAATAAATTATCAGTAGACTAGGTCTTAGAGTCTATAATCAGCCATGGAAATAGCTGTTGAAAATGATCAGATTCAGCCGGGCGCGGTGGCTCACGCTTGTAATCCCAGCACTTAGGGAGGCTGAGACAGGAGAATCGCGAGTTCAAAGCCAGCCTCAGCAATGGCGAGGCACTAAGCAACTCAGTGAGACCCTGCCTCTACATAAAACACAAAATAGGGCTGGGGATGTGGCTCAGGGGTCAAATGCCCCTGAGTTCAATCCCCGGTACCAAAAAAAAAAAAGAAAATGATCAGATTCTCAGAAATTGTCTAGACAGCATAATTTCCACTGGTTATATTTACATTTCTGGTATCCATACTCCATATTATTAGACTGCTGTAATGCCACCATTATTCTAGATGATGTATTTTATTTTCTTATACAGACTCCTATGAAAAATTTAGAAGGAGCAAAACTTACCCAGAAAATAAGTTTAATAGGTAACTGAATCTGAGTCCATTTTATATTTCCTTACCAAGCATAATCCTCATCAAAGACATACAGCTGAGTGGATAGTAGGATAGTAGTTCTAGGAAGAGGAATTCAAGGAAGTTTGTTTGCAATTTTACTGTCACTGGTAAACTTCACAAATTCACTGCCTGTGTTCTAGGTTTATATATAGAAATATTTTCAAAATACTTCTGTTTTAAAAAGTCCTGCTAGTATTTATTGCTATTAAATGCATTTCAGCAAACATTTATTGGTATGTGCAGTGTGTTAGGTAGTGTTGGAGTTATAAAGATGAATACAACATCTCCCTTACCCTTAGAGAGCTCAGATTTAGTCAGGGAGACAAGTAAACAAATGATTTCTATAATACTAGAATAACTATGAATAGGCTATTTTGGTGGTTCTGAATACTATGCAGGGACTCAGGAAGGAAACACATAAAATCTAAAACTGAAACCAAGTGTCACTTCTAAATTATCAGTGTTTATTCTTTTTATTTTTTATTTTTTTTAGTTGTAGATGGACAGAATATTTTATTTTAACGTGGTGCTGAGGATTGAACCCAGTGCCTCACACGTGCTAGGCTAGCACTCTACCACTGAGCCATAACCCCAGCCCCATCAGTGTTTATTTTTGAGGGATTAAGATGTCCTTATAGTGTGAACATTTTAGATCATCAAAGTCCAAGGCCTTCTAAATGCTACTTATTTTTTTAAATTTGTTTCTTAGTTATTGATTGACTTTTATTTATTCATTTATTTATATGCAGTGCTGAGGATCAAACCCAGTGCCTCCCACATGTGAGACAAGCACTCTGCCACTGAGCCACAATTCCAGCCCATACATGCTACTTATTTTTAATTTTTTTTTGGTGCTAGTTGAACCCAGACCCTTGTGTGTGCGTGCTACGCAAGTGCTCTACCACTGAGCTCCATCCCCAGCTCTAGGTACTGTTTCAAGTTCTGAAGTGTTCAAAGAAAATCCCTACCATTAAGGAGTTTACATTACAATAGGGTTGACATATAGAAGCATAGGTGGGTGGAATTGTAAAGAAGAAAAAGCAAAGGCAAGTTTCCATGTCATGGTAAAGTTTGACAGCTCTCTGCCAAATGCCAAATGCTTTGTTAGTCGCAGAGGACGTAAAGATGCCAAATACTATTGCTGCCACAAGGATTTTATTTTGTTTGCCCTGCAAGCTAAGAATGGTTTTTATATTTTTAAGTGATTAGAAAAAAAAAGATTGTTTGTGGGCCCATGAAAATTATGTGAATTTCAGTTGTCCCTGAAAAGGTTTTGTTGAATGCAATCACATTCGTTTATGCATTTTCTATGGTCCCATAAAGTCTAAAACATTTATTGTCTGGATATTTACCAAAAAACTTCCCTAGTCTCTGTATTAGTACATTAGTCTCAAAACCTTTTGATTTCCTACTCTGTGGTGGGGGATTTATGTGTGTGTGTGTGTGTGTGTGTGTGTGTGTGTATATACACTTATATACATATATATAATGCATATATTGTTTGGTTATATATATTATGTGTGTATATACACACACACAATTTGAGCAAGTAACCCTAATGTTTTAAATTATATACATATATACATATACTAATATCATCTACATTATAAAATGTAGACATAGTAAACAGTGAGAAACATGATTGAAAATGTGTTTATTTTATTTTTTAATCATACAAAAGCCTTTGCTGTCATGGTTAATGTTTTAGTGAGAGCAGTGTCAATGTGTCATTTTTTATGTCTTGCTTAAAAACAGGCGGTAATTAGAAGGTTTAGTTCCAAGATCATTTTATTTTGATATTTGGTTTGTCTGTCATAGTTGAAACATAAATCTGACAAAGATACATAGATCTGAATAGAGCAAGTACATAGTTAGCAACACTTACTAAATCATGGTATTAACTTTTACCAGTCCAATCCATGAATTAAGTAAAGTTTCCTGCTGAACAGTGACTAGTAAATTTCCTTCTTTGTTGATGACAGTCAGTTTTTCTTATAGTGAATCTGGAATATTGCATTTTTATGTTTTTAAATAAATGGGTTCAAAATGGGTTTTTATAAAATATTTTTTTAGTTGTAGATGGACACGATATCTTTATTTTTATGTGGTGCTGAGGATCGAACCCAGTGCCTCACGCACGTGAGGCAAGCGCTCTACCACTGAGCTACAATTTCAGCCCAAAATGGGTTTTAATGAGCAAACATGTCTTCAACAAATGTCATGAGAGAAATGGGCTCTTTCCATTTTCCCTTCCTTGTCCTTAATGTGTATAACATTATCCTCATATTTGTCTCTTTGTTCCTGCTTTAGACAATATATCTAACACAAGGAAGAAAGAGGAAACAAGGTCGAAGGTGACTGATCTGGGAATAGGGGGTGTCAGTTGCCAGTGTATGTCTTTTTCAATGAAGTTTGTTTGAAAGAAGTTGTTTTCTTACTAATTATCTCTTTGTGAATAAAAAATGACTAAGCCATGCTAAATTTCAGTGGTTGTAAATTATTTTATCTTGAGATAACCAGAGAGATCTTTTGTAAGTTACAAAATATTTTCATGGTCCCTTCCTATCTCATTTCAAAATATTGTAAATACTCTTTTGTATTTGAAATATCTTGGTTTATTTTAAAAAGATCTTTTTAAAAAAGAACTACATTCTTGACTCTATGTAGTATTCTGTGTACTTTAAAATTCTGGCTTGAATTTTACAAGTCGGGTTACCTTACTCAAGAATCTGTCCCACTTGTAGTCTCCCGATGAAACTTCTTTTATTAAAAAAATAATTAATTTTGGTAGTATATTTTCTCTGCTATATTGTCCTATTAGTGACTCAGAGAAAAGTGGTTTATGTATTTCATTATTGAAACAATTCAGTAGATACTATAAGGTGTTAAAAGAACATAGTATTTTCATCCACTATGTGGTAAAGCTCCCATACCAAGTACTTTTCCTAATGCTTGCTTTAGTAAATTTTCAGCAGTGATTTCTATGTGTCTTCTGACAGTATTTGCTGACAAGGGATGTATTTTAGTTGATTGCTATGCTGTTTTGCATGTATTATTTCATCTGCTTTTACCAAATGTTTCCTCAATGCCATGGGCCTTTTCGTTTTTTGCTATTAAAGAAAGAAAATTCAAAAGAGGCTTCTGAACATGTGTCATTAAGTTTACATGGTATCATTAAGGTACTTGATTGATTATCACATGATTCTAATTATTGCTGAGAAAATTGAAGAAGTTTTATCTATGTTCTGGATGCTTGGATTTTAAATGGCCTGCTAATTTGAGGTGGCTTTATACCATCATTAGCTAATATTTTAAAGTATAATATGCACATAAAGTGAGAGTTGTCACAGGTGATTGATATGCATCCATATTTTAAGTAGTTAATAATTTCAATCTTGTGGATGTGCAGCTTATTAGCCTTAGAATTTTGTTATTTTTACTATGTGATAAAAGAATCAGAATCATGAGTAGGAAAAATAGCAGTCTAACATTTTCTTGTTCCCTTGTACTGCATTATTGATATTATTATCTTCAATCTGTTGTCTTTGCAGGAATCATTTACAGCTGCTTTTTCATTTCTTGAGGGTAGATTGAGTTAAAACTAGATAAAATAACCAATAAATCCACTAACCAGGTACATGTCAACTGCAGTATGCTGCAGTAAAGTGAAAGGAAATAAATATGCATTATAAATACACCACTCTTCCCCTAAGCTCATATACCTTTTGAACTTGTAGATCCAGTGAGGGATCTAGTGGTTACTCTTGTGAAATATCAGTAAGTCATCTTTTCCTTTCTTTTCTTTTTTGAATAACAGTGTTTCCTAAACCCCAGTGGGTCTTTTATGTAATCTCTGTCCTCTGGAAACCATTGGTTGAAGATGAGCTCAGGCTTAAGGATTACAAAAGAAAAGAAGCAATATTTATGTTTTCTAATGTTGAAACATATTCTGAACTTACCGTCTTGATGATAAAGGGGTATATGTAGGTATTCAAAGTTGAATCCTTCCAACAAGGCCTTGAAAGCAAAAATAGATGAATTTTTGTGCTATACTCAGTAATATTCACTTAATATTGTATCTTTTTTTCTGCTTTGGGCTTCAAACTATTTTCACAAATAATATATTTGGACAACTTTTTTCCTTTAACTTTATTTTCTACCTGTGCTCCCATATTTTATGTGGTTACAGTCTATATAGGTAACATTAACTGGATCTTTTGAACACATGAGGTAGTTAATTAGTATCAGGTAGAATTGGCCAATTATTTTATTATGTTGAAAAATCCCTGATACTTTCATTGGGATTTTAAAAAGAAATGTTTTGTTCTTTCTAGCTAGAAATAATTATGGAACCAAAGCTACAATAATTACTCAACATCCCTTTACAAAAGAATTAAACAAATCTTGTAAAAATCCATTAATTTAAAACCTTAAAATAATAAAATATAGTTATAATCATTGTTTGTGCTAGGATGTATTTTTAGGTACTGGGGTGCCATCCTCCATTCATTGTCTTCAGAGGTATAGATCTTCCCAGCCTAGAAGTTGGAGCATACTTGAATAATTACTATTAAGAAAATGAAGGAAGATGGCAAGCATTTAGTATTGAAGTTAAGTTCAGATTTAAAAATAGCAAGTGTAAAATCCAGCTTTAAGCTGAAATCAAGACATGTTGCAGGAACATAAATATATAATTTGTAGAAATTATATATGAAATTTATAACAGATTTATAGCAGTGTTACTTTTGTCTTGTAGGGAAGGAAGAGATAGAAAAACATAGGAGGTTAACATCTCTTACAAAGCAAAATAGAAAACCTGTGGGATAGAAAGGAAAATAGAAATAATGTTGGAAGGTGAGGGGAAAGTTTAAAAAATTATATTGTCCCCTGCTCAAAGAATTACGGTAGTGGAGAGAAAGAATGGGAATGAATGAATGAGAATACAAATGAATGAATAGGTATCTGGCTTTCCTTTTGACCTTCTCATCTGACTCATTTTATGTAGTTCCTGATTAATAATTTTAAGAATATAATGTTTTTGGCTGGGGGTATTATTCAGTGGTAAAGCATGTGCTTAGCATGCATGAGGATGTGGGTTCAAACCCCAGCACCAAGAAGAGAAAAAACATGGTGCTTGCTGAAGAAGTGAAGGAATTTGTCTATAAAGAAAAATTGTATCATAGCATACGTGGACAGAGGAAAAAATAGTTTCTTAGTTGCAAATGTGGCTTTGAAATATTACAATTGGTCAGCTAGTTTGACTTCAAAGAACATTTGTACTACACTTTTATGTATGGTAGATATATTAAATAAACATTAAACATGCTAAAAGCTTGCTTTTTGTTTTGACTACTGTAAGAACTCAGTGTGTTTAGAAGTGGTTTCATATTCAATTAAGTTGTTTAGAGTTAATACTGAATTATGAGCATTGCTCTATTTATTTTTATTATTATATTATAAAGCTGGAGTTAATGATTTGGAAGTATCAGCTGCCTAATTAGTGGTATGTGTTTTATTTCTAAAAGAAGAAAATGAGTCATTATAGACTCTTCTGTTCATATGAATGATAGCTGTTCTCAATCAACCTAAACAATAAATTTATAAATATAAAAATGTAGATGACTCTAAAGCAATTTAAAATATTTAAAGAAAAGGTCCTAAATATCACACTGGTTCAACAAATCTTTGTTAATTTCTTATTACATTCCAGGAACTGTTCTTTGCTGGGAGTAAAAGGATAAATAAATTCCTGCCCTCAGTTAACTCAGTTTTGAGGAGAGAGATTTATCACATAGTTTTAATGTAAGTGGAATTAATATGAAAGAACAGGATGAGCCATTTCCAAATGAGGCATTTTGGCTGAAATCTTCCTGAAAAATTAGCATAGCCTTGAAGCATAATAGTTAACCAGAAATGGATTTGATGGGGAGCTGTGGTTTACAAAGGGAGAGGGGGGCCAAGATGACAGTATTTCAGACAGAGAAAGAAGCATCATGAACAAAATAATGTGTAACTACATAGTGCTTGTAAGAAAACTATGAAGAACTTGGTGTTATTAACACATAAGAGGTAATTAAGATAAAGATTGGTTTTTAAAAATGAAGCTGAAATGGTAATAACATTACTAATAGCTAGTATTCTTTGAAGACTAGTTAATTAATATACACCAGGCTTGATATCTTGACAACATTCCTCTGGGGTATATAATCCATTACCCTTATTGTCTTGCCTATTTTCCTACAAAGTAATTTTACTCTGATGGCATGATCTCAGCATTGTGCATCATTAACAATTGAATGGAGGTACATAGTAATGTAGAGATGTCACTGGAAAGAGAGGAGACTGCCTACCTAGAGACCTGCCAAAAGCAGCACACCACACTCTTGGGACTGACTGAGAAGTGTACAAATACACTTAATCTTGTCAGTATTCCAGAGCTGATTCTATTTAGTAGGATGTTGATTCATGATAACCACATCTATTGGAGACTGAAATTTTACCAGAAAATTTGGAGGCTGGAGAGACATAGTCCAGCATATGTGAGCAGAAAGAACTTAGGGATTTTGATGAAAATGAGCACAATGTGAGTGAGCAGAATGATGTGCTTTGCCAATAAGATCATAAAATTAGAGGCTGAATTAATAGAGGTATAGTATGCTAAGATGAAGGAGATGGAAGTCTTTTACTTCCTTGTATTTATCAAACCACAGAATATTTGAGAGATAGTCATGGATGCTAATTCATGTCACATGAAGATAAATTGAATCTGGTAGGCTTACTTTAGCCTGGAAGAGAGAATGCTACCTTCAAAAAACATGTATGTGGTTCTTCAGTTAATTTCCTTTTGTCTAATCTATTGTCCTTATCACTAGTCACTTGGAACACTAGTGACTAGCCCAAATATTGAACATAAGAAAATCCATTATGACTATTTTATGTAGAAGACATTATTAAGGGATATTAGTTTGCTTTAAAAAGGAGTATTACAGAAACAGACTCTAGGTACCATTATAGGAATAACTTTCAGAACTACACAACTGAAACACAGTCTAATTAAGGAGCTGTTACCACTCTGGAACCACTTGGTCAAACTGTCTTAATAAAAAATCTGCTATCAATTCTGTAATTACATGATTTCTGTTGCTACGCACACCAGCAAAATGGATGACCTATTCATGGACTATTTCCTCTCATATACTTCACTTCTGGATTTGCATCTCTCATAAATGCATTTTGTTGGTGGAGACTAAACCACATGCCTGTACTCTAATTATTAAGGGAGACTGGCAAATGGAATTTTTATAGATTCTACTTTTGTTGGGTGGGACTGATAATGTGAGGATGCATTAAAATGTAGAGGCCAGGTTCAAACTATGTTGGGCAGCCAAAAAATTACATGACCACCAGAATCTCCTAGCTAGTCTCCTAGCCTTTAGTTAGATTTTCCTTATCCTTCATGACCCAAATCCTAGTGAAGATTCCTCTGACTTTTCCACCTGTTCTGTGTCTTTTTCCAAAGAGTCCTTCACATACCTCTGTTGAATTTGTTGCTACTAGACCATGACTTATCTATTTTTATTTATTCAACAAACATATGTAGCTTTTCCTAAGTATCAGACATTGCTTCATAAATAATAATCTTTAATTTGAATGTAAAGCAGTCTCTCAAATTTCACTTGCTTAGCCAGCTTTGGATAGCCCCTTGTGCATAGTATATGTCCAGTAAATAAGAGATTCCAAAATTTACAAGTAGAGAAATAAAAATAAAGGGTACATACAGTCTTGCCACCTTAACACATTGGTATTCTGTTATACATATTTCAAGTCTAGTCCTCCAAGGAAAAAGCTAGCAAAAACTTAACTGCCTTAAGATGCATGAGCTGCTGGAGGAGGTAGTGAGTTCCCTGTCATTTGATATAGTTGTAGAACATGGATGAGCATCTGTGGACTCTTAAAAGTGCTGTCCAGCTTAGTTGCTATGATTCTCTTTGGATTCAGCAATGCTAGAAACTGAGAGGAAGAGGCATAATGCATTTTCTGCCTTCTAGTAAGTTTTTAATAAGCTATACAAATGAAGAAAATACAGATATAAGATAGAAAAGGTGAAAGTAGAGACAGTGATCCAGGTGAGTATGGAAAAGAACCTGCACATACAATATGAAATTTATAGGTATTGACTATACATACTCATAAGAATCACTGCAGTGGATGCAAATATATATCAGGTGAATTTTGATGTCACTAATGTTACTGCAGTTGAGTATCCCTTATCCAAAGTGTGTGAGACCAGAAGTATTGTAGAGATTTTCAAATTTTGTAATATATGCATACACTTTAGTGGTTGAGCATCCCTAATCAGAAAATCAGAAAACTGAAAGGCTCTAAAATCTGAAAGGTTCTCAGTATCATATTAGCATTCAGGAGGTTTCAGAATGACACCCCAAAAGTCTTGGATTTCAGAGCATTTTGGATCTTGTATATTTGTATTAGGGATCTGTATACAATAGATAAATGACACTTGGTTACTTTCCATGGATTCTTTGGTTTTTCCATCACATTATCACATATGAGTCTTTAAAATAGCTTTAATATTATTCTTTGCCAAAAATTTACTTAATTCAAAATAGAATTGCCAGAATTACTGAAAGAATAAAGGGATAAATGTATTGATTTTTAAATAATTAAGATAAAATTTTTTAAGTTCCATATATGAAAAAGAATGTGAGGTATTGGTCTTTCTGTGCCTGTTATTTTATTTAACATAGTGATCTCCAGTTTTATCTACTCTGCACAAAAGACAGAATTTTATTCTTTTTTTAGCCAAGTAGTTTTCCCTTTGTATATGTACCACATTTTCTTTTTGCATTCATCAGTTGATGGACACTTAAGTTGTTTCTGTTTCTTGGCTGTTGTAAAGACTGCTGCAGTGAACACGAGAATGCAGATGTCTTTTTGACCTACTGATTTAATTTCCTTTGCATAAATACCCAGTAGAGGGCTTGCTGGATCAAATGACTGTTACAATTTCTGAAGGGAACTTTATACATTTTTTCCTATGGTGGCTATACTAATTTACATTCCCACTAATTTATTTATTTATTTATCTATTTAAAATATATATTTTTAGTTGTTAATAGATCTTTATTTTATTTATTTATTTATATGTGGTGCTGAGAATTGAACCTAGTGCCTCACACATGCCAGGCAAGCACTCTACTACTGAGCCACAATGCCAGCCCCCCACTAATTTATGTTCTTATAGAACTTGAGAAAAGAATAGTGGTTAACAGAGCCTAAAAGGTGGTAAGGGGGAGATAGGATGGGAAAAAGTTGGTCAGTGGGTGCAGTGTTATAGTTAGGAGAAATAAGTCCTGGTGTTCTATTATATACTAGTGTGACTATAGTTAATGTTTTCTATATTTCAAAAGAGCTAGAAGAGATCATTTTGAATATTCTGACATCATAAAGAAATGATAAATGTTTAAGATGATAAAATGCACACTATCCTGATTCAATTACATGTATCCAAATATGTCATTGTACTCCAAGGATATGTGCAATTATTATATATCAATTAAAATTAAAACTTAAAAATGTAAAAGATATAATTCACATAACATAAAATTCATTCTTTTTTTTTTTTGGTACCAGGGGTTGAACTCAGGGGTACTCAACCACTGAGCCACATCCCCAGCCCTATTTTGTGTTTTATGTAGAGACAGGGTCTCGCTGAGTTGCTTAGCGCCTCACTGTTGTTGAGGCTGGTTTTGAACTCACGATTCTCCTGTCTCAGCCTCTCAAAGTGCTGAGATTACAAGCATGAGCCACTGCACCTGGCTTATTCTTTTAAAGTGTATGCTTTGGTGTTTCTTAGTATATTCAAAGACCACCGTAACAGTCAGTTTAGAGCATTTGCATCACCCTAGAAATAAGCACCGTACCCATAAACAGTCATACTTTAATCCTTTTTCGTCATCTTCTGGCCCTGGAAACCATTAATTTATTTTCTAATTCTGTAGATTTGCCTTTTCATTGAAGGAATTATACAATATATGGTTTTTGTGACTGGTTTCTTTCACTTAGCATAGCATAGTTTTAAGGTAAAACACATGTCAATACTTTATTCACTTTTATGGCTGAATAATATTGGATATGACACATTTCTATGAATGTACCACATTTTGTTTATTTAGTCAGTACTTGATGGTCACTTGAATTATTTCTACTTTTTGGCTATTAGAAATAGTGCATTCATGGGGGCTGAGGTTGTGTCTCAGTGGCAGAGCACTTGCCTCGCATGTGTGAGGCAATGGGTTTGATCCTCAGCACCACATAAAAATAAATAAACAAAATAAAGACAGTATCCATGTATAATTAAAAAATATTTAAAAAATAGTGCATTCATGTGCAAGTTTTTATGTGGAGATATTTTCCTCTCTTTTGGGTATATGAGCCGAATCATGTGATAACTTTGTTAAAACTTCTCAAGAAATTGTCGATTGTTTTATTGAAATGGCTGCACTGTTTTACATTCCCAGAGGCAATGGGCAAGTGTTCAAATTTCTCCACATCCCTTCTCTAACATTTGTTGTTGTTTGATTTGTGTTACTGGGGATTGAACGCAGGACCTTGCACATGCTAGGAAGGTCTGTGCCCTCCCCAGCCCTTCCTTCCAACATTTATTATATTCATTTATTTTATTCAAGCTGTCTTAGAGTATAGGGGGATCACATTGTGGTTTTGCTTTGTATTTCCCGAATGAATAATGATGTTGCACATCTTTTCATATGCTTATTGGCCATTCTTGTATATCTTCTTAAGAAAAACATCTACTCAAATATTTTGCCCATTTGTAATTGAGGTATTTGTCTTTTCATTGAGTTGTGAAAGTTTCTTTTTATATCTGAGTATCCATCCCTTGACAGATACAATTTGTAAACACTTTGACACATTCTCTGTGTTATCTTTTCACTTTTCCATTTTGAAGCATAATCACTTCCATCTTGGTTTTGCAGTGCCATTCAGAGTATCTTCATATGTTGTGGGGGTTAACATGAGTTTCAAAATGAAGAAAAATAATTTGTGTAATGAAAGTGTTATATGTGTGTATATTCACAAAATAATGGTGTATTCCCAACCATACAAAGTTTACTGAACCTCAATTTGTTCTTATAACTTAGTATTTTTCTGTCTAATGAGTGATTTTGTTATACCATTACAACTAAGTATATTTATCCTTTTTTTGTTTTTTGAATCTGTCAACTTATTATGAATTTTTCTTCACTGTTACATTGTGGATGCATATTCCCTCTTTGCCAATCATATTTGCTTTCTTGGATAATAGTGATCCTAAGGGAGCAAATGTCAAGTAGCAATTTGTGTGTGTGTGTGTGTGTGTTTTCTTTTGCAATCAAGTTAAACAAATAGCTTTGCTAGGGCTGTATAATGTATATCTATGCTCTAAACTGCCAATTTATGCTGTGGAATAATTTAAAAATATCCTTTACTCTGCTTACTGATTGACTTGATAGTAATATAAACCTTGGATACATGGTAAAGTTTATGCAAGATTATGGCATCTAGAGTGAAAAATAATAATGAAGTATTCAGAAAAAAAGAATTATTGTTACAGCATGACATTTTATTTTAAAACATAGAGTTTATTAATATTTGTTGTTACAGTATCTAGAGTAAAAAATAATAGTGAAATATCCAGAAAAAGGAATTGTTAGTTACAGAATGACTAAATATTTTAAGACATAGACATTATTAATATATTTATATTTTTGATACCAGGGATAGAACTCAGGGGTCCTTGCTCACTGAGCCACATCCCCAGCCCTATTTTGTGTTGTTGTTTAGAGACAGGGTCTCATTGAGTTGCTTACCACCTTACCGTTGCTGAGGCTGGCTTTGAACTCAGGATTTTCCTGTCTCAGCCTCCCTAAGTGCTGAGATTACAGGCGTGCACCGTCACACCCAGCAAGACATAGACATAATTAATATTTATTAATCAATTTTGAAATGCTAAGGCAGAAATTTATCAATACTCACAGTAAATATTCTTTCTAACAGGAGGACATGAACCTTAATGAAGAAAAAAAAGCTCCTTTACGAAACAAAGATTTTACCACCAAGCGTGAGATGGTTGTCCAGTATATTTCTGCTACTGCCAAATCTGTAAGTACAGAAAATTTCCTGGTACCAACAGAATGAGCTTAAGCATTACCTACTTAAAGAGGAACAAACCTCAGATGTTCAAATTCTTGCCTCAATGTGTTCAGACTATTTCAGAAACAATTTGTGTATTTTTATATATTTAGTATATATTTCAAAATGGAACTGTTCATCATTGGAAATGAGAATCTTTCATTATTATAAACAAGAAAGATTAAAAAGAATGGCAGGCTCTTGAGGTAATCCAGTGAGTTTGGGGGCAGAGGCTTTTTGCACTTACTAAAAATTGACAGAATTTTGCAGATATTTCACTTTACGTATAGGTTGTTAGATAAAAATTTTGGATTTTGAGGGAGAAGACACGAACAGCATAGTCATCTTTAAGTCAGCATTAAAGCTACATGTCTGGTGTCTGCTTGCATGTGATTTTTAGCAATGCTTTTTAATATGCAGTGTTGGCTTTTTTCATCATTTTATATAATATACACTGTGTAAACTGTCTCATAATTGTTATTGTACAGCTTTGTTCAATATAAGGGAAAGCACTTAGCACTTAATAGGAACTTTAATCAAATCTGTGTGAGTCTCAAGACTTGAAAGTAGGTTCATTGAAAGGACTTATTATCAATGGGAATAAACTTACTCTTTTGCTTTGTTTACCTCCTAAGGCACTTCCAGAAAATAGTCTTTGGGTGTGATTTTTTTTTTTTTTTTTTGGTAAGAAAAATGTACTTTTGAAGTGCCAAAATGTGTCTTTTACATGTCTATAAAGAAAGAGCTTTTCATATCTAGGGATCATAAAATCACTGGATATGTATGTGCATATATGTTTGCATATATATACACACACATACACAATGATTTTATCTGTAGGTATATGCATATATTATATATGCATGTGGACATGCACATTTAAAACATATTCTAAATTTGAAGAGTTGACCACTGAATTTCTTCATTGGAAAAATATATTGTAAAGTTATTTGACTATGCTATTAATACTATTTCAATACAGAAGTTCCAGTAGCAATTACTGAATTTTGCAATTGTGTTGATTCTATATTGTACTTTAAGCAAGCTAAATCTGAATGCTGAACTATTTAAACATAATGCATTACAGCTCTGCCAGAGCAGAGCAACAGCATGTTTTTTAATTTGCTTCTGGTATCCAAGGGCAGAAATATGTTTCAAGTGATAAGTGAAATTTGCCATGAGTGTCATTTTCAATAGAATTAGGTGATGCATAGGGTTTTACTTTGAAATTCTGATGAATCTGTTCTCATTTTTGCACTCGAGTTATTGTTCACAGTAAAATGCTTTAGGAAATGCAGGGTGTACATTTAGTGTTATGTTTCAAATACCTAAAGGCAAGTAAGCTAGTAAATCTATATAACTCAATCTGAGTGCAAAGTACAGATAATACTAAATGACTAGAAATGTGATGTTTTTAATGATACGGTTTTGTTAGTGTCTCTGGCTTATTTGTGGTTGTTGTTTGTGTATGTGAGACTGACCATAATGAAGATTATATATATGATGCTTTTCTACCTTGACCTTTTGATTACTTGATCTCTATGCAGAACTTGTTTGCATTTATTCTCATAGTTTCCTCTTCAAGTGACCAAAGAAATGTACACCTTAAGTTATATATTCATTTTTCAGATTAAAATGCAAAGATCTGGTTAAATATTAGATGAGCTCATTCAATCTGCTTTTTTCAGAAGATGGAAATGGAATGTTCTCAAAAGACATGAAAATTTCATATTTAAGGCATGAGCCTCAAAACCAGTACTACTGAGTATTTGTCCTTATTTGTTTCATTCAGCATAACTATGAGCACCTCATATATGCATAGCACATTCACAACAGTTCCAAGATTATATTTTTTTGCTAATGTTTTTCATGGACCAAATATTATGATGGAAGAAAGCCTGTTGACAAGCATATTTTGAAGCTTTCTCACCTTGGGGATACATTAATTAGTACTGTTTTCTATCATTAAAACCCTGCAAATTGTTTATGTAATTTCTTTTTTAAAGGTGAGAGGGATGGAATTCAGTGAAAAACAATATTCTAATCCCTCGACCTTTTCATGATTAGGACAATAAAATTTGCACCAATTACCACTGAATGTATGGCTGTATTCCCATGTGTAACCAGGCTTCCTTCCCATTCTATTGTCTTTCATTAGGCTTTGGATGTGCTTTGTATGTCCTGTACTTTTTAACCTTACTTTTGCATTATATTGATACAGTCATTAAAAATGTTTCCTTGTTTAGGGCTGGGGATATAGCTCAGTGGTAGAGTGCTTACCTAGCATGTGTGAGGCTCTGGTTTCTATCCCCAGTATGGGGGATAAAATTTCCTCATTTAAAGCAGTTTATGATGCTAAATACTACTTTGAGAAAATGTTTTATAGGTAGTCAGAATTGTCCATCTTGAAGTTAAAACAAATTTAAGGACTAGAGTCCTTGATAGAAAAATGTTTTAGACTGACATGTACAAAGTGGGAATTAAAGTCAAACATAAATTGTACATTTTCCACTTTAGTCACCTGCATTACTCATTTTGTGTGGGATTTATAACCAAATGAACAAAATGTTAGCTCAGTGAGAAATGCCCATCATGCTCCTTGGATTCCTGGGTAAGAACATTAAAGTAAGGTGAGGCAATATACAGAAATGTGGTCAAAACCTATTTCTAAAGCAAACAATACTCTTTTGTTGTATAACTAACTTTATTAAGTCTAGCATGGGATAAGAGAATTTAAGGAAATCACAAGGTAATGATGTAAATCATTAGTTTTTTTCTTAATTCTGTGCTTAGTACATAGTAGAGAAAAATTATATGAATGTTAAAAGAAAAAGTAGCTTGAGTAACTCTGTCATTAATGGGTGAACTCCAAATAGATAGGTAGAGAAGAACTTCCTGTCTGCATTTATTCCTTATGAGTTGGACTTTTTTTTTTTTTGGTACTGGGAACTGAACCCAGGAGTGCCCAACCATTGAGCCATGTCCCCAGCCCTTTAAAAAAATATTTTATTTAGAGACAGGGTCTTACTTAGTTGCTTAGGGCCTTACTAAGTTGCTGAGGCTGGCTTTGAACTCGCAATTCTCCTGCCTCAACCTCCCAAGCCTCTGGGATTATAGGCCTGTGCCATTGTGCCCAACATCAGTTAGACTCTTTTTGGTTATTGAAAGAAGTATGGTTATGGATTGACCTAAGCTTGCAGTATATGTGGATGATTAAGCCACAGATAACCTGGGAGATACTATATTTTCAAAACATGAGCATGTTTTGAGAAATGGAAAACTGTGCTTTGTTAATATTGCAGTTGTCCTACCAATTCATAATCCTGAAACAGGCACAATATACAATATGTTGGTGATTTATAGAGGGTTTTACGTACACTTAACATGATATTTTGACACTTAGGAAAAGATATTCACTGAAGCCTAACATAAGTTGGCCAAATCCTGGTGCCTTTATTAGAATACTAAGAATTTAGTTTATTTCTAATTTAAATCAGAGTCTTTGAAGTTGAAATTTTAGAATAAGTCAGACTGAAGACATAGGAACTATTGAGAGGTATCATTGATTAAAAAAATCTCAGTGATAAATAAAATAGTGAAACCAACTATATTTAGAAATTTGCTTGACATATACATAACAAGTACTTAAAAAGTTGTTGTACATCTGTAGTATGTGTGTGTATGTATGCATTTATTATGGTTTTGCTTTTGCCATTATCAGAGGCTTTCTTTCTTGGGTCATTTCCAGCTGTGGTCTGGATATGATGAAACAATTAAACCCAGACATGACCAAACTAGTTTCTCTTAGCTTCCCTTGACTAATCAATCTAATCTAATGCTGTATGTGCATTAGCTAAATGCAGTCATTTTGCAATTTAAATGAATCATTAAATGGGCCATATTGTGGTTGTTTCACTGAATATAGACCTGTCTTAATTGTTAAGACAGGCTTGCCTTCTCTTTTTCGTCTCATATCTGTGCTCAATAGACAAGGGACAAATATGACCTCTGTCTTTTTTGGTGGGAGGAAATAATTTAGGTCAATAGCATATCTTTCAATTCAGAAGACTGTTAATGGCACCAAAGAGGCTTTTATTCAACAAAATATTCACTGCCTGTAAATAGTCTGTTGTATGAATATTTAAGAAACCTGCTTCTCCATTTGGAGAGTCATGGATTCCTCTGAAATTATTTACTTGGAAACTGTCATTATCTTTTTGCATCTTGTGATATTCTGTTCCACTTGGGATTCTTACTGGGGTTGCAATTAAATTTGATTTTTATTTTTAAAGCTCTAGCTGAAAAATAGAACACATCTTGATAATAACAGCTATCAGATTAATGGTTTTAGATTGTGGATTAGCTCTTATTTGGACACTACTTGATATTCAAATGTGGGAATCTGATAACAGTGATTTGATTTATATTTGGATTTTGGCATAAAATTATGTTTAGGACTATGAGTTTACTTCTTGTTTTCTTAAATACATCTCTTTTTCAGATTCTCTTATCTCTATCTAAAGCTCAAAGTTAAGATTTTTGAATTATTTCCTCCTGATGAATATGTGCATGATTATATATAAAATCTTTGTCCTCACATTATATAGAAAACTCTGATTTTGAAAATTAGAATAATAAGCAATCTTTCTTCTTTGTAATTTTCAACTAAAAGATAAAACAATATTATAGCCCTTAAGTTTATGACAGTATAAAATGTTCCAGTTTTCAGCCTAAAGCTTACTTCTGAACTTAATTCATGACTTTAAATGCGACAGTTTGTTTTAAAATTCCTTATTTTTACCTTAGTAGTATACTTGCCATAGCAAAGAAAGAAAAAAAGGAAAATATTTGAAAAAAAAATCTATTTTGTATTGATAATTTTTTGAGAGGCTGTGAGCTGATGCAAGATTGCTATTAACTTTCCATGTCTTGATATTTAGATTGTATTATATGAGAAGCTCATTACAATACATTCAAAAAATTCTCAAATAATAATTATCCTTTATTTTGGAATCTTTATTCCATAGACTACATATTTTTGAAATATGGTAGAAATTAATATTGATTTATTGTTTTAACCTCTAGATCTAAAGTATTTGAAGTATAAATAGGGTTAGCTATTTACTAATTTACTAAACACTTCTGTGAAAAAGCTTCTGATTACTAATATTGTTGCTGTTTGTTTTTTTTTACACCATAACCTCTCTTCGTTGACCACTGTATGCAGATAGTTGGAAGTAAAGTTACGGTAAGTACAAAAGATGTGTTTTAACCCTAGATATAAATTTGTGCTTTGGGGAATTATGATTGTTGTTAGTAGTATTTTATATGTACCAAAGCAGTGGGAGTCGTGTTAAGATCAGATGATTAGAATTTAGCTCTGGTTTTGGGATATGGTTTAGAACTAGAATGCTTGTATATTTTCTTAGAAGGTTTTACTTTTTGTTTTTTGGAAGTACACTTGGGTCAGTATATATGAGTCTGATGAAATTGTATGTTGTACCTCAATTTCTCAGTATGGCAGAGAGAGATCCTAAAATATTGGTTTATGTACATACGAGTTTTTTTTTTTTTTTTTTTTTTTTTTGTGGTACCGGGAACTGAACCCAGGGGTGCTCAATCACTGAGCCACATCCAGCCCTTTTTTATATATTTTTCAATTTTGAGACAGGGTCTTACTGAGCTGCTTAGGGCCTGGATAAGCTGCTGAGGCTGGCTATGAACTGTTGATCCTTCTGCCTCAGCCCCCCACCCCACTAGCCACTAGGATTACAGGCATGTCCCACTGTGCTCGGCACATATAGGAATTTTTATTAGGCAATCTTACTTTGGCTTTAGTATCACTGAGCATATAATGTAATGAAAATGATGTTTGCCATGCAGTCAGGAGGCCTGGGTGCTTGTTTTTTTTTCTTTTTTTGGTGGAATGGGGGTGCTATTAGTCAGCTCTATGACTTTGGGCGGGCATGTTTTGGGGGGTTCATTTATTAAATGGATAAATTGAGGTGATTTGCTTAAATTATCTATTAAGGTTCTTTCCTTTACTGCCTAAGGTTCTTTCCTTTACTGTCATTTAAAGGTTTTGTACTTAAGGTACTATATTTCAGTCTTGTAATTACGTGATACACTATTACATAACAAGCTAAAATTGGCCTATATTGTGATTGAGAGCTATCTGTAATTTACTGTCTTGACTAAGTATTATTTATTTAGAGAAAAGGATAGGAAACCTTATCTTTAACATTATTGAGCATAGAAGTATCTGCAACAGTACATGTATTAATATCTGTTTTGCTTTTAAAAACACATTTTCTTTTTTCTAATTCATGTGACATTTAGCGGAAAAAAAAGCCATCAATCTTTTGGAGTAATTTCAAAAATCAGATATTTATTTAGTGTTTATTATGTGCCAAAAATTGTGCTAGGTACATTGATGACTAGAAAGTTTATGTAGGATAAGACCTTCAGTTCATAGATGTTGTAATAATCAACATATTAAATTGTGCATACTGCCTATAAGTGTAATAGGAATTCATAAGTTGAAGAGAGAAAGAGGGTTGGCATAATGAGAGAAAAATCCATGGAAATTTCTGGACCTAAGCTGAGTTTTCTGGAATTTTTCCTTATGAAGACTGAGATTTTACTAGGGAGAAGCCCTCAGGCTCTTGAAGTAATATTCAATGTGAAGGCCTGGAGAGAGAACCACAATGTGTGTGAGGGTGGGGAAGAAGGAAATGAGATGAAGTTGACTTTGTTGGAACAGAGAATGTATATTAGGATTTATAAAATCAAGTTGAAAGAGGGTCTTGAAGTTCAGGATAAGAAATAAGAAATTAGGTTGGGCATGGAGTGATGTAATAAAAGCAGGATTTAAGAAACATACATTTGATAGGTATTTGGGTTGGATAAGGATAATGGTTATTAAACTTGACAGTGCATAAACATGCAAATGTGCCCCCCCACCCATCCCACTCCAAGGTTATTATTCCTGAGGTCTGGGAGGTGGCCAAGAAATTCTCATTTTTATCTAGCACCACAGGAGATTCTGTAAAGGGAGCTTGAGAAGCACACATTGTGAAATATAGTCATGCACCAAATAACCTTTTCGGAAAAAAAAAGGTGCTGTTCCCTTAAGATGATGGACCTGAAAAATTCCTATCATTTAGTATTTCACTGTACCTTTTATGTTTAGCTATGTTTAAATACACAAGTACTTAACACTGCATTACAGTGGCCTACAGGATCAAGTACAGTAACATGCAGTACACTTGTATAGGCTATGAGCAATGGTGTATATATATCATGTGGTTAGGTGTACAGTGGGCTATGCCATCTAGATTTGTGTAAGTACACTATATGATGTTCACACAATGACAGAATCACCTAATGACACATTTTTTGGAAGATAATCTACCTTTAAATTAGGCATGATTCTACTGGATTAGGACAGAGAGCCTCTTTAGGACGCTACTTGCTAGACTTTTTAGTGAATCTGTGAGGACGCATTAAACTGTAAGCTAGATGGAGAGAAGGTGAGTTTAGAGTTAAGGGAATTTGGAGAGATAAGGGAATATTGAGCTTATTTTAACTTTGTCATGAGCTGTCTGTCCTCTGTTTCTAGTCTTGGACTCATAGGACTATGCCAGAAGCCAGTAAAATATTAGCAATTCCTCCACATCCAATCAGTTATTAAGTTCTGTTGATGATTTTTCCTAATTAACTCTCAATTTTTTACCGAAAGCTTGGTCCTTGTCCCCCATGCCAATTCAATAACAAGGACACGTTTTTGAGAACATGGAGAAAGGTTTATTGCTTTGCTAGCAAAGGAAAAACACAGGGGACTTCAGTCCCAGAGGCTGTAATTCTGCCCATCCGGAGAACAGGGTTTTGTTTTGTTTTGTTTTTTTTAAAAGAAGTGATTCATTCCAGGTGTGCCCTGTGGGGGGTTCTGATTCACTTGTTAATTTGGGAGGTAACCCTTAGGTCTTCTGGTGCTATCTCTGAAGTCTGAATTACTTGGTTCCTGTGGTGGGTGTGTGCTCAAAGACGGAGAACTCTGCCTGGGATGGGAAAAAAGGTAATCCCGCCCTCCACCCCAGGTTAGGGAGAGGGAGAGGGGGAAGAGGAAGAGAAAATATGTCCTTTTAAAAGGAAGCCTCAGAGTCAAAGCATTAAGGGTTATATTCAAAGCATGAGGTGGAACCCAGTTACAAACTCTCTCCTCTAGTTACCTGTACTATTACTTGTTAAATAGTATGGATTCCGACTAATCATTTAACACAGAGATGATTGCTGTAGGCCTTTGCACAGTTTCCCCTGTTTTCAGATTTTCATTGTACCCATACATGTTCCACATGGTTACCAGAAATCATGCTACTTCCCTCCTCAAAACCGTCATTTAAATGGCTTCCGATTGCCCTTTGTGAGCTCCTCCTTGCCTCTTTTTTAAAAGTCATCTCCTGCTGCATTCCTGTCCTCTATTCATACAGGAACAATTGGCAATTCCTTAAGACACTTTTCTTTAATACCTCTAAATCAAGCCTATGCTGCGTCTTTGAGCTGGAGTGTCCTTTTCTTCTTTAGGGTGCTCAGCAAGCCCCTAAATATCCATCAAGATTAAGCTTCATGCGAATCTTAGGAGAAACTGTCCTAGATAACTCCTTCCTTCCCACAACTGTATTTTAATACTTAACACATTTTATTATAATAAATCACTTACATGCCTTCTTTCACCAATGAACACAGCTTCTGCCTTCAAGGAGCTAGGTCTAATGGACAAGAAGATAGATAGGTAAAGAGGGTAAAGATAGGGCCTGAAGATGCAATATACTAAAGGTTTCAAAGTGGGATGCCAGCAGAGTCTATATGGTTTATATATATGGTTTCCAGAGTATTTTAAAAGACAGCATAATGAGATAGGTTTTTTGATAGATCCATAGTATAAACTTTTATACCCATTGTCTTACCTGTGATCTGCTTCTTACATTTGAGCTTACAAATCTTGCTATGAAGGGAGGAAGCTATAGGAATAAGCTTCTAAAGGAAATTATGAGGGGTTACTTCTGGAGTTTAGGTGAGAGGGTTGCCTTAAGGGAGATTGTTTTTTTCCTGCAACTAGAGGGAGAAATGAAAAAAAACAGTATATAAAATCCCCCTGGTAGAAGTCAGAAACAAAAGGGCTGATGTGTCATGTTCTCATTAATTTTCAAAAGGTGGGAGGTATTTTTTTCCATTGACAAAAGGGCAGGTAGGAATTTCATAGAAGTGTTACAGAGAGAACAAATTCTAGAATAATCAATCAAATATTGTGATTACTGAGAGAGATCACCTATGTTAGTCAAAAAATTAGTTGTGTGAGAGCCAGATTGAAATCAGAAAGATGGAATGTTTTTCCTTTGTGTATCTGGTGTTGATTAGAAGCAGAAAGAGGCATTTGAAGCCCTCCTGATATTGACCTATCATCTGTTTGCTATTCATATTTATAAATTTTGCTTGAATAGTCAAATTGGAAAACTGCTTATTATCTGAACATAACCACCCCCTCAGCCTCAGGTAGTGTTGCTTCTGACTTTGCTTATTAAATCATTCGTGTGTGTGTGTGTGTGTGTGTGTGTATGTATATATATATATATATATATGGCTTTCTTTCTTTTGTAAACACTCTGTCCATAGCCTTTCTATGAAGCCTATCTTCATATGATTCCCAAACCCTCCTCCTCATTTCCACCTAGTAATTTATCTGAAATCCTGTAGTACTTTATTTTTAACTTTCTTATGGAATCATTTTCTACTTTATCTTATAGTTCCTATTACTTTCTGTATTTCTTAAGAGCTTCTTTTATGGCATTCCTGTTTTACTTTATAGTAATTTATATCCTTGAATAATAGTCTCTCTCATTCTATGGGTCTGTCTTTTTATGTCCATGGTATAGATTTTGAAAAGGTACATATTTTTAGTACAGGTCATAGGTTCAGAGGCAAATGGACCTGAGTTCAGATTCTGACTCTGCTGCATGCTAGCTATGTGACCTTGGATAATTTACATAACCTTTCTGAACCTCAGTGGCCCAAAAATGAAGATAACAATGTTCAATTTAGGATCATTTTGAATTATATCATTTGTATTTAGCATATTTAACTGATAATCTTTGTAATAGTAGGTTCACATTGTTTTTGTTAACTGTAGTGAATGCTACAAATGCTTGGTATGAAGGACATAAAGCATAAAGATAAGATCGTGAGCTACTTTTTTCTTTTTTGATAAGTATCCTAGATATGTGCTATTTGAAGATTTAAAGGGAAAAGTAGGATTTGTTCTGGGTCAAGAATGGTGGGGAGGATTCAGATGAATGTTAAAAGGAGACTCCCTTGCCTATTTATTAGAAGCTATATGTTATTTCATGTGGATTATTGCTGGGATTTGAGAAAATTTTTTATAAAGATTCATATGGGATCTTAAGTTTATACTGACAAGGTTACTTTAAAGATTTAATAACGTTTTTGAGGATTTTTTATAGATAATGTTTATAAAGGAAAAGGATAAAATATCTTCGGATAGATATCAAAAGCTAGCAAAGAGAATTTGGTGTAGGGCAGAGATAGAAAGAACTGAAAGACTTTTCTCAAAGGCCTCTAGTTCTAAACAAGTGTTGTAGAATTTTGTGAACCAAAGTGAATTGTTTTTAAATATTTAGTAACACGTTGTATAAAACAGATTTAGGAAACAGCTAAAATGATTGATTTGATTTTATTGCAAGCCAAGAATAATTTATCCACAGGTGGAAAAATAAGCATTTTTCTGTGGGGGAATAAAAGTAGAATTGACATGATTACACATGATAGTTGGAAAATGGAATTATAATGACCAGACCTTACAATGTTAAATATAAGTAATTTAATAACATAAATAGTTGAGTGGCTAGGGCAGCAACAGGAAGTTTTGGGGAAGTGTTTGTTTTGGCATCAGAAAGACCTGAATTTGAATTCCTGATTCACCATTCTTATTCCCTCTGACCTTGTAAGCTTCTCTAACACAGTTTTCTTTCTTTCTTGAACAAAAGGTTACTAGATACTTGTTACCTACCAGGCCGTATTCTAGGTGCTGGAATGATAAACCATACAGGTAAAGCCTTTTTAGTTGAGGAAGAAAGACAATAAACATATCAAATGTATTGGCAGGTAGTGGTAAGTGCTATGAAGGGAAAAACATTTTAAAAAGCAAGATGAGATTACAGACCAGGGATATGCTGATTTGAAGGTGAGCTCTCTGAGAAAACAATATATATTTGTATTTATGAGTTTTTTTAATTGATGCTTAGTTATACAGAATCATAGGTTTCATTATGGCATATTAATACATTCACATAATACAGTTTGATCAATTTCATTCCCCAGTACCTCCCTTTGCCCTCCTCTCTTGGTATCCCTTCTAGTTTCATGTAATCCTTTACCCCTACTTTTTTTTCTCTCTAGCTTCCACATATGAGAGAAAACATGTGACCCTTGACTTTTTGAGTCTAGCTTATTTCACTTAACATGATACTCTCCAGTTCCATCCATTTTCTTGAAAATGCCATAATTTCATTCTTCTTTATGGCTGAATAAAACTGTTGTGTACATATGCCACATTTTTCTTCTCTGTTCATCTGTCAATGGATACCTATTCTGGTTCCATAACTTGGCTATTGTGAATTTTGCTGCTATTAACATGGGTATGTATGTATGTTTGTAATATGCTGACCTTAATTCTTTTGGGTAAATACTGAGGAGTGGAGTAACTAGATCATATTGTGGTTCCATTCCTAGTCTTTTGAGGAGCTTCCATACTGATTTCATGATGGCTGTGCTAATTTATATTCTCACCAACAGTGTATGAATTCCTTTTTCCTCACATCCTTGCCATATTTATTATTATTTGTATTCTTTTTTTTCACAATATCTTTACTTATTTATTTTTATGTGGTGCTGAGGATCGAACCCAGTGCCTCACGCGCACAAGGCAAGCACTCTACCACTGAGCCAGAATCCCAGCCCCTATTTGTATTCATGATGCTTGCCATTCTAACTCGAGTGAGGTGGAATCTGACTTTAATTTTGATTTGTATTTCCCTGATGGCTAGAGATATTGAACATTTTTCATATAATTGTTGGCCAAGTACATGATATTTGAATACACCTCAATGAAAATGGAGAGAACTATACAAATATTGAGGGGAAAGCTGTGCAGAAAGAAAGAATGTCAAGTGCAAAGGCCTTGAAGCAGGAGTGTGCATGGAGTATTTGAAGAATAACGAAGAGTTCACCATGGTTGGAATGTGGTGAACAAGGGAGAGTATAGGAGTATTTAATAACCAACCCAAACAACTCGTTGAAGTGACTAAACATACAATAAGCATGGTTATTGGATCATACATTTGGAAAGGTAGGTTGATGTCATTTTAGGAGATATATGTCAAGACTTTAATAGTCAGGCACCTTAGAAGGTTTTGAACTATGCAGTGACAACCTCTGAGGTGTATTTGGAGGAACATAAATGTGACAGTGGAAATCAGAGAGATGTGGGATGAGGGCAGGGAGATCAAGCTAGGGGTTGTTGCAGTAATAAGACTCTGAACTCTGAGGTGTGGTTAGTAGAAACTAAATGGAAGGTATACATGGGGTGGGGGAAGAAGACAATATCAGCCTCAGCAAATGATTAAAAAGGGCAGAAGAGATATGTGAATCAATAATGATGAGATGATGAGGTCAGTTTGACATGGAGATTAAGGAGAAATAACTAAGATCACAAAAGCAGAAATGAAGTTTCACCATGCAATAACATTTTTTTAGCTCTTTTAGAATCAACAATGTAATTTCATAGTGTAGTTCTCTTGTTTCAGGCAAGCCTTTTAATGTTTTAAAAATACTTTGTGTACATGGATGATAAGAATATGTTATCATTCGAATATCTTTTTCCCATTTGTAAATGGAAGCCTGAACATCTTCACCAGGTAATGATGGCTACATGCACATTTAGATGACTCAATGGGATCAGATAGAGTCACCAGGTAATGATGGCTACATGCACATCTAGATGACTCAGTGGGATCAGATAGAGAAGTGCTAAACCATTTTGGTAGCATGTAGTTCTGTTTGTCAGATAAAACTTCTTGATTAAAAGACATATTTGTAGTTTTTGCAGTATTTCTAAACAACCTCATCATAGTGAAGATTAAGTAAAAATGTATGTTAATGTATCCTAAATGAGACATGAGACATTTGACTTAATAGCCTATTGCAGGACCTTTTTCTCAAAATAGAGGCAAGTGGATTTGTTCCCCCAAGCCAGTGAAGAAGGTAGCACCAAGAGTAAGTTCCTGTTAAAAGTATAAATTTATGGCCAGATTCAAAGTCAAAAATTTAAAATGTTATTGATACATTCCTTACCATAAGCTACCTCTTAATAGTAATATCCATAAAATACTATGCATGGCGGTATGTTTTTGTGGGCTGTTTAGCTGTTACTGCATGATTAAATTCAAGTTTTATTAGTTTATTAATAGAATAGTTTCTTAATGAGTACCTCATATAATATTATACTGTGTCAGGCCAATTATTTGAACATATCCTGCAAAACAAGATTAAATCTTATTTAGCTGGGTTTTTTTTTCTTTTCATAATTGTGTAGTCCAGAAGGGGGAGACAAAACATTGATTATTGGAGTTTGAAGTAGTTACTTCATGATGATAAAACATTGCTTTCTTACTCTCCAACTTTTTTTCTTATGGGTTTAGAAATTGTGGGATAGTTGCTACTGTAAAATGTTTAGTTTTATGGTGGTGACCATTTTGTTAAAAATCTAAATTCACATTTCAAGGATTTCTGTTTGGTTCCTTTTCAGAATCTCTATCTCCTTATTGAAGTGATTTTTTACTTCCAGTATTTGCCTGTGTATCTCTTTATCGAAGTGATCTTTTACTTCCTGTATTTGCCTACGAATCTCTTTATCAAAGTGATCTATTGCTGACTGGGTTTGCTCTCTTATATCATTCTTTAAGTCGCCGACCATTTTAATTATGATTGTAACAATATTTTTTTCTATTTGCCTCAACAAATGTTTTCAGTGAATAGTGTGTACAGCTTCTGAAAATTTGTTTTTTTTTCTGTTATGTTTGATAACATGTATTAAAATGCAACTTTTGAGGAAAAAAAATAAATAAATTAAAATACAAAAACATATAAAATATTACAAGATTTTTAACCACAAAAAAAAATCTATATTCAATCAGAACGAAAATAGTCAATGCCATTATTTTTAACTAGTATATATTAGGTAGAAAAACTCATTTGGTAATCAGATGAAAATAAGACCTGAGACTATTTAATGAGGGTATATAATAAGTGATCTTTTAGAAATAGCACGAACTCTATTAAAGTACCAATTTTGGTCCTTTCTAATTTCACATTCCTTATATGCGGTGAGTAGCTATTTTCTCATTTTCTGATGTTTTAACACTTTAAGTTGGCTTGTGTGTTATACATTATTTTGGTTAAGGATATGTGCATATGTTTTGAAAGTTTTTATTACTTAAATGTCCATTTTTTTAGAATAATTTCTTAATGGTCCCTTCCCTCCTAGTACATCGTCATAAATTACATTATTTTGTCATGACACCTTGAAAATTACTTAAGGGATACTAAAACAATGTAGATTATGAAATATTAGCAAGTCATCTTACCTTTGGCTTGTGGAAGTGTCTAAAAAGCAGCATGAACGTTGACATTATATTTAGACATATGTTTTGTACATTGATCATATTATTTATGAGTATGGGATAGTTTTGTTTAAAAATATTTCAATATTAGAAACAAAGATATACTTTTCATGTAGGATTCTGTGTTGCAAGTTTATTAGCTGTGTCTCTTGGTTGTGATCATGTTAGATAGAGATTTCTATTGAGAGCATTTCTTGCTGTGTACAGTTAGATAAAAGAATAGATTTAAAATCTGATGCTTGATGTAAGACATTTAGAACTAGTATAACCATTGTTTCATATTGGGTTGATCTATTTTATTTTTCAACTATGGCAAAAATTACCTCATGCTATGTAGCTGATCAAAATTTTTACCATAGTTGAAAAATAAAAAATTTACAAACAGGTAAGTGTTGTTTTTCTTTGTGCTTGTTTTTGTTGTGAAATAATCTCTACGCTATGAATCCTTTAAAGGCTCTGTAAAATTTGCTGTTCCTATTATAAAACTTAAAGTGGGAAGACATAAGGATATTTTTTCTGAGGTGATATTTTTTTGATCCTAGTTTTGCCAGCAGGGGAAAATGTGGAAGCAATCAGGTTATGATTGATGTTTAAAAGCCAACTTAACTGGGCTGGGATTGTAGCACAGTGGTAGAGTGCTTGCCTTGCATGCGGGAGGCCCTGGGTTCGATCCCCAGCACCACATACAAAGCAATAAAATAAAGACATTGTGTCCATCTACAACTAAAAAAATATTAAAAAAAAGCCAACTTAACTTACTGTGTAGCGAAATTTGTCTTTTTTTCTCACATATTTGATTCCATTTCCTATTTCAGTTAATCAGTTTTCTTTTATCTGCTTCTCTATCAGGAAAGGACTGTTTGAATCAACATTAGCTCTTTTGAATGAGATAAGGGCAAAATAAGGATTTATAAAGTGCTTCAGAATGTTTAAAGCTCTTTCATGTACTTTCTGACGTAACCAACATTTTATATGCATGTGTGTGTGTTTATTTCTGTGGGTTTGTACATCAATTTTTTTTTCAGGAAGACATTACCTTTATCCCCAAATTCCTGGAGGCTGGTTAGAAAGAGTCTGATCTTGTCCTGTGGATATTTTTAAAATGGCAGACAGCTATATGAATAGTCTTAAAAGTAGATCCTGGCCAAAGTATTTCCTGTCAGTGGTAGCCTTATAGTCATAATTTGTATTAGTATCCAATTTAGATTCTTGTATGAAATGTTTTGTGAGTCTATGGGTCTAAATTGTCACATGACTAGTGACATTAAGCATAATATTTTTAACTGGGGTCACCATAATTTAGATACCATGTAATCATTAATTGCATGTGCTATTATAGTTGCAACCACAGTTACCTGTATCAGTACAGTATAGAAACTAAAAATGAATTTTAGCATCATTAATTGAAGATATTAAAATCTGTCTGGGTTCAGTTTTTTTCTTTTTTCTTTATTTTTAAATACTGATCTGTTTGTAAATTTCTACTAACTTGTCATTGTTCTTTTCTTCAGTGAACTTGTGATCTAAGGAGAAAGTGACTGCTTACGCATTGTGATTCTTGTGCTTTGAGAACAGTAACTGCTTTGTATATTACATATAAATCACTTATTTTTATTGATGATGATGTTTTTTTGGCAGAGTGGCCATTCGTTCAGGGAGCTGTTTTACAAAGCAATTAGCTTCTGTGTCCTAGTTTTAGTATGTATATGTACATGTGTCTCTATTAATCCACCTACCTGCCCATCCTCCCAAAGTTAAATGAGCTTAAATAGGTTCTTTCTATGTTAGAAAGCTGAGAAGTATTATGAAAAACTGACACACTTTCCCCAAATTAGTTCAGAATGACTTACTGCATAGAGCGCCTTTGGTTGGAATAAGAAAAATTGTATGTTATGGGCTGAATTGTGCTCCCCACCCCCCAGTTCCTATTGTTGAAGACCTAATGCCCAGGCCCTCAGAATAGAGAAAGAGTCTTTAAAGGGTTAAATTAAAATGAGGCTATTAGGCTGGGAGGTGGGGAGAATCTCATTTTAAAGCCCGCCTTGCTAAGCAACTCAGTGAGACCTTGTCTCTTAATAAAACACAAAATAGAGGTGGGAAATGTGGCTTAGTGGTCGAGTGCCCTTGAGTTCAATCCCCGGTACCAAAAAAAAAAAAAAAATGAGGCTATTAGGGTGTACCTAATGTGATCTAACTAATGTCCTGATAAGAAGAAATTTGGATTCAAACACGAAGAAGGTGGCTTTCTGCAAGTGTGGGAGAGAGGCCTTAGAAGAAAGCAAACTTGCTGACACCTTTTATGTTGGACCTTTAGCCTCAAAAACTATGAAAAAATGTGTTTTTGCTGTTCAAGCTACCGAATCTATTGTATTTTGTTATGGTAGCCCTAGCAAACCATTATAGTACATAGTATTCATTTTGTTCTATTTAATACTTAATAATAGCTAACTTTTAGAGAATACTGCGTGCCAGGAACTGTGCTAACTGGGTTCCATATAAAAACTAATGTAATTCTCATGACAATTATTACTGCTATTTTATAGATGAGAAAAGTGGAGTTTAGAAAAGCAAGTGCATTGTATAGTGTTATGCAGTAAGTAAGTGGATGGCTAGGATTTGAATTCGGAAAGAATTCAGAGTTTGGCCTCTTACCAATACCTAAGTAAGTTTTGGTGGATTTCAGGCAGTTGTGAGTAATGATCCACAGCATGGGTGCCTATTCTCTCTATCACTGTTAAAATTTCATCCTTTCCCATGTGCTAATAGGTGATTCTTATTTTCTGGCAGCAGGAGAATACTCATAGTCATACCTACAACACCTTGAGAGATCTGCTCATGGAAAAGCTATTGTACCACACACAGCAAAATTCCTCTCTGCACATGTTGCTCTATTAGTCAAAAATGACTGAGCAGAAATGATCTTTGTATTTTGGTAGCAGGTATTTGCAAAGAGGTAACATCAGTGCAGATAAATAGATGACAGGTTTAACTTCAATGTGAGGAAAAACATAACTCCCACTTTAGGAACCAAACATCAATATTAGAAATAATTCCATTTTTGCAATGGTCTGTAATTTTTCTGTAGCCATGTGTCTAAAGTAGATTAAATATGTGCCTCTTTGAGTAACATACCATCCATGTTCACCGTTCTTATGCACTCTTGCCTTTTATAATTAATTTCAATTAAACATTAGTTTTGTTTAATTAATACTATGCAATTAAAATGCTTATAAGCTCTCAGAGGACAAGGACCATGTCTTAATATACCATAGACACTTTAAAATACACTAGGGTGTAACAGCAATAAAATAATTAAACATCCTTTTGTTCAGTCTCTACACATTGACAACTCCTCTGACACTGAACTGTATATAGACTAAAATCAGAAAGCTGTTAGTTATTTCATAATGCTTCTCAATAGCAGAGCCCTCTACCTTTGGAAATGTAGTCCAGCCTCTTAAGGTCTTTTCAGAAATAAAACTGATTTTTTTCTACTGCAATTTAGGCTCTTTTTCTCTTGATAGTTTTGCTACTGAAGACAGTTGTTCATCATTGCCCATGTAGTTTCTGTCAGAGTACTTGTAAGTTTAAGTGGCCCCTCAGTTGCTGCTTCTCATATTTCCTTTATCTTTTCTAGCTATTGCTATCTACTTTCTAATTGCTTTTAGACTGTCAGTAGTTTGGGGCCTTGGAACTGTAAGTACTACTTGATAATCTACTCAATCTAAATGTTCTCATTCACAATGTGCGCGCATATGTGTGTGTGTGTGTGTCAGAGAGAGAGAGAGAGGGAGAGAGAGAATGTGATTCCTCAGTTTTTGTAGTGGTGCTACTTTTATTGATGATGACTGTGACTTTTATGTTTAGATGTGACTAACAAATACTGTGAGAATCTTATCCCCCTTCTTTTCCCATTATCTAGGAAACTCTAAAAATGGCTTTTTATCATACCAACTGGAAACATCCTGAATATTCACCTGGACTTTGTTTTTGATTTTGTTTAGTCACAGTTTGGTAAACAAAGTGAATCACCCACACAGAGAAACTGCACATGAAATGGATGCTTAAACATAAATTATAACATGGTGAAATTTACAGCATTTGGACTTTGAAGGCCTGGAGTTTGGATTGAGGGTCCTCCCCCTCCTTTTTTTCTTTTTTGAGACATGATCTCATTTTGTTGCCTAGGCTGGCCTGGAACTTGTGATTCTTCTGCCTCAGCTTGCCGAATAGCTGGGATTATAGGCATGCACCACTACACCTCGCTTGGGCTCCATCTCTTAATGGTTGAATGATTTGGGGTAAAACAGTCAAACTTCCTTTAGCCCAAGTCTTTTCTGTACTTACTGTCATCCTAATAGAGTTATGAAGCACTTTATAAACTGTAAAACACACCATGTTTAAATCATTATAGTAACATTGACTTAAATTATCTTCATATTGGTTCCTAATATACATTTTGGAAGAATGTGTTAAACCACAGCTACTGCTAACTTATAATGCAGTCATACATCCATTCCTTCATTACTCAGTGTTAGCTTAGCAGCCAGATTTAGTTATAACCTTTATGAAAGCTCAGGTTTTCTAAGATGGCTTCTGGGCTACAGACTACCTTTAAAGTCACCATCTTTAGGAAAAGGCACAAGCATTGATGAGCCTTATCCCTAATCTTCCATCTATATGTTAAAATATCTGCATTTTAAACTGAACAGCTATAGTATCCATTTCATTTTTCATTTGAAGTCTGGCTTTCTAGCTGAATGTTTGATATACCGTATAAATTGGTGTTTTGATAACTATTTCTAAAGCTAAAGTCACATGAACTCAGAAAGGGGAAGGGTTATGTAACATGGCTATGAGATTTATGGTAGTAGTTAAGAATTGCCCTTTTTTTGGAGGTACTAAATGTGTAAATACAAAAAGTCACATCTCTTAAGTATATAGTTTAAAGCAAGTCCTTTTCAAGTTTGCTATCCTCATTATAAACTAGTACAATCTACTTCTGAAAATTAGATAATGGCGGTAAGGGAAATGGATTTGAAAAAAACAATTACTCTTACCCCTATAATCCTATGTAAACCACTCTTAGTAATTTGGTATATTTATATCCAGTCAATTATTTATTCTGCTACATACTTAAAAAATTTTAGAATATTTCCTACCACTTTTTGTAGATCATTTCCTCTTCAGAAATGAATCTCTGTTTTGGGGTGAGGTAAACTGATAGAGATAATTTTGGTAGATTATAGTTGATTATTAGGAAGTAGTATTTTAATAAACTCTAGCACCCTTTTTTTAGTTATAGTCTGGTTACTGAAAACTCTGGAAACATTTTAATGCTTTAAATAATTGTGGCATGATTTTATCTTTAGAAATGTTTGGGTATAAGAATAGTTATAGGCATTTTTTAATGTGTTTTTCTGGTTAGCTTTAAAAACTTGAGGAAAAATATCCATGATCTATCCCTTTATTGGATTAAAATAATACACAGATTGCTATCAAGATGTAAGACCAACACTAAATCTTCACTTCCTCAGATTGGTAACTATGACAATAACTTTTTCATATTTATGATACATGAATAATTTGAAAAATCTAGACATGTTGAATATATTAGTAGCAGGAAATGTATCAATGTGTCTCATGAAATTTTGTGAATCCCTACTTTCATTATTTTTGGAGGTGCTATTGAATTACTATTGGAAATGAAGCAATATTTTCATTTGGAAAAATTACTTGTATTAAACAGATGACTAAGCTGAAATAGCAGCTATAACAATTTCATGCTTTTGTTTTTAATGTAGTCCAATTATAAAATGTCACATCATATTGTATGTGAGTACACAAGTGCATAATTTTAATTTTATCTCTGAGTTATCACGTTTCAAGAAGTTGATTAAAATCACCCAAAATATTTTCTAAACTTTTTTTGTATATACAAATTAACTATCTTAAATGAGTTAAAACAAGATTGAACTTTTGACAGTTAATACCTTTATTAAAGGAATTGCCCAGTTATAATTATTATTCATTTTGTTCCTTTTATTTCTGCATATATTAGAAAATGCTATATTTTATTACAAAATCTTATATTAGCTACATATTGAATGAGAATGCCTTTAGCAATCTTCATTTTCAGGGATCCACTCTGTTCAAAAAGTTATGATACTTTATATCTCTCTGTTATCAATCATGAATCTATAAATACCCCCAATATATTTCTGAAAAAAACATTGATAGTGTTAGCCTAGAATAATGTAGGTTGCCAGTGTTTGAACATCCAGAATAGTGCTTTTTCAAATTATATTATTTTCTAGCTCTTCATCCTAGGATTTTATAGAGGTGCTTCATAAACTTTACAAATACCTCCCCTCCTCAGTTCTGTTTAAAAAGAGAGCTCTACTTACTTAAAGAGGTTACAAAACTAAAATCCAAGTTCAAAGTTCTCCAAATGAGTAACTTATAAGACTAGAGAAATTATTGTGTACAACTCAGAATGTAGCTTCTCTTCACCACTTTAAGGCTGAAGTGTTTTAAGATTGCAAGATATGCTACATTAAAACTCTTAACATTTATAGATTCTTATTTGTGAAAATCTTGACTTTCTTCCTATTATACAACTAAAGCAAAATATGTAAATCATTTAGCTATTTTGTTGAATTGGACTTGTAGCTCTTCTCTAGTGTTAGGTATTTCTGTTTGCTCAAATAGTCTTATTGCTTTTGATTGACTTATAAAATCCATTCCTACTAATGGAATATGACTTTAATATGCTTGAAAAATGATTAGAGGAAGAAATCTTTTAAACCACTGATCTTAGAGAAAATATCTATTTCAGTATGTGAATTTACTATACCCATTATTTACAATGTATGTGTGACACTTAAATGAATTTGCATTTCTACAGTGGGACACTGAGTCAGAATTTTAAAATTGGCTCTTCTTGATCTTTATAAAATAAGATAAATGGTGGAACTTAGGATTTCTTGTGCTGCTCTTATGTAAAAACAAGAAAATTTTAGTGGTCTGGATTGAGGGGTCATGAAAAGCACACTTAGCTATAAATTGTTGTGGCTAAAGTTTAGATTATGGCAAGTGGCCAAGGAGCTTTTAGGAGGGTAGCAATATCATGATCTTTCCATATTTCATATCTGTCATTAGAGTTTATATTGTCTGTAAAATCAAGGTAAATTTTATCTAAAAATCTTTTAGCCCTTCCTAAGTTGAACCATACTGATTGTGTTAGTCAGCTTTTTGTCACTGTGACAAGTATCTGAGTAAAATGTATTTAGAGGAGGAAATATTTATTTTGTCTCAGAATTTTAGAAGCTTTAGTTCATGATCAACAGACTTCATTTCTTTGAGCCTGACTTAAGGGAGAAGGTATGGTAGAAGAAGGCTGCTCAGCTTGTGTCAGCCAGGAAGGTGAGGGAAAGGGCCAGGAACAAGATATAGTCCCCAAGAGCACAGCCCCAGTGACCTACTTTCTCTCTCCATGCCCCACCTGCCTACACCACCACCTTCCAGTAGTTCATTCAGCTATCAGTGGAATAATTCATTGATGAGGTCAGAGCTCTTGTGATTCAGTCACTTCCCAAAAGCCCTATCTCTGAGCATTCCTGTATTGGAGTCCAAGATTTCAACATTAGACTTTGGGGGACACTTCACATCCAAACCGTAGCATCAATGGAATGTTTCCTTCCAACACAACCATTTTCCTTCTGATAGGATTCTCCTTCTTACCAGTACCACATTGAACTGTCCATTTTGTATCTATATCTTTATTTCTGCCCTCCTGATTAGTTTACTTTGCATAATTAGGATAAAGCATTTTGAAGTTTCATTATGTAAGCATTAGTTTCTGTGTCTTGGGGCAAAAATAACTTTTCATGCACATTTTCTAATTGTCCAAACTAGTCTTTGTATCTACAATTGAACTATTTTCTAGAAATACTATATCACATAAAGAAAAAGAAAATGACTATATAAACATAGATAAGCAATTTATGGGTAGAACATGAGATAATTTCCTTATGTGGGGAAAAATAATACATGAATTCTTTAAGGTCTTGTTTATAACTGTCTTATGCAAAGAGAATACCTCAGGTAAAGTAGTATATTGGATAATTGACTGAACTAAAGATAAGATGTGTTAAAACACATTTATAAAACAGGCTTAAGTTTTATGAAATAAAATTAAATACTATTGAAAGTAAAGGTGTAAAAATGATCATATAAGGATTTATATCCTATATGTAAATTTCCCCAGTTTCAAAGGCGTGAATCTATTCAAAAGTGTACTGTCATTTAATGCTATATAAGCCCCACTCTATAGCCTTGTTATTTTTTTAAACTTTTCTTAGGTGCTAGGATTGGATTGGGCCACAAAAGGGGAAAAAATTTCCCTGGAGATTCAGGTGTATTTGGGCTAGTTTTAGAGTAGTAGACCACTGATACATGTGTGTGTTTGTTTGGTTTCAGTTCCTTCACTCTAAGGGAAGTCACATTTTCTAATTGTCAATATATCTTTATAAACTGAGCATATTTTACTTGATAAAAATGCACTTGCATTGACCTCTCCTAAAGTATTTTGTTTCCCCCACAAAGCACCAGTTAGTAAAATCAGACCACACTGAAATCTTAGTAAACCATGGGTAAATCTTTTGATACTGGTAAAACAACCAGAACAGACATCATTCCACAGTAAAGGATGGAGTGAGGATCTACTGTAAAAAAGAGAAAAGCCCTGAAGATCTGAATAGTGACTAAAATAGAAGAAGAAGAAGGGGAGGGAGGGAGGGAAGAGGGAGGAAGAAAGGAAGAAAGAAAGAATGAACATGAGCACCAGCCAGAGCCAAGGAACATTCAGGAATTACCATTTTACATTAAGTCATTGGTTTAAAGACAAGAGAAAAAGGCAAATTCTGATGTCAGAAGCCTAGCCTTCTTGGACAGACATAAAAAGAAAAACCAGAGATGATGAAGGGAGAAAAGAGTGGAGGTGATCGATGATAGCATTCATAGCAGTCACTTGCAGATATTAAACCATTATTAACAGATACAAACTAGAGGTGGTAACGATTTTCTAGTGTTCTTTAGAAGTAGTAATTGTGATAATTGGATGGAAAGGAATGTAGTCAAGACATAGATAGAAGATCTCTGTATATCAATAGGTCAAGGGCAAAAAGACTGACAAGGCAAAGTCACAAGGTATTACCTTTTTGGAGTGAATTGCAGATAGGAATGTCACCAGTTTGAGAAACTCCTCTTTCTTGTCTCAGCTTTGATTCTGAGGATAAACTGTTCAAACGGAAAAACTTCCCTCCTTTCCCTTTATTGGAATCACTCCTCTATTTTGTGCACTTTAAGCCTGTATGAAAAAACAAACTACTGGTATCTTAATAATATGATATTGGGTGATTGTAGAACCCGTGACACACTGGTCAGTCATTTGGCCCCAGTAACCATCCTTCTGCATCTGAATTACCCCAGTCATATCTTTAGCATATTATAACATGTTCAGATCACTAGCAAGTATAATAATATATTGTAGACAGAGACATGTTTCAACCTAACACCTTAAAATAGATGTGTTGAAATGGAAACTTTCATCTCCTTAGAATATTTTTCCTAAAATGCCTCATTTCCTATTGATTCTAGGTAGGGAAGTATTCAGCTTTACTGATCTACTTCCTGGCTGTTGGAGATTTTAACATTCCACATAGGTGCACCAGTTTTCTTTGCAAATAAGGACACAGAGATTACATAATTATAAATATAAAATTCATGTTGCTAAAAATAATACAAAAGGACAAATATGTGTATTTTTGTGAGTAAGCTGTTTATTTTTATTAAAACAGGAAGATTTATACTATAATCTCATTTAATTTATTCATTTATTGTCCCCTAGTTGGAAACAGGTACCATATTCTGGTCATTGATTTCTTGTAGATGTACGGAATTGGTGATATTGATTAAAATGTAATGCAGAACTTTGGTATTTTAGGAGGAGATTCCTCCGTTCACTAAAACATTTCTGAAACAGAAATGGCAATAGTAGTGTAAAGATAAGCATTCATAATTATATGAGTTAAATGAAGTTTATTTGCATGATTATTAGATTTTAAAAAAGGTATGTAGTTTGAATAAATGAAAGCAGAGGAGATCATATACCAAACCAAACTTAAACATATCTTTCCTTTCTAGAATGTCTACATTATGTATAGGACTTGCTTAATTAGAAAGATGTGTTAGAATCATGGTCCATGAGTTGGAGAATAGTGAGGGGCATCAGGGCCTGGATGATAAGGCTGGACTTGAGTAGAGTCAAGATTATCTTAACTGACTAGATATTGAATTTTTGTGGAATAAATCATCAGTGCAGAATAGAGACCTTGGAAGTGTTAGCTGGACCTCAGATACAATTGGAGAATAGCCATTTCTGTAAGGTTGGCTAAATCATCAGAGGATCTCAAATATGATGAGCAGCAGTGATTAAGAGTGCAATCTTTGGAGTCTAACTGGACCTGAATCCTGGTAGGCTGTGTAATCTTGCTTTTCTCATTTGCAAAAAAGAGATGATAGGAAAAAAAAATACCTCTACTTCCAGGGTATGTGGAGAAGATTAAATATCAGTCATTGCCACTGTTGTCACTAGAAGAGGGAAAAGATTTGGCTTTGCATACAAAAAAATGAATTTGTTTTGCAGAAATAGTCAAATATAAGTGGAAGTATCTGCCAAACTGTGGGAGAAATTGAATAGAAAATAGGTAAAAGGGACAGCAAGAGTTTTTGTGAAGTCATTTTCTTAGTCTGTTTGTGCTGCTATAAGAGAATACCCGAATCTGGGTAATTTATAAAGAACAGAAATTTAGTTTCTCACAGTTCTGGAGGTTGGGAAGTCCAAGATGAATGTGCCAACATCTGGTACAGGGCCTTCTTGCTGCATCCTTCAGGGGGAGGAATGGAGTGTCCTAATATGGTAGAAGGACGAAGGGTAAAGAGGCAAAAGAAGGCCAAACTTGCCCTTTATAATAGCAGTAATCGCTCCCAAGAGGGCTCTGCCAAATGTCCCACCTCCTAACACGACCACAAAGACAATCAGATTTCAACATGGGTTTTAGAGGAGGGAGACTTTCAAACCATAGCATTCTTCATATAGGAGCCATAATTCAAACCATAGAGAACTTGGGACTCCCTGAGGGAATTTAGAGGAGACAGAATAAAGTGTCCAGGAGTGTATATCAGGGAGTGTTCACATTTAGAGAACAGAAAGATATACTGAAATAGTGGAGCAAATAGGGGAGCTGAGGAGCATGTCTTTGAGGACCAAAGGGAAAAAGGAGGTGAACAAAGTCAAGTGAAGATTTTCACAAGGTTGAAGAAACCTGTGTATGCTTGAAGACAGTTGAAGAAACAAAGGAATTGATCCAAGAAGTGATTGTACCCACAGGCCCTTTTCCACAGAAAAGTACTGAAAGTATCCTGTTGCTGTCAGTGAAACTTTACACTATTACATGGTATAAAAGTTATTTAGTGTGGTAGTAATCGAGAATTTGGCAGCTGAAATGAACCAAATGGCCCCCTGATAACCTCCAAAGAAGTTGCTCTCCTACTATAAGTGCTCACCTGATTACCAGGGAGTAATTAAGGTATTGTGCAGAAAGGGGCTTCTGGTAATTAGAACTTGGAATTAGTCCTGTTTGTTGTGAAGAGCTGTGATTGTAAGCAGATTTTGTAAGAGCATCAAAACCGGTAACATATAATTGATGAGCATTGCCAATGTTATTGCATAGCTGTTTAACAGAGGAAATAGTTATAGGAGATAAGCAAGATAGCCCCAAACTAAAACACTGCTGCCTGTGCTTTACTGTCACTGCTGATGATACAGTTCCTTTTACTTTACTCCAGTAATAATTTAATGTTTTGTTCTGACTCCTTATAGTATTAGGAAGAATTCAAAAGGTAGACCCTGGTCAATACTGTATATGTTATTGCTAGTAAATTTTCTTTTAATATTGCCTGTGCCAAATTTTAGAAAATGTAATAATCGAAGCTAGTATGCAAGCAGTAGCTTCTGTAATAAAATAATTTTTTATTATGTACCATGATGTAAGCCTTATTGCTTGCTTTGATTTATATGCAAATATTTCTTTTTTCTTAGAGTTTATACTGCTTTCAGCTGCTATCTTAGTTTTTGTGCCCTAGACTATCTCCATTTTTTCTATGATTACCACAATAAAATAGGCAAGCAAGAAAAATTATGGCTAGTTCCTGTCTCATTTTGCGTATTTGTTTCAGTAGCAGTACCAATCTTTTAGGCAACCAGTATTGTCAATGTCATGAATTTACAGTAAACCTGTGGAATTTACATATATAAAACATAGATGTCATGCTGGTGAATTCAACTTACAAGCCATGGAATAGAACTCTTGCAGTGAGGCTATTAGTTTCAGGTAATTTAAATCTCAGTGGGAACCAAGAAATGGATTTTGAACTAATATATTTTTGAAGTCCTCAAAGATAGGCGGTTGTAATATTCTGTGTAAAGAGAAAAAAATATCAGCAATTTTTCTAAGGTAAAGAGGTTTAAATTTAATGAAGTGATTAAAAGTAACTTCAAGATTTATTTCCCCTCTATAAACATTGTTTTTTTGTTGGCTTAAAGGAAATTTGTTTAAAAATTAGGCTCCACTTCAACATAATGTCAAATATGATGAAATATCTCTCTTAATGTTGAGGACTTTTTCTAATACGAGAAATGCAAAATTACATGTTTTTGAGGATATACACATGGCCTAATGCAATTTATTCATTAGGTCCTGTTGTCGATTAGGATGATAGACATTCCTTTCAAAGGATACTTTATACTAGCTTTTTTTTTTAATCTATCGATATACTAGATTTTTTTAAAGAATATTTTTCAGTTATACATGGACACAGTGTCTTTATTTTGTTTACTTATTTTTATGTGGTGCTGAGGATCGAACCCAGTGCCTCACACATGTGAGAGGAGCACTCTGCCACTGAGCCAAAACCTCAGCCCTATACTAGCTTTTGTATCAGGTAAATTTCTATCTTGATGAAATGTTTTGCTAATTTTAGAACTTAAAGGAAAGTATAACTATTTTAAAGTACAGATAGGAGTAATCATAGCTAATTTTAAGACTAACATTTCTAACATTTATGGTAAGTAATATTAGAGATCATCAGTTATGTGTTCCTTGTCTACATTGTCATATCATCTTGGGCAAGCTTCTCGCACATGTAATCTGGAATTATAATCATTTGTTAACTTCTGTATCTCTTTTAGGAGACTGAGATCCTTGAGTTTAGGACTGTATTTGTGTTTCTATTCCAAACAAACTTTACACAGTGCCGAGACATTCTAGGAAGGTTTCTACAATGTATATTTAAAGGATCTAGCAAGATTTAAGGACCTACCCCTGCTCCTTCTCTAAAGGTTTTGAGGAAAGATAATACCACTATTATTATCCCAGGAAACATGTAAGTTGTGCAAGTCCAATTATAGGTCAGAGAAAATGGCAATGTCCATGCTGGAATAATTAATATCTTTTTGTTTTTAGTATTTCAGGCAATGTCATTTCTAAGAGGACCATTTGTTACCATGTAAAAATTCTACTACGAGTGTAAGCCCCTTTGTAAAAGGGCTATGCTTAGTTTTTATGCTTCCATTATGCCATTACTAACATTAATTCCTATTCTCCCATTAGATCATAAGTAATTTGAGGGTAGGACCCAAGTGTTAGCCATTTAAAAACAATTCTTTCACATTCAACACTGTGCCACATATGAAGTAGGCACATGTGTCAAAGTTTACTATGATCATTCCCACTTTTGGGATTTGTTAAAAGAATTTAGAGGATCTAGAGCATAACTTTATTAACAGCTATGGTTTATTACTGTGTCAAAGTAAGGATACACAGCTGGTTCATAAGGGGAAAAAGAAAGGCAGAGTCTGGAGGAACCCATAGGCTACCTTGCTAGCTCCCTTCTAAAAGGGGTTAAAAAAAAAAGCTGTCTTCCCCCAGCAGGGTAAAGGCAGCAACATATGTGCTATGTTCCCACCTGGGGCAGGCCCAAGGTTTTTATTGGGGGCTGATCATTAGGCATTCTCTGTTTAGCATGAACCCAAATTCTAGACTCTCCAAAGGAAAGCAGGTATTCAGCATAAATGTCTTTGTTTATATAAATTAGCATGGTAAACCCTCCTTATTAGTTGGAGAGCAGTGGCAATCCTCCCCAAATCCACATTCTCAGACACTAGTCAAGGGCCAACCTTGTAAGCAAACTTCTGTAGAGAATAGTTTTAGGCTTGTTACACTATTTTTTCTGCACAGCATGGCTTTGGATGAATACTGTTTTTGGTAAGAGAAGGAAACCATATGGCATTTCTTTTAGTACTTCAAAAGAGTCAAATGCTTAATTCTTTAGACAGGCAGATTAAGGTTTCTATTCTTTATTACAGGTGCCTATGATGCCTTGGTGGTTTAATTGCTTATTCGTCAACTGTCATTCTTGCTAAATTCCCTTCCTTTTTTTAAAATAAACTTCCTCCTTTAAATTGTTCCTTTTTTTTACAGTTGTCAATGGACCTTTATTTAATTTATTTGTATGTGGTACTGAGATTCAAATCCAGGGCCTCACACATGCCAGGCAAACGCTCTACCACTGAGCTACATCCCCAGCCCTTAAATTCCCTTCTTGATCCTTATGAATCTAGCAACCATAGTTGACTCCTCCAGCCCTAACCTGAGCTTGAAAGCTTGCTGAAAGTATAGTTGCTTATATTCCATGTCTTTTTGCAAATGCAGTCAGCTAGACATACTGTTGTTGAATTCTGGTTACAGATAGTGTTTATAGAGCCATATAATATTATATTGGCTTTAATATTCAGGCTTTAATTTTCTTTAATTTGAGTGGGGTATTCATAGAATAGGAGTTAAGAAAATAATAAAGCAAAGACAAAGTGAAGATTCTAGAATATCTGGGCATTTTGTTGTATCACGTGTTCTAAAATGCTCAAAGCTTAATTTCTGAGCTATTTAGAAAAAGCACTGATAGATGACATCTCCATGGTGATTGATAGAAAATCACCTTTGATTACTGCTTTATTGTGGTTTTCCTATGATAACATATTTTCTGATTTTCAAGGTTTCTTTCAATTGGGCTTTACCTTTCTGCTTTTGGGAATACAATTATGGCAGTTTTGAATTCAACAGAGGCCCCCCACTTATCATGAACACAGTATTTCTGGCTGATTTCAACTATTTGCAGTATTACTCGCATTTTTGCAAATGAAGAGGAGAAAAAAAGACACTTATGTGCCTTACAGAATCGTGGGTGTCAGCTCAGGCTCTCACCCAGTTAATCTTATGTTTTGAAAAGAAAAAAAAATGAAAGGTGCTATTGACAGTGAGATGTGACAGCTAACAGCAGAAGGAAGAACTATACAAATATAGTAGTCTTCAGTTATTTCACAGAGAGAAAAACAGCCTCACGCTCTTCGATGGTTTTGGAGGGCATTGCTGTATTATTATACAGAATAGAAATTGATCTTGATGAGGAGTTGTCAAGGGGAGATTCAATATATTCTTCATCAGTGCAGTCTATGTGTAATGTATTTTCTAAAAGTTTCCATCAGGAATGGTTAGCTTCCCCCCCTTTTAGTTTTTTATTTAAAGAGATGTCTGTCAAGCACATGACATATATTCATGGATCATTGATTATGCTGGATGATGTCCTTATGAAAGCTCATGGAAAAATAGATACTTATGACTTACTTATCACTTAACATAATTAAAAATGTTAATGGGAGCAACTATAGAATAACTGCATCAAATGAATGAGGGAACATTCCAGAAATATTTGCTAAAATTTAGAATGCTTTTTTTCTTTTTCCCCTTGGCCTCACATTAATATTTCTGAGATTTGATTATAAGGAACATAATTGGTTACCAATAAAATATATTGTTTTAAAACGTTTCTGAGGCAAAGAAGTATTAAAACTTCGTTGGGAAAGGGAAAGAAATGGAGGATAGAAATAAGATAAAAGATACTTGAACCTAGTGCCATACCATGTTGAGGGGAAAAAATGTACCCTATTTTTCGGGTTTCTGGAATGTGTTTCTTTGGCAGGCTGGCAATTTTACTTATCAAGTGGGAGAGGAATGATGTCAGTTATATAAAGGTCTATTCCTGTGTCGGCCTGTCTGCTAGAAGTGATCAGTAAATGTTATTGCACAGTGTACATTCATAATAATAGAAGTAGCAAGCCCTGAATCCCTTGCAACTGGTGGCAGCAAGGGATTGGGGATCAAGAAGCCCCCACTTCCTAATACAGTTACATTGGGGGTTAATCCTCAACATATGAATTTTGGGGGAGAATCAAACATTCAGTATACTTCTATTATTATGAATGTACACTGTGCAATAACATTTACTGATCACTTACTATGTGTGCCAGGCACTGTGATAAATAAATGTTTTTCATAGATGACCTTATTTAATCCTCATTGTAATCCTACAAATTGATCATAATCATCTCCACTGTAGGTGGAGGCTAAAATTCAGAGAACGTAATCAATTAGCCTAAGGTTAGCTGAGCATGACACTGAACTCTGTCATCTCTGAACAGCTATGCTATGCTGTTTCTTACCCAAACACACAAACACACTCCCTGGGTGGCATGATATGATACCCAGTAGATTTGTTTGATTGAGAACATGCAACTTAGTCAATTTAAGAACATGCAACAAATGCACAGTGGTTCCTTGTTCTTCCAGGAATTTCTAGTAGGGGAATCTACAAGTTATAAACAAAAAGCAGACCTTTCTTTTAAGTTCAGAACTGTGGACAACACGTTGTTTCATGATATTTACTGGTCTCTATGTGGATTTGTACAGTTACTCTTCCTGGGTTATTTTGATACTTTCTTATAAGCAACCCTGATTGTTCATTTATAGACAATTCATTTATCCTAATGAAGATGGGTATTCAGAAATCATAATGCTGGAACTCTTTCATTGCTTTTGGTCTCTTAGTGCTACCAAAGCTGGAACAGTGCTCCTTTTCTCCCCAGCACCCAGTGTTGAGGTCATCTTCTTGATCACCAATCCCTTGCTGCCACCAGTTGCAAGGGATTCAGGGCTTGCTACTTCTATTATTATGAATGTACATTATTTTATGGGTCTAAGTGTATGTTTTTGGGTAGTCTTGGATTTTTCTGGGTAGTCTTGAAACTTAAGCATTTTATTTAAATTTATTTTACTTGTAAAATATGTCTCAGAGGGTTTTTTTTCTTTTACCAATGATTTACAAATAGACTTTAGAATACAACTCTTGTAAATTGGAACTGCATGCTTAACACATAGAGAAATGTGGGGATACTTTTTCTATCAGATAGGAATATTGTTAATTTGAATCCTGTGATATATATGAAATTTTGTATGCTGCAGTTAGTTTAACACTTCAGTTGTTATAAAAGCATAATTTCAGTAGTATGTAAATTTAATGTAACTTTGGAGATTAAAAAAGAGTTGGTTTGTTCATTTCAATGTTAATTTATTTAAGTTTTAGATATTTTACAATAGGTTTGTTTGTGTGGGCCTTGTAATGTCTTTTATTTCAGTTTCATTACATTTTGAAATGAGAGTTACTTTAAAATAGGCTCCAAGGAGGTGTTAGTTAAATTATTAGTAATGAGTTTGGATGCTTTGAAAAAAGTATACTTGTTAATGAATAAACATAATGGAATAGGAGTAGAATCCCTTTAAAATGCTGCTGTTACATGGTACACTACCTGTTACGATGACCGATTTTCCCGTAGCATTGTTTTACTACATAGAGTGAGTTTCAGGAGCAATAGGATTTTACTTAGACATTAAAAGCTTTGTTATTTTGGGCTGTTGGATTTTAGATTATACCATATTACAACTTCCATTAGAGGAAACCACACTTGGAAAACTAGTTCTGGAATCTTGGATAGTTGAAAGATATCAGCCTGCTTCATTATCCATTTTTTTTTGCTTCCTGTTTTGCATATTTTTGCTCGCATTTATTATGTTATTCTTTGCATTTCTATTTTCCCCACTTGTACACATAGTACAACCATCTTATAGAAAAACTGGTTAAGAAAAATAGTCTTCCCTCTCCCCATATGAAAAAAAAAAGCACTTTAATCTCATTGTCCTGAGGAAAATAGTGTTAAGGTTTGTATGTATGTGGTTTTTTTTTTTATTGTTACTCTCCATGATATTATAGTTGTCTTTCCATGACAAAATATATACAGCTACATACTTTTTAATGAGTCCATGCTATTTTTTAATACTACAGATTTGGTGGATACGCCATCCTCCAAAAAATCTGTAGACTATTTGGGTAGTAGGGAGATCCTATTTGACTTACCTTAGGGAAATAAACTGGAGGTGGACAGCATTAGAGTTATAGGGGGCATGTAGGTCCAAATTAAAAGAAGAAAGTAATAAGATAAGGGTTGATAAATGAGTAGTGAGCTTTAACAGAATAATCTTGCCTTGTAGAGAATGGAGGCTTAATGAAGGATGGAGTCCCACCAAATGCATTGACTAGATAAACTGTCATTTCAGGTGAAAGGGAAAGTGAGGGCATGGAGAGGAGGATGAAGAAATTTTCTTTGAGGCTCGGGATTGGGGGTTGATCCTGAGCACCGCATAGAAATAAACCAATAAAATAAAGGCATGCTGTCCATACATGACTACCAAAAAATAAAAAATAAAAAAAGGAATTTTTCTTACTAATATTGTTCCCTCCCAGAGAATGAAGGGGAAGTCCTCTGTCTTTGAAAGCGTATGTTTTGCATTCCATGGATATACAACAATATACAACTATTTCACTATTGAAAGACATTTGGAATTCTTTCAAGATTTTACCATTATAATTCTAAAATGAGCATGTTTATTTGTGCAACCTTGAGTGCATGTTTAATTTTTCCCTTTAGATATGAGTAATATAATTTGTGAGTCAGAGAGTATGCCTATTTGAAGACTTTTGATAACTTCTACCAAATTGCCAACCTTCACTCAAGTCTTTTGTCTTTTTTGTTTCGTTTTTATTAGGGAAATAGAAAATAACTTACATTTTGGGGTACTTACTATGTATGAAAAATTTATTTTTATCTACTTCTCACATTTTTTGAGGTAGATGGTACTCTTACTTTCTTTAAGAGGGAAAAAAAACCCTGAAGCTGAGAGGGATAAAGTAACTTGCTTAAAGTCACAGAATTTGTGTGATGTTATCAGGAGTCAAACTCAGGTTTGATACCAAAGTCTCTGGTCTTTGTACTGCATTGGATGAATCTTTTTAATTCTTCTGTCACACTTCTCTAGTCATCAAACCATGCTTTACTAAAGAATGGGTTTTCTAGACTGAGAACACAAGAGTAATCGAAATTAACATCCCAGGTTTTGTTTTTCTTTACCCTGTCCTCAACATAACCATTTTTTAAATAGATGAACACAATACCTTTTTTTTTAATGTGGTGCTGAGGATCGAACCCAGTGCCTCATACATGCAAGACAAGCGCTCAACCACTGAGCCACAACCCCAGCCCTCAACATAACCATTTAATAGCTTAGTGAGAGCACTACTGTTCTGACTAGAAACTTCAGTCTTCTCCTTAACGAGCCATATCATCTTCTTTATCAGAAAGGTAAATATGTCAGAATGTGGAAAATTCAGAGCAAGAAACCTATCCCATCCCTCAACTAAGAGGATTTTAGCTTGAGATTAAAAAAAATCAATCTGTGGATGGGTCATTTTCTACATTTGACTAATTTCAGAAAAGATTTATTGAACTTTCATATACAAAACGCTGGAATAGCTACTGTCAGGTAGGGTTATGATAGAAATGGAACCTTATTCTTACCAAATGTATAATCTAGTTCAGAGAAAAAATATACATGTGTAGACATACATATATATCCATGTACATTCATGTATTTTGTGTTGTCTTAGTCAGCTGGGATTGCTGTTACAAAATACAATAGCCTGGGTATGTGAAACAACAGATACTTTTCACAGTTCTGTAGGATAGGAAGTCCAAGGTCAAGGTACTGGCATGTTTGGTTTACTGAGGCCCCTCTTTCTGGTTTGTAGACTGTCTTCTTCACACAGTAGGAAAATAAAGCTCTGATATATCTTCCTCTTCTTATAAGGGCACTAAATCTCATCATGGGAACTTTGCCTTCAAGACCTCATCTAAACCTATTTACTTACCAAAGCGCCCACTTCCTAATACAGTTACATTGGGGGTTAATCCTCAACATATGAATTTTTTGGAGGAATCAAACATTCAGCATATAATAGGTGTTTTCTTCTTCTATTGTTATTTTTTATTATTACTAGAACTTTATGGTTATACATAGTAGTTGTGTTCATCCTGATAAACTCATACATGCATGGAAATTGATTTCAGTTCATGATCTCACTTTTCCTTTCCATCCTCCCTATTTGAGTGGCTCTTTGCATTATCTTATCCTTCCCTCCTCCTTTCCTTTATTTTAATCTAGCTTCTGTGTATGAGAGAAAACATTAAACCTTTGAGTTTCTGAGATTGGCTAATTTTACTTAGCATTATATTCTTAATTTCCATGCATTTACCAGCAATTGCCATAATTTCATTCTTTTTAATGGCTGAGTAGAATTCCATTGGGTATGTATACTACAGTTTCTGAATCCATTCATCTACTTTTGGGCATCTGGGTTGATTACATAATTCAACTATTGTGAATTGTATTGCTATAAACATTGATGTGGCTGTGTCACTGTAGTATGTAGATTTTAGATCTTTTGGGAACATGCCCAGGAGAGGGATAGTAGGGTCATAAGGTGATTCCAGCCCTAGTTTTTGAGGAATCTATAACAGGTATTTTCTTAAGAACTTAATGTAAAATAATATATTAAAATAGTGTAGTATACAGTAAATATTTCAGTGCTTCGGGCATATAGATTAGAGGAAAACTTCGGGCATATAGATTAGATAGCTAATGAGGTAGGAAGACAGAAACAATATATTGTTCATATATATATTTGTCTTAGTTTTTCCAGGCTGATGTAATAAAATAAGATAAATGGAGTAATGTATAAAGAACAGAAATTTATTGATTATAGTTCTATAAATGGGAAATCCAAGATCATGACACCAGCATACTTTATATCTGGTGAGCATTCAGTTTCTGCTTCATAGATGGCACCTTCTTGCCACATCCTCACATGGCAGGAGCAAACAAGCTCCCTTGATCCTCTATTATAAGGGTCCTAATCCCATTCATGAGGGTTGCACCCTCATATCACTTCTCCTAAATTCCTCCAAATCTTGCTACTATCACATTGGGGATTAGGTTTCAATGTATGAATTTTGAGAGTACATAAACATTCAGACCATAACATTGTTCTTAGTATAGAGCGTAGTGCCTTTCACAAAGTAGTCACTCAGTAAGGTGTGTTAAATGGATGAATAAAAAATCATGGAAATGGACTTTTGAAATGCCAAGTAGTCAGGTAGTCTGGTTGCCCAGCTCAGCTCCAGTAGGAATATTAAAATAACAGAATACCATTTTACAATCATTAAATTGCAAAAAAAAAGTCTGTATAGTATTCTCATTTTCTGCGTATGGGAGCATAATAGGTATAAACATATTGGAGAGCAAATTGGTAGTATCAATTGAAGTTGAAGATAACTATATCTCATGATACAGCAAGTCTACTTTAATATGTATATTTTAGAGAAACTCCCACCTCTGTGATTATATTAGTACCCTGGGGCTGCTATAACAAATTACCACAAACTGAATGGCTTAAACAACAGAAATTTATTATCTCATATTTCTGCAGACGAGAAATCTAAATTTAAGGTGTTGGCAGAGCTGCACTTTCTACAATACCTCTAGGGGGATATTTTTTACCTTTTAGTTTCTGATGACTCTTGGCTTGTGAATGCACAATCTCTTCCTCCAGCTTTACAAGGTCTTTTGCTTTTCTTGCTGTGACTCCTCTCTATGTGTCTTTTATAAGGGCTACCTGTCATTCAGTTTAGGGCCCTCTTATTAGGGCCCTAAAGAATTCTAAGATGACATTTTACTTCTACATATAATTATGACCATTACATAATTATGGGATATCCTTTTTTATCTTTGGGAATATTCCTTGTCCTAAAGTCTACACCATATAATACTTATGTACCTATTCAAGCTTTCTTATGATTGCTATTTGGGTGATATATCATTTTTTGTCCTTTTACAGTAACCCATCTGTATCTTTGTATCAGAAGTAAATCTGAGGGCTGGGGTTGTGGTCAGTGGCAGAGCACTTGCTTAGCATGTGTGAGGTACTAGATTTGATTCTCAGCACCCCATATAAATAAATAAAATAAAGGTCTATTGACAACTAAAAAAATATTGAAAAAGTAAATCTGGTAGACAGCATATATTTGGGTATTTTTAATGCTGTCTGAAAACCTCTTTTAATTGGTATGGTGAATTTATATTTAATGCAGTTGTTAATATGGTTGTGTTTATGTTTCCTTTTTTGTTATTTATTTTCTATCTACTCCATTTACTCTTTATTTTAACTCTTTTTCTGCCTTCTTTTGGATCATATATATTTTTAAGCATTACATTGAAGCTTACCTATTGGTTTATTAGATATGCCTCTTTGTTATGGTTTCCAGTGATTTCAATAGGGTTTACAATATGCAACTTTAACTTATGACAGCAAAGCTTTAAATAGCATATATATTTTCTTGTATGATTACCTTAAAATAGCATACTTCTATTTCCCCCATTTTTTGTATCATACATTTTACTTCTACATATAATTATGACCATACATTATATTTTTCTTTAAATTATTACATTTTAAAATAAACTGTAAACAGTGTCCTATATATTCTCTCTGTATAGTGTTCTATATACTCTTTTCCAAACACAGTTCTGTAACTCTTTATTCCTTTGTGTAGATCTGAATTTGTGTCTGTTACCAATTTCCTTCAGCCTGAAGAATTCCCTTTAAATATTTTTCATACTACAGATATTCTTACATTGGTCTTTTTATTGAAGTTTTTCATTGAATTTTTTGTATTTGTGTACATATGTATTCATCTTCATTTTTAAAGGATATTTTCACTGGATACAGAATTCTAAGATGACAGTTTTTTTTCCTTTTTGTGACTTTTTAAAAAAATCACTTTAAAGATATCATCCATGATCATCTACTGTGTGTTGGTTTTGATGAGTAGTCAGAAGTCATTTTAAAACTCTGTTCTCCTTTATGTAACATGTATTTCTGTCTACCATGCATATACTTTTGTTTATCATTGTTTTTTTTGAAAAGATGATTATGATGTACCTTGGAGATGTTTAAATTTATTGAAAAATGTTTATCTTGTTTGGGGTTCATTGAGTTCTTAATATAGGAAAGTTGATAGCATTTATCAAATTTGGGAAATTGTTGGCTATTACTCCTTCAACTATTTCTTTGTATTTATTCTTCTACTATTTTGGAAGACATCTCTATAGAAGATCACTTTATATTATGTCACTGAGGCTTGGATAAATTTTTCAGCCTTGTTTTTCCTCTCCATCCTTCAGATTTGTTGTTGCTATTGAAATTATTTTAAATTTCACTCATCTTTTCTATTACAGTATTAATCTCCTAAGCTCATATAGTGTAATTTTTCAGATATGTTTTTTCAACTCTTGAGTCCTAGTTGCTTCTAATAGTTTCTTTTCTTTTTAAATCTTAAATATACTAGTAATATATGTGTTAAATTTCTTGCTTGCTATTTCTATCACTTCTATCATGTCTTGGGATTCATTTCCATTAAGTCACATTTTCCTACTTCTTTGATAATCTAGTAATTATTTTTAGTTGATGGACCTTTATTTTATTCATTTATTTATATGTAGTGCTGAGAATCGAATCTAGTACTTAACACATGAGGCAAGTGCTCTACCACTGAGCCACATCCCCAGCCTAAAAATCTAGTAATTTTTGACTAGCTGCTAGATATTAGAATGTGACATTGTTCAATGTTGAAATTTAGTTAAAGAGTGTTAGGCTTTGTTTCAGCATGGAGTTTGTTTTGAGGTACTAGGAATTCAACCCAGGGCCTTGTGCACTCTGAGCAAGAACTCTACCACTGAGCTACATCCTCAACTTCAGTTCATTATATGCAGATTAGCTTGATTATTTTAAGACTCATTTTTAGGCTTTGTTTGCATGACTCTAAAGTAGCACTTGCTCTGGGCTAATTTAGTCCAACACCTAAAGTGTGACCTTTTTCTGGTCTATGAACGCTGAGTGAAGTCTCTCCACTCTGAGGAATGATAACTCAGATGTCTCTGATCTCCATTATGTGTTAAGTTTATTCTTCTCTGGTAGTTCTTTTTCTGATACTTGTTCTCATAGAGTCTCCTTTGTGTAGTTGCAGATTGTTATTCAGCCAAAGAATCAAGTAGGCTGCACTGTATATCTGGAATTATTTTTTGGTCAGGATTACTCTTCTTTGGTACCATGTTACATAAATCCAATCTGCCTCAGCCTCCCTGATCTCTGGACTCTTTTTTTTCCCCCAGCTCTGTATTGCTGTAGTACTCTGCCTGGTTTGTGCCCTCCCTGCATTGAAAGGGGGAAAGAATTTTCAACACAAAGCCTGCATGGCTAAGGGGCTTACTTAATTTGTTTCCTTTGTCTCAGGATCATAGCCCTGTGCAGCCTATTGTCGAACATATGCAAATAGTTATTTCATGTATTTTGTCTGATTTTCTAGTTGTATACAGGTCGAAGGCCAGTTTAGTAACAGTTACTTCTTTATGGCTAGAAGCAGAAGTCCCATCATGTAGCTTTTTTAGATGTATAAGGTGTTTAGTTGCATTTATTTATTTAATAGACTCTTGAATTTGCATTCACTTTTTTCTTGGGTGTTGCATTTTAAAAGTAACCTTTCTTAATTCGAGGACAAAAATCACACACACACAAAATGGTGTGATAATCCTATAGGTTTAACCAGTCTTTGTGTGTGTGTGTGTGTGTGTGTGTGTGTTTAATTCCTGCATGTATGAGAGGCACTTACATGCTGAATTTGTATGAAGTCTGTTTCAAGTAAAAGCAAATCATTACGATTGTGACCTAGTTTTTTTCCATTGAATTTTATTCACTAATAGTGAATGAAGTATTTTCATAGAGTATAAAGCAACATTTTATTAGTTTCTCAAATCCCTTGCTGTGCTCTTTTGCAGAATGAAATTTTTCACTATTTGTGTCTTAGTGGAGAATATAGAATATGAAAATATAATTGTCCACTTCTCTTAACTGCAATTATAATTTGAATAGTCTCACACAATGCATTTCTTTTCTTTTAGGTATAAGTGAAGCCCCTTTCGAGTTCAGATCTAAAATTAAGGACTATTTTAGATCGAGTCCCCAGGACATTCAGTTTTTCATTCTAGGTAGCACTATCTCAGTTTTACATTTCCTGTGTTGTCTCAGTAGATGGTTAGAAAAGCAATACTTCATCAGAACGATGGGTTACTGCCAGCACCCCTCTGTGAGATGGTTATTAAAAGCATGTCCTTTCCTCTCCAATTCAGAGTGCAAGGCTTTCACTGATGTTATATACTTGAGCTCTTCTGTCACTAGGGAGAGGATAGCTAAAACAGCCCTCAAAGCTGGGTTTATAGCCTTTCATATCATTTGGCATTTCCGTGAACTAGGTGAGGTGGTTCTTAATCTTTCTCTACCTCTCTATCATTAACATGGTTGATCGTCAGTGAGAGCTGCAGTCAAACAAAAATGGAAACTTTGTAATTTATGTATAGCTTTAAAAAGGCAAAGAAATGAAGGATTATTGCAGTTGGTACAGTCCCCGATACAATTAATATCAAATGCATATAAATCCTATTAGAAATCTGTCATGGGTGAAAAAGGAATATGAAAAATGCGTGACCTATCTTTATTAGATTCAGTTAGAGAGAGACCATACAGAGCTAAGGAGCTTTACGAACTGCATATTAATCATAACCAGTCTTCTGAGATAAACCTATTTCTTGTAAGTTATCAAAGCCATACAGAAGATTAGTCATTCCCTTTGGTAAAGGAATGTTTTACATATTGTTCTGAGTTTTGAACATCGCAGCTTTAAAAACTGATTAACAGATATTTTAATACTAAATATATATCTCATTGAATTATGTAGCTTAGACAGCTATTATCCAGTAATGCCACCTCAATAGGGAGATGGGCTCTTTGTCAAAACCTCTACATCATTGTTTTGTTACGTATTGAACAAGACACTCTTGGGAGTTGTATTAGAGACCAGACAAAAGAACTTTGCTATAGCAAGTCATTGTTAAATCATGCAGAAATATTTCTTTCTTAAATCTTTACTTTAAGCAACAATTGGTAGATGCCAGAACCATTTTTTTAATGTCACTTTCAATTCCTGAAGTCTTTTATCTCTTTGAGAAGGAGGAGAATTAGCTTAAGGGGACGGTTAAAACCATCATGTTAATGTACAGTATTACTAAAGATAGGGGATGCACAACAGCTATAATCTGACAAAGATAATTAAGATTGTATTTTAAAAACATGAGAGACGGTTTCATACGATTATGAAACTTTTAGATAAAATATGAGGAGTAACATGTATAAAATGGGTTTTGTGTTGTTGGCTCACAAAATTTTTGAGGTATTGAATTATTTAAGCATTTAGTTTCTGACCTTCTGTTGCCACTTGAGTGCCCACAATTTATTAGGTTATAATAATAAAAATACAGAGCTATTTCAGGAGGAAATTTTTAAATTCAATAACATATCATTTTATAGCTTTGTTTTTATATTTCTAAAATAATAGTTTAAGAAGCTACAAAAATACAGAAGCATGTATATTTGACAATTTGGTGTATAATCCCTCTAATTATTTTAAGAACTCATTACTGAAGGAAGACAAATAGAAAAGTGTATAAATCAGAAACTTACAGCTCAATGAATTATCTCAAAATGAGTGTAGCTATATACCCAGTGTCCAATTCAAGAAATGAACATTCCTAGTTCTTCTCAATTCCTACTTCTTTCATCCTCTTCAAAGACAACCATTAATTTGACTTGGAACCTTCTTCTAGTTTAGTACTATTTTTGAACTTCCATGTGTCTGGCTCCATTCACTCAACTCCATACTTATGAATCTTCACAGTCTTGAGTACACTCAATTGTAGTTTTTCATTTTATTGTTCTGTAGCCTGTCAGCCAACCTTTTCTTTAAAGGGACAGATGGTAAATATTTTAGGCTTTGAGGCGTCATATGGTCTCTATCACAACTGTTCAACTTGACTGTTGTAGCACAAAAGCATGTAAATGAATGTGCATGGTTGTATTCCAGTAAAACTTTATTTATAAAAATAGGCTTCAGACAGGATTTGACCTCACTTATAGGTGGCCATAAATACCATAAAGAAAATAAATGGAATGCTATAATATAGTACAAGATTCCATTGTATGAATATATCACAGTTAACTTGCTCATTCAGATATTGGCAGACATTTGTTTTATTGCTATGAACATACTTTCAGCTGTTTTTATGAATATGCATGCATTTATTTGTTTGGTCTATGGAATTGCTACATCATAGGGTATACATGGATTTAATTTCCGTAGTAATGACAAATAGTTTTCCAAGGTGGTGGATTAATTTATAACTGTACTGATAGAGTATATATATGCTCATTATCATTTGCTAACATCAGTCTTTTTAAAAGATATTTTCCTTACTAACTTAGGTTATACATAATATATGATGATATTTTCATTTTTAAAAGTATACTATTACAGAGTCCATATATCATTTTATATTTACCAAAACACAGAAATCCAGGTAGAAAATCCTGTAGTCTCCTCTGATTTAATCGGTTATTGTCCTTAATCTTACAATACTAAAGAATCTCCACAGCATACATTGTGTGATTTATATAGTGAACTGATTTTCATTCTCAACAAATGTCTAATAGTACCATTAGTGTAGTCATGCAGAACAAAGGAGAATATGTAAATCCTAGATAACGTAATTTCTGCACACATATTCTTATTAATAGCCCTTTCCAAGGTTATCTGTGACCATTTATCTTAGAGTCTAAACTCAAAGTTCTTTTTTCATATGTCATCTTCTTCAGAACCTTTTTGGCATTTGATACCATGCACTTTCCATTCTTTCCTGAAAGTCCTGTGCTTTCTACCTCTCTGCACCCTTGCTTCTATTACCAGCTGTCACGTCTTCCTGCCCCAGTATTTTTGCTTAACTCCTGAGTTTTTGTTCAAGGCTCTTTGTTCTTCTCCCACTAAACTTTGCCTGTCACAATAAGTTTATTTTACCAACCTTATATGATTACTTCTAAATTTATGTCTTCAATCCAGATTTCTCACCTGCTTTCTGGTCTCATATATTTTCAGATACCTAAAAGGTACCACATTTCATCTCCTCAAATTTAAATGTCTAGGGCTGGGATTGTGGCTCAGTGGTGGCATGCTTGCCTAGCACATGTGAGGCACTGGGTTTGATCCTCAGCACCACATAAAAATAAAGATATTATGTCCACCTACAACTAAAAAATAAAATATTAAAAAAATTAAATGTC
>CM053417.1:48491961-48502362 GCA_028644305.1 Xerus rutilus | reverse complement strand
CTCACGCTTGTAATCCCAGCACTTAGGGAGGCTGAGACAGGAGAATCGCGAGTTCAAAGCCAGCCTCAGCAACGGCGAGGCGCTATGCAACTCAGTGAGACCCTGTCTCTACATAAAACACAAAATAGGGCTGGGGATGTGGCTCAGTGGTCGAGTGCCCCTGAGTTCAATCCCCGGTACCAAAAAAAAAAAAAAAAAATTAAATGTCTAATGTGAAGTTCCTAATATTCATATTCAGTCTCTCTCCCCTCTTATCCATGTTGTGTACCACCTTAAAGTCTGAACTTCCTCTTTTCTCCACATAGCAAATATGAATAGAAATAAGTGTTTTAATAAGCTTTGATAAATAGCAAAGAATTGAACAGTTTCTCTTATTCATTAAGGTAAGGGAAGGATTACCACATTTTATGTAACTCTTATTAGGAAAGAGATTTGTTGTATTCTAAATGATATGAAATATTGTTAATTTTAAGATTTGTTCACCAAATATAAATCATTTTACAGTCCTAATTTGGGTTAGTTAGGCAAGTTAATTTTGGAAGATGGTGCAGAAATAGTGCTAAATCATTCTAATTGAACAATGATAATAGTTCAATTCTTTCTAGTTTTCCAAAAATAAAGTTAAATATATACTAAATTTTAAAAATAATTTATTCAGTATAAATAAGTGATAACTATCACTTTGAAAAAGTAATTGCTTTGGGTAGAAAGAAAAAGTATGTCTTTCTACTGAAGCACTAATATCCTCTGAATCTAAATGGAGTTAGTTTAAAACTTTTGAAAACACATAATTTGTCAGAGTGTCATTTTCAAACTTATAAGCCCTTAATTTCATAGGGAATGTGGAGAGTCACTGGATTTCTTTAATGTTCCCTGATCTACTACCAAGAAATGGGGTTACACTGAGGTGAATTCCCTGGTAATAATCCCAGCGATTAGTTAAAACAGTTTTTTAGTGTATATATTTGTGTACCTACTGTCTTCCAAACATCATTGTAGTAGTGATAATACACACACACACACATTCATACACATCCTTCTGTATTTAAAATGTGTATTTTATATACATATGCATTTACTTACACACACACACTCACTCCCCCCCCCCAAGTATATATGCTGTGGAGCAATGGAGAAAAGACATAGGACAGGCAGGGAGTACCATGGGTGAAGGTTGCAATTTTAAATAGGATGATGAGGTAGGCCTTGTAGAGAAAGTGGTATTTGAATAAACCTGGGAGGAACAAGGTAAGGGAATGAGCCAAGGGGATTGATTATATGGTCTTTTTTTAGTTGTTTTTTAAATTAACTTTTTCCTTCATTTCTGAAGGGATGCAGTCTCTAAATTATTTAGTAGATCAAAACTTAAGAAAAACTTGATACACTTACATTTTCTCTTTTTGGTAGTATAAGGGGACCATGCTAGGGAAAAGCTAGTCCACTCTAAGGAGTGCTGTGGCTGGGCTCTTTTTTTTGTTTTTTAAAATATTTATTTATTTTTTAGTTGTAGGAGGACAGAATATCTTTATTTTATTTTATGTGGTGCTGAGGATTGAACCCAGTATCTCACGCGTGCTAGGCGAGCACGCTACCACTGCGCATAACCCCAGCCCCTGTGGCTGGACTCTTGTCTGACTCTCAGAGCTCTCACTGGGTAACAAGCTGCCACAGTCATGCAGGATAGAGTATTCGGTGTAATGTGTCCATACCTCATGCAAATGACTTAGATTGAAAACATCCCATTACCTCAGGCCCTGAACTTGGCTCTTTTTAAGCACAGATTTTCTATTCTATAAAGCAAATGAGAGATAATATGAGAATGTTTACTGGAAAATTCTAGGTAAAATACTGTATAGGTGTTGTAACAGTGAGTCTTTGGAAATGTTTCTTCTAATGTTATTATGTGTTGAGTGGAATAATGCTGGGTATTTCTGGTTAGGTAAAGGGGAAGGCAGATGAGACCTCAGAATAGCCCTCAAATCACACAGTATAGAAAATTACCTTTATCCAATTATGTAGAATCTGCCCTCATTGCTGACTTTCCCCATTACCGCAATCACTATAATTGGGAAACATGGAAAGCTTAGAAACTGAAATTTGAGTAGAGAGCTCTTAGTTTGTTTTGTTGAAGGTAGCTATCATTGGAATAAATACAGGTGTAGTTTTACTGATTAGTGATTTTTTTACTCAAAAATCTAATAGTTGTATTATGAATTTTTACTTCAGTATTCAGAATTCTAATCTATTTTGCCAATATTCCTTTTTACTTAAGTATAATTGTGCCAATACATCCTATTTTCTAGTATCATACTTTATCACTGATAGTTAAGTTACAACATCCAGGTTTGTAATTTGAACAATTAGACATTGTAAAATAGATTTTCTAGATTATAGCCAAATATGACCCCATACACTGTTGCTTAGTTTTCTGGTTTCTGTTTAACTGGATTTAGTATTTTAACATTAAGTGCATTTGCATTTTTATTATCCAGTTATTTATTTTTTACTCTTGCAAAAGGGAAGATAGTTGTAGATATCCTGGACTGGTTGGTGAAGACAAAGCCAGGTTAATAATAATTCATCTTGGCCAGTGAACAACTTTTGTTTGGTACCAGGGATTGAACCCAGGTGTGCTTAACTACTGACCCATACACCAGCCCTTTTATATATATATATTTTGAGACAGAGTTTTGTTACGTTGCTTACGGTCTCACTAAGTCGATGAGGCTGGCCTCAAATTTGGCAATCCTCCTGCCTCAGCCTCCTGAGCCACTGGGATTACCAGCGTGTACCACCATGTCTGGTGCCAGTGAACAACTTTAAGGAAGGCAGGGAACGTTGATAACTGTGATAGGTCCACAAAGATAGATTCCAGTATTGAAGAGGAATAATCAGTAGTGTATTGTTAAAAGATTAAAAAGCACATTTGAAGTTTTAAAGAGTTTATTTTAGCAAACAGATTCATGTGACAGATAAGGCCAGACCACAAGCAATTTTGGGGCTCCACTCAAAGGACTTGAGGGGAAGGTTTTTTATTGGGATGGACACTGAAACAGGGAAAGGAAAATTCTTGATTGGTGCAAGTGAAGCAGTAGCCTTATTTGGATCACTACAGTAAAATGTCCCTAGTTAGAGGTGAGCGCAGTTTCTGATTGGTAAAGCATACGTTTCATTTTCAAAGAAGGTGATTGTTTACTTGGACTTGGATTGGCTTTTGGTTTGTGTACATGAGAACCCAGGATACTAGAGTTGCCTCAGTCTAATGATCTCCCAATTAATTACTTTAACACTAAGAATTAGGAAACAGACCAGTAAGAGTCTGGACTAAGAAACAAGTCTTAAAATACCAGGCAGAGGAAAAAGTGCACCAGGAATTCATGACAACTTGATATGGAAGTAGTGGTTTAAAACCATGGACTCTTCCATCCAGGAACATATTAGTGCAAGGACATTCAGAGAGCACCTGGTTGCTGAGTCTCACATTGACAAAAGGAGAGCTCCCACATGTACTGTCCACAATAAATGAGATTTAGTACTATAGAAATATGCTCCCTTCTCCCTTGAAAAACTCTCTTTGTGGACCTTATATATGTGAGCCTCCTTTGAGGTTATTTTTCTTACAAATCCCAAATAACTAATTATTTCTCAAAAATTGGTGTAAAACTGCGTATTGTTTGACCCATTCTTAAATGGGAAGATTTGGTTTCATAATGTTGTGTATTACTTATCACTGTAATTCTCAGGTATTTTAATACTAGCGCCATCCTTTCCATTCTCTCATTTAATAAATACTTAAAATAGAGAAAACTCCACCTAGTATTAATTGAACTCAAAAGAGGCATAAATATGGAAAAAATAAAGAATGTAATGATAAAATTTATACAATTCCATGTAATGCACTAGTACCTGTATCATTTAAAAGCTAATTATTATTCTAAAGTTGTAGTGGCAAAAGGTATTCTACAGGTAGAAGTGAAATTTTTGTTTATTCTTTTCCTGTTCCACCTCATAGTTTGCATATACCTCCAAAGTTGGTTTGAATTTTGCCTGTTTACATTAAAAAATGTATATACTTCACATAAGTGTGGTGATGCTTAATTGTCCATTAAAGAAGACATTTTGCATTTTAAACATGAATGCTTCCATACTCTAAACTTATTTTTATTAAGACATTTATTCAAGAAAACTGTACCTGCACAGGAAGCAGTAATGTGGTTGTTTTTCAGCTACTACTGTCAGGAACTTAGATGGAAATACATTTGCAGTACTATATTAAAACAAAAAAACTAACAAAATCTAGCTAATACCAAAAATCATCACTTCCATTGAACTGTAAGATTAGAGTTTGATTTTATGACTTTTTTTTTTTTGGTACTAGGGATTGAACTCTGGGGCACTCGACCACTGAGCCACATCCCCAGCCCTATTTTGTGTTTTATGTAGAGACAGGGTCTCACTGAATTGCTTAGCGCCTTGTCATTGCTGAGGCTGGCTTTGAACTTGCAATTCTCCTGTCTCAGCCTCCCTAAGTGCTGGGATTACAGGCTTGCACCACGGCGCCCGGCTAATGATTTTTATGACTTTTTAAGGATATCACCTATACATTCTCCCACCATTTCTACCATTTCATCTCAATTTTTCTTCTACTAATGACTGATTTTAAATTATACAATGCCAAGGATCTTATTTTAACTCTGATCTCCATTCAGAAATACTTTTTATACTGCCTTGAATAGTACCATGTATTTATATATTTAAAAGGTATTTTAAGATGTTCTTGGGAAAGATATTATTAATTGCTTATGCATTAATTCATTGATTGACATATAATGTAGAAAATCATTACATTTTTAGACTCGTAGTCACACATTTTATTGCCTGATATTCCATGACAAGTTTGCATATTGCTCCTTTAAGCAGTTACTGTAAAAATGCTCTGTCTTTACTCCCTTTATCTCTTCCTCTTTATTCCAGCCTTTCTGAAGACTTAAATATGGTCTCTTATTTTCTTCATAGTCATGTAGTAGTGGCTTCATGTTCCAAAAAAACAGTAACCTCCCTTTTTCAAAGCAGGAATGAATCAATATGTTTGCAGAGTCCAGATGTATTTAATGTGGCTCTCTTTTTTCAAAAAATTATGCTAAAATGATATGAGCTCTACCCTCTTAAAAAATTTTAAGTTTGCAGTAGAATATTGTTAACTTATAGATACAATGCTGTACAGGAGAACTCCAGAAATTTTTCACCTTGTATGATCAAAACTTTATACCATTGAACAATTCCCCATCTCCTCACTTAACTGCAGACCTGGCTACCACACTTCTGTTTTCTGCTTTGATTAGTTTGACTATTTTAGATACATCATATAAATGGAAGCATGCAGTGTTTGTTCTTCAATGATTAGCTTATTTCAGTTAACATAGTGTCCTCCAGATTCATCCATTCTGTAGCAAAATAATAGGATTTCCTTCCTTTTATGGCTGAATAAGATTCTTGTATGTGTATGTTTTCTTTATCCATTCATATGTTGGTGGACATTTAGGTTGTTTCCATCTTTTGGCTATCATGAATAATGCAGCAATGAACATGGGTGTACCAATTTCACTTGGAGATTCTAATTTTAATACTTTTGGATGAGTACACAAAAGTGGGATTGTTCCATCTTATAGTAGTTCTATTTTTAGTATTTATAGGAACTTCCATACCATTTTCCATAGTGGCAGCATCATTTTACATTTTTAACAACAGGGCACAAAGGTTCTGGTTTTTCATAGCCTCACCAAAATTTTCTTTCTTTTTTTTTAATAATGGCCATCATGACAGTGAAATAATTTATGATTATGGTTTTTTAAATTATATTTACTGGTGATTCGTGATGTTGAGTATATTTTCCTATACCTGTTGGCCATATGAATGTCTTTTTTTTTTTTTTTTAGGAATGTCTAATCAAGTCCTATGCCTATTTTTGGGGGGAGGGGTGGGTACCAGGGATACCCAGGAGTGCTTTATCACTTATCTACATCCCCACTCCCCACCCTCCTTTTTGAGATAGGGTCTTACTAAGTTGTTTAGGGCCTCTCTATATTGCTGAGGCTGGCCTCAAACTTGGAATTTTTCTATCTCAGCATCCTGATCCACTTTTGCCCATTTTAAAATGGTACTATTTGATTTTATTAACTGCTAAGTTATAAGATTTTCTTACATATTTTTATATTAACTCCTATCAGATATATGATTTGCAAATATTTTCTCTCATTGCACTTGTTAGCTTTCACTCCGTTGATTATTTCCTTTGATATGCAGAAGGTTTTTTAGTTTGGTGTTTTCCCAGTTTTCTGTTTTTACTTTTGTATGTTTTGGGTGTTATATCCAAGAAATCATTGCCAAAACCAATGTCTTAAAGCTTTTTCCCCTTGATTTCTTCTAGAAGTTTTATAGTTTCAGGTCTTATATTTAAGTTTTAAACCATTTTGAGTTGATTTTTGTGAAGGATTGATTCAGTTTCCTTCTTTTGCCTATGGACATTTATTTTTCTCACCACCATTTATTGCAGAGACTATTCTTTCCCTATTATGAATTCTTGGCACTCACAGAAGATCATTTGACTGTATATGATTGAGTTTATTTCTGGAATCTTTATTCTCTTCCATTGGCCTATATGTCTGCATTATATTGTTTTGATTTTTATAGCTTTGCAATGTGTTTTGAGATCAGGAAGCTTAAGGCTTCCAGCTTTGTTCTTCTTGAGGTTGTTTTCTCTTTTTTCTTTAATTTTATATTCTTTATGCCTCCTTTTTTTAAATTGGTGATTGAACCCAGGGTGCATAATTATTAAGCCACATCCCCAGCCCATTTTTATATTTTTATGTAGAGACAGGGTCTCACTGAGTTGCTTAGGATCTCACTCAGTTGCTGGCTTTGGTCTTGTGTTCCTCCTGCCTTAGCTTCCCGAGCTGCTGGGATTACAGGTGTGTGCCACCATGCCCAGCTATTTATGGCCCTTTTAGTTCTATATTTGTTACAGGATTGTTTTATATTTAACTGTAAAAGTTACTATTGAAATTTTGCTAGAGATTGCATTGAGCCTGTGGATTGTTTTGGTGAAGTATGAACATTTTGACAATATTATGTTTTTTAATCCACAAACATGGTTATCTTTCCATTTCATTGTGTCATCTTTCTTTCAGCCATGTTTTGTAGCTTCCAACTTCATTCTTTTGCCTATGGACATTCATTTTTCCCATCACCATTTATTGAAGAGTCTTTCATCTCTTTGCTTGAGGTACTTTATGGTTTAGAATTCCTGAGAAGTACATATATAAAATCTAATTGTAGCCTGTTTCTCCATAAATATTCAGAAGCAGAACAAACCTGTTCAAGTAAGCATTTTTGTTTCTAATTCATCATTTGGAACTTTTTGTCTATTCTTTCATTGTTTTATTCATTGATTCATTCAGGAAATTCTTATGCACTGAGCACTCTTCTAAGTGCTGGAGATATAGCTATAAACTAAACAGACAAAAAATTCATTCCTTTAAAGAAATGACATTTTAGTGAAATTAAACTTTAATCCAGTTTAGTAGACTTTTGAGATGAATAAAAGGAAAGGATTGTTTCCTCTTGCTACTTCCTCCCCACGAACACCAAAAGCTGGTTTATTTTCATAATCTACTAGCCTACAGCACAATTTGTTATGGCAATAAGAAAGATAAACAGACCAGATCCAAATGGCAAGAACTCTTATCCACTTTTCATTGTATTAGAGAATATGAGCAAGAAAAAATGAATAGAAATATAGTTTGTTGATTGTAAAATATTTTGCAAGCAAGTTTATGTTTAAAATAAGATATAGTCATGGAAACTTGATCTGTTCTTAAAAGTTATCATTTTGGTTTTCAATATAAATAAATTGCAAGCCAGTTAAATGTATTTAGTAAAAAAAGTTGAACTGTATATTACAGTGTTCTAAAAATGCTAGAGATAAAGCACTGAACAGTGTCAGGTGCTGTGTGGTGCATGTTTTTAATCCCAGCAATTTGTGAGGCCGAGGTAGGAAAATTGCAAATTCAATGCCAACCTCAGCATCTTGTTGAGACCCTAAGCAACTTAGTGAGAACCTGTCTCAAAATTAAAAAATAAAATAAAATAAAAAGGGGCTGAGAGTATAGCTCAGTAATTAAGCATCACTGGGTCGAAGTGAACAGATCAACAAAAATTCTTGCCTTCTTGAAGCTTATAGTAAAGAGAATAGGGAAACAAGTAGTTAACTAAGAAAAAAAATAATAATTGGTGCTGTGGAAAGAATTAAAATGGAAAGATGTGATAACAAGGTATTTACTTTCAATGTATGTCCAGAAAAGCCCTGTTATGGTCTAGTGATTTGTAATCCCAGACCCGAATGGTATGAAGAGACCAGCCATTTGCAAATCAGGAAGAATTTTTCAGGCTGAAGGAACAGTTAAAATAAAATTAACATGGAAAGTACTTTACACTGTTTCAGAATAGGAAGAAAGCCAGTTTGGGTGTGAATATGAGAGTCAAGTAATAGGATAGATTACAGATGAGGTCTGGTCTCATTCCTGACAAGGTCAAGTAGTGCTATTCACATATGTCAGCTGAGCTAAAACTTATATCTGTCCTTACAATAAAATTGCTTCTCAAGTAGCCAGTCCTGAGTACTGTCCAGGTGCTCATAAACCAAAAAGGAAATCATTGTAATTTAAGCTTTACCAAGTAGTGAACACAATTTCATGTTCCACTCTTTCATTTTAAGTTATTTGTTTTGTATTCTCCTTTGCTATTTTTCCATTGCCTTTTTGCCTTACTCTACATTTCAGTCCCTGAGTTCCTTGCATGGGTGCACACAGAGGGAGCTGTGACAGTTCTTTAGCCAGCGTGGGGGGTGGGGTGGGGAGCGCAGGAGTCTAGAGCTTTCTAATTCTTTAGATGGGTATGCAATCAATAATGACCACATCCATGTCTCACAATTGTTAGAGTCAATCATTTAACATTTTTGAGGATACAGTAGTCTCTTCTTTTCCATGGGATATACATTCCAAGACCCCAGTGGATGCCTGAAACTGTGTATAGTCAAACCTTCATATATACTGTGTTTTTCCTATATATGCCTACCCCAATCAACTTCAGTTTATAGTTACAGTAAGATATTAACAGCAATAAGTAATAATGAAAAAACAATTCTTGCAATACACTGCAGTGAAATTCATTTAAAATTTACGAATTGTTTATTTCTATAATTGGCCATTGAACACTTTCAAACTGCTATTGACTGTGTCTAGCTGAAATCATGGAAAGTGAGACTGTGGCTAAGCAGGGGACTATTGTATTAAAATATTGGAATTAAATAAAACCACTAAAGAATATACTAATGACTTTTAATTTTTAATGAGTTTCTTTTAAAGTTACCTTTTGGCTGAAATGTAACTTTTTGATCTTAAATCTAGCATCAGTCACTCTCCCATAATTTTAAGACTATTTGGTTCTATTATATAGCTTTTATAACCTTTGAAAGTAAGAGACTGAATGTAACTCTGATAGTTGGATGTCACTAATACTGGTACTGGATCTGACTTTTAGCTTTTAAAAGTTATTTTCACTTTGGAAACATTTTAAAGATGCACTGAACTCTTTTTCTAAAGCTCTATAAACCATTTATATACACAAGACACAGTAGCATAAGTCTCCCACATACAAAGCTCACAACAGGCAAAATTTTATATGTCTGCTTTAGATTTTCCTGTCAAATACATTGTTTTGGCTGCTTTAAAAGCATCAAAGTCATTTCTGCTAGGTTGTGATTTTTTTTTTTTTGGTCTGGAACTTTTGAAAGTTTCTATATTACTCTTTCTTAGATTACATATAGATTATAAAGTGCACTTAAATGTTATGAAAGATGGGGATCTTGTAGACCTTCTGGCCATAATAAACCATCAAATTCACATTAAACTCTGCTTTTTTATATTGTCAATTTATCTCACTAATATAAAAATGACTATTATGCAATGATACAACATTAAACAAAGGAGCAGTGGATTTGGTTTCCTGAGCAATGTGTTCTTCTCTTTCCTATCTTCTCAGTACCCACTGGCTTGCCGTTGGATTATACATGAACTTAAAAGGAACTTGGATATATAAATTGTGCACTGGAGTTGTTTGATCAAAATATTAACTCAAAAGAGTGGTTTTTTTTTTTTTTTGGTACCAGGGATTGAACTCAGGGGCACTCGACCCCTGAGCCACATCCCCAGCCCTATTTTGTGTTTTATGTAGAGACAGGGTCTCACTGAGTTGCTTAGTGCCTCGCTATTGCTGAGGCTGGCTTTGAACTCGCGATTCTCCTGTCTCAGCCTCCCTAAGTGCTGGGATTACAAGCGTGAGCCA
>CM053417.1:48434126-48491461 GCA_028644305.1 Xerus rutilus | reverse complement strand
TTTGGTACCAGGGATTGAACTCAGGGGCACTCGACCCCTGAGCCACATCCCCAGCCCTATTTTGTGTTTTATGTAGAGACAGGGTCTCACTGAGTTGCTTAGTGCCTCGCTATTGCTGAGGCTGGCTTTGAACTCGCGATTCTCCTGTCTCAGCCTCCCTAAGTGCTGGGATTACAAGCGTGAGCCACCGCGCCCGGCTTCAAAAGAGTGGTTTTGATGACTTTGAGCATGTATCATAAGAATTTTAGTCTGAGAATTAGGTGATTACGCATGTAGCTTTCACAACTACTGCTAATGGCATATTCATGAGAATGAAGGGAAGGGAGAGAGGATGGAAATGGGAATAGGAATAAGAAAGACAGTAAGAATGAATTGGACATTACTTTCCTATGTTCATATGTGAATACATGACCAGTGTAACTCCATATCATATGCAACCACAATAAAGGGTTCCTAATTGGAATAAGTATACTTATTCTATGTATGTTTATATGTCAAAAGATACTGTCTTATATCTAGAAAAAACAAAAATAAAACATTTTAGAAAAAATTTTTAAAATGTCAGAAGAGCTATTGCAAGATAATTCTTTTTTAAAAAAATTTACAAATTTATAGAGACATTTCAAATGAGTAGAGTGTCACTCAGTTGACAAAGTATTTGATAAAATATAAATCAGTTCCCTGTATCATACTATTCACCAGAATACATTAAAGAACAATGAATAAGCCGGGCGTGGTGGCGCACACTTGTAATCCCTGCACTTTGGGAGGCTGACACAGGAGAATCACGAGTTCAAAGCCAGCCTCAGCAAGGGCAAGGTGCTGAGCAACTCAGAAACTGTCTCTACATAAAACACCAAAATAGGGCTAGGGATGTGGCTCAGTGGTCAAGTGCCCCTGAGTTCAATTCCCAGTACCAAAAAAAAAAAAAAAAAGAACAATGAACAATTTGGGTATAAAAACAAAATCACACATAAGCTAGGGCTAAATATAGATAATATCTACTTGCTTTTGAGGCAAGAATAGCTTTGTAAAAATAAAAACAAATGTAGGAGATGTAAAAGAAAAATATTTGCCTGTGCACAAATTAGGAACTTTTGTAAACTAAGAGTATAGTATGTGTTATTAAAGAACAGTGATGAATTTGGAGTAAGTTTAGAAAGCTTTGATAATAATTCATACCTTTATATATGAAAGTTCTTATATAGCAACAAAAATAAATATGTTAATAGAAATATGATTAAAGATGATGAATATAGTATTCACAAAGTGTAAGTTATACATATAGTGTACATGGTATACATCGTATCTATGAGTGCACTTGTGTGTGTGTACATGGGAGTTCATACACTCAGCCTCACTATCAAGAATTACAAATTAAAGAATGTACAAGCCTGGGGATATGCACAGTGGTAGGGTGCATGCGTGAGTCCCTGGGTTCGATTCTCAGTACCACTTTAAAAAAAAAGGCACACGTGTCACAGTGAACCCTATAATTATGTGTAATTATAATGCACTAATAAGAACAAAAAGAATAGTACAGTTTAATAGACAAAAAAGGAGTGCAGAGGAGCACGCATGCTCATTTCTTGATGCTGATTTTTAAAATGGTCCAATCTTTCTTGAAGGAAATCTAGCAGTCTGAAATATAAGCAATGAAAGTCTTTATGTTGACACCCACTAATTCTATTTCTACAAAATTTCTTAATGAAGCAGATGTATGAAAAAGATATCTGAACATATTCACTGCAGCATTATTTCTACTAGAAATAAATTAGAAAAGAACACAAATGCTCAATAATAATTGATTTTTAAAATAATTATTACATGACAACATTCTCTGTATTGTATGAAGATGTTCATGTCATATTAAGCAATAAAAGCAGAATATAAAATGTATATAAAACTTATAGTATGACCTCAGTTTATTGAACGTAGGACAAAAAGGTTAGGCTGTGTGATAAAATGTTCTGAGAATTATGTTGATTTTTATTTTCTTCTTTTGCATTAACTATATTTTCAGTAATGAACATGTGTTTTCTTTGGAGTGAGACAAAAGGAAAAACATGAGAAAGAAGGGGTTATATTGTATTATCTTTATTTCCTCTTAGTGTTTACAGTGTGGGAATTATTGATAGAATTAATGAACTCTGCTTGTTTACTTATTTAGAGTTTGACAAGAGGAACTATTATTTAAGTTCCATGTTGTTTGTAAAATTAGAAAACATTTTCTGTCTTTTCTTTAGTGAAGTGAGGGGATATGAAGGAAGCCCAGCATTGTTTTTAACTTACCATTTATTTTAGATATTAAATAAGATAAATGTTCTATATTCTGTTGATTTTATTAAGGGAAAACAAAATGAATATATAAAATTATCCACCTTTTCCTTCACACCTTGATCATTCTGGGCGTTATGTAGTCTTCAACTTTAGATAGGGCATCATTGATAATTTATTTTGAACACATTTGGGTCTTTTACCAGGAGAGTCTCTAATGATAATAAATTTAATGACATTCAACATTTAGAAATAGATTTGGAGCCAGGTTTTGTGCTTTTTAAAAAGTAGGCTGGGAAGCTAAAAATAACGCCTTGTAAGGGAAAAAATTGCAAACAGATGAAATTTAACTGAGCACCAGACATTGAAAGTTGAAGAGCACACATGGGGGAAATTGTATGTCCTTAAATTTTCAACTTATTGGAAATGAAATGCTTTGGTACAGATGTGAAGAGTAAAACAAAACGAAGTCTGATAGTTGGTAACATCTTCCCATCTGCTCTTTATATTACAAGTTGGAGTCCCACTGTCCAAGTTTGTGGCAATCAGCACTTAAAAAACAAACAAATAAATGTTTCACAGTATCAGCTTTAGATAATGTATTCAGAAAGAGATGATAACATCATGTGTAGTTGTAAGGGACAAATATATTAGTTTAATTTACCTACAGATGTTCTTCGGGATGCTTTTCTCTCAAAGTGTTTTTGATTTTCTCAAAAGACCAATCTCATGAGCTACTTAAGAAAATGCCACTGGATTTGCATTTGTAAACAATTGGGTTCATGAACTGTATGATTTTATCCCCTAATTATTTATGTAAAGATTTAAATTGAACTTATACCACATATCACAATCCTGAGCTGCATGTTAGCCAAGACAATTGCTTTGCTTATGTTTCTCTCTCAAGGCAAAACATTGAATCCTTTGGTAAGTGCTTTTTTATATGTAACTAAAGTAAGCTTTCCCCCTCCCTAGTATTAAATACTTTTTCAATACTTTTAAAATCAGCTAGAATCTTCACTTTGAAAAACACAAAATTTTAATGTATTTTATTACATTGATGTTCTTTTTTTTGTTCTTTTGCCATGTTGTTAAAGAATATAGTCAGTTATAAAATGATATCATGTATATCTTCTTGGGAATTTTACAGTTTTTTTTTAATTGGCCATTTTATATGGGTAAGAAATAATGCTACATCAAAAGGACTTAAAATCAGCATACTAAAAAGATGTAGCCACATCAGTGTTTATAGCAGCTCAATTCACAATAGCTAAGCTATGGAACTAATGCATGTGCCCTGCAGCAGATTAATGGATAAAGAGAATGTGGTATATATACACAATGGAATATTACCCAGCCATAAAAAAGAATGACTTTATGACTTTTCTTAGTAAATGGATGTATCTGGAGACTATCATGATAAGTGAAATAAGCTAATCCCAAAAAACCAAAGGCCGAATGTTCTCTCTGATATGCGGATGCTAACACACAATACGGCGAGGATGCAGGGGGGAGAGAAGTTCAGTGGATTACACAAAGAAGAATGAAGGGGTTAGAGGGGGATTGTGAATAAGAAAGGCAGTGGAATGAATCAGACATAACTCCTGGAGAAAGTGTTGCTTCATGAAATCCTTTTCATCTATCACTATTTAATTTATGTTTTTTTATTACATTTTTGTAACACAAGTCTCCCTAAAATAACATGAATTCAAAATATGATTGTTTTCATGGTTAAAGCTATTGAAAAAACATAATAATTCAATGATAATCATGATAACATAAAAGGATACTTCATTATCAGTTACCCATTAGTAGATCACTGCCTTTTTTGGCAGAGTCAAATTAGGTAGTGCTGTTTAAGTTGAATATGTGTATAACTTTCCCTCGAAGAGGAGCTTTCTCAGATATTAGGGGGCATGTCATTTATTTAACACCTTCCTTTTACAGAGGGAATGGAGTGCTTGCCCAAGTTTATGTAAATATAGACCTACATAGCTAGAAGTAGAGTAGTTGAACTTACTATATAAACCAGTTAGTGTTTGAATTATTTGGGAGAAAAGATTACTTAAACATTTGAAATAGAATTATCTTTTTTTTTTAGATGGACACAATGTCTTTATTTCATTGCTTTGTATGTGGTGCCGAGGATCGAACCCAGGGCCTCACGCATGTGAGGCAAGCGCTGTACCGCTGAGCTACAATCCCAGCCCTAGAATTATCTTTTTTAATGAAGCCACGGATATGTATTATATTATTACATTCAAAACATATTGTGGGCTGGGGTTGTGGCTAACTGGTAGAGCACTTGCCTAACATGTATGAGGCACTGAGTTCAATTCTCAGCACCACATATAAATAAATAAAATAGAGGTCTATTGACAACTACAAATATTTAAAAATCTATATTGTGAAACACATGGACATATTTTCTTGGTTAAATATTGGCATAAAACAGAATAATTCATTAAGATAAAATATTCTCAGGACAGAAAACTAGGTAACAACTAATCTGTATCAATTGTTGAAATCTAGATTAACATATGGTTTTAACTCATGCCTCTAATATTTTAAGTTCTGTCTATTGTCTGTGCCTACGTAACACTTTTAAAAGGATATGAATATTTTATTGTAAAGCAAGGGAGAAATTATTAACTAAGGATTTAAACAGAAAAATCAAGCCCAGGGCTTGAAAAGGATTTTCTGAATAGAAAACTGGCAGAGCTAACGAGGCTATTGCAAAGAAAAAATTATGTCTATTATGTGTCTGTTAAGCTATAGTCCAATTTAAGAGAACATGTTGGGTTAAAAATAGAATTAGCATCTTGAAATATCTGGAGGGCTACTTTTCAGGTATAGCAATACCAATTGTTTTTTAGAGTGACAAAATCCATTTAAGCAGTAACTTATAATGCCTTTCATACTTTTTGATCTTAGAGTCCCTTGGTATCTTTCAAAGTATTGAGGACTGCAGATAACTTTCTTACAGTGATTTATATTTATTGCTATTTTTCAAGGATTTAAAACTGTGAAAATTTTAAAACATAAAAATACAGAGGGACAAGCTCCATTTGCCATTAGAGTGATGATGTCATGTAGCCTCTGGAGTAACTACAATTGGGAGTAAAAAGGTCAAATAACTTCTTCCTATTCTTATGAGGATAGTCTTGGCATTCACTCATGAAATAGTCCCAGGGATGCCATGGAGTCCTTTGAACATACTTTGAAGACTGGTGCTCTTCTTACCAGTAGTCTTTGCATGTGCATGTGTTACGTACTCGAGTGAATCTTGAGACAGATGCATATGTTAAGATAATTTTGTCCTTTTCTGTTTCATTCAGTTGATCAGTCTCATTCCCTCCTGTAAGAGAGAAACTTTTCAGCATGGCAGAAATCTTGTTTACCAGCAACATTGAGAGCAGTCCCATTGGCTAGACAGCTGTTCCCTTTTCTGTGTTTGTATGCCATTGTCCTGTGTGATTGTATTTTTTCATGTATGGATGTGGGAGATGTTTTAGCCAAATAACTTTGAGAAATTTGACATTCTATATACACCTTAACTCTCCCTCTGAAGAATCACAATGTATATTAATGTTAAATAATTTGAAATGTCTTATAGTAGAAAAATTAATTAACTTTAATGAACTCACTAATTCTGAATCTTAGGTGATTACAGAGCATTTATTATTATCTCATGAGATATTAATGTCCCATAAGAGTTTGAGAAAACTTGATTTGGATGATATAAAAATTTGATCCCATTTTTCATTGTAGAATTTTTTATACTGCATCCTCCTTTCTATTACCAGTACAGTTGATGTAGTGTATGTGAATAAGGAAGCAAACCATGAGAATTTTAAAAAAATATGCTTTTCCCCCCTCAGTCCTGTGTATTGAACCCAGGGCACTCTACTATTAATCTATATGCCACATCTTTTATGTTTTATTTTGACACAGGGTCTCACTAAGTTGTCCAGGCAGGCTTCAGACTTGTGATCTGCCTGCTTTAGCCTCTCAAGTTAATGGAATTATACAGTTGTGTACCACCATGCCTGGCTGAGTGTGATAATATGATACATGCATTTGATCAAATTTCAGATTTGATTCCTGGAAAGAAACATGGTTGGATCAAGAGAGAAGGTAGGCTGCAGCATTGGTCACAACTAGCAGTCACCTATCTCTACAGGGATGTCCTTTCTTAGTCTTCTAGAGCTGCTGGGATTATAGCCATGTGCTACTGGCCCGGTGGCAAATATGCATCATTTGGTAGCACATTACTGCCAGGGAAAATTGTACCTAAATAATATGTTTGGGTTTTTTTCTTTTGGAACATGGATAGGTAGATAAATGCAATTTTTTGGATGCATTCTGTTAATTCAAAAGACTGAGAAGAATGCAAGCTTCACAAATCAGCTCAGCACTTTATTCAGGAACAGTTTCACACAGGAACTGGGGGTGCAGGGATGAAATGACACCATGGTGCGACCCACCTTCCTGGTAGAAAATGAACCCCTGAACAAAGAAAAGACCTGGGCTTATATAGGTTATCCTGAGAGGTATTCTAGTGAGCATATCAATTTTCTTGGGCACTCAGGAATATAGGGTTTGTTCTATCAATCAGTGAACGGGTCAGTTTTAGTGCTCAGGAATTTGAGCTCTTGGGTCGGGGGCCTGTGCTCTGCAGAAGGTCAGTGCCCCTTAGAGGCTATCAGCTCATTGTGATGAGACACCTCCTTCCTGCCTGCAATTAGCACTAGGAAAACATTTGTCTTGGGAGGTGAAATCTGTCAGTGCATGGCTTTTCTTTTTTACTCCCTTTTTCTCAGGCCACATTATTTTGGAACTTTTCATTTCCCATATCCATTACATTCTACTTGGACTTTAAAAATGTCATGGGAAGAAAAAATATATAACTCAATATGTATTTTCAAAAGGTCTTTGCAGGCGCCATAGTGCACACCTGTAATCCCAGTGGCTTGGGAGACTGAGGTAGGACGATTGCAAATTCAGAGCCAGCCTAGGCAACTTAGTGATACCCTGTCTCAAAATAAAAAGGGCTGGGGATGTGGCTCAGTGGTTAAGTGCCCCTGGGTTCTGGGTTTCTCCTGTACCAATGGGGCGGGGAGAGAAAAGCACAAAGAGGTCTTTGATAAAATTCAGCATATTTTCTTTTTTAAAAAATGAACACAATAGGAATAGTACTTATTTTATTAATGTGATAAAAGTGTATATCCCATAGCAAATGTCACCCTTATATATAATGAAGAAACACTTGAAGAATTCCCATCGAAGTCATGAGCAAGACCATGGTATTTATAATAACCATTGTTTTCTAGCCTCTTTTTCCTCACTTTTTTTTGGAAGAGAAATTACATTGTGCATTAGCCAATGCAAAGAGATAAGAGAAATACAAAGATTAGAAAGGAATATGTAAAGTTATTTGCATATTATTTGAATATATGATGAAACTGTGTTAAAGTTAATAGCATTTCCATATACAAATAATGAGTTAAATGGTTACTGATGAAAATAAGTCCTATTTATTATATCAATAACAAAGATTCAATAACATACTAATAAAATTTCAGCAAGATTTGTTTTAGAAACTGGCAGTATGATCTGAAATTTATTTGAATGAGTAAACATGGGAATAGCCAGGGGAAAAAACTGGAACAGAAATGTAGTGAAGGAGAAATACTCCTACCAAATACATAAAAAAGGTTAAAGACATAGTAATTAAAATCTTTCGATCTGTTTTAGGAATAGACAAATAGATTAGTGGCACAGAACAGAGAGTCTAGCAATAGACCTTAATACATGTGGGAATTTAGTGTTTGATCAAAGAAGTATTTGAACTCAGTAAAGATCAATTATTATTCAATTTCCAAAATTTGGGTGATAAAAGGATCATAAGCAAAGTTAAGTGCTACAGTACATGTTGAAAAAATGTATTTGCAACACATTGAAAAAGGGCTTATGATGTTAATATACAAAGACTTTTAAAAATAAAATAAGCATAAAAAATAAACTCAAAATTTTGAGCATGGCAAATCCCTTAAACTTGTGCGTTACAGCTAAAGAAATACAAATGACTAATACATATATGAAAAGGATTTAACTTAAAACAAAATTAAACAAATTTATATTAAACCAGCAATGACATAACATTTAAAAAATCCAAAAAATTGGCAGAGGTTTTATTTTTATTCTTTTTAGTTATACATGACAGTAGAATATATTTTGACATATTATACATACATGGAGTATAACTTCCCATTCTTGTGGTTGTACATGATGAGGAGTTACACTGGTTGTGTATTCATATATGAACATAAGAAAGTTATGTCTGGTTCATTCTACTGTTTCCCCCATTCCCATCTCTTCTCCCTTCCCTTCATTCCCCCCTGTCCAATCCATGAACCTCCACTCCTCCCCACCCCTTTGCCTATTGTTAGTCAGCATCTCTATATTAGAGAGATCATTCAGCCTTTGGTTTTTTGGGTTTGGTTTATTTCACTTAGATCTTCTGTTGGCAAAGGGTTTAAAAGTATGATGTTAGATAGAGTATGAGAAACAAGTACTCTGTTCTGTTGGTGCTTGTTTATCTGCCATTATTTGGCCCAGCAATTCCAGTTCTTAGGATTTATCCTTTGCTCAATCCTATACAAATTTATGAAGATGCATATACAAGACTATCAGATGCAGGCAGTGTTGTCCGTCATTGGAGGACTGGTAAAATAGATCTTCACTCACTCTTCCCCTCATTCAAGTGCTCCAACCACACTATCCATCCTTCTTTCTGTTTCTGGAATATGCCCAGTTATTTCTACTTCAAGGCCTCTATTCTAAGTAATCCCTCTGGAATTCTCCCCCCACCAGCTTTTTACATGAATTACCTTTGTTATTCAAGTCTCAGTTTAAGTATCATTTCCTTAAAGAAGCCTTTCTTCAGTTCATACCATAAAGTAGTTCCCACTCCGCATCATATTAATCTGTTTTATTGCCATCATAGTAGCTATTAGTATTAGTATTTGGCATTTCCTTGCATTTTTATGAGTTATCTGTTTCTCTGGAATTTGGAAAGGTGGTATAATTTGGTAATTAAAAGTATTGGCTCTGAAGCCAGACCTGGTTTCAAATTCTGGCCCTGACACATTTACTATCTACTTGGAGACTTGGGGACAGTTTTACCTTCATCTCCATGTGTTTCCCTTTCCTTATCTGTAAAACTCTGAGCAAAAAGAGAACCTGCCTCATGGACTTGTGGGGATTACATGAACTTTAAGATTGAAAGCACTCAAGGCAGTATTTTAGGACATGCTAGACATTTAAAAAATACTTGTTGATTAAGTGAATTAAAATAATCATCAATTCGTCCAAAAAAATATTCCACTGGATGAAGTATGTCTGTATGTGCTGATATGTATGTACTTCAGAATGTAATATTAATGAGAATAAACTAGGGTATACTGTGAGGTTAACCTCCGAATCTCTAACAAAGGCTCATTTCTTACTAATGCTACATGCCGACCACATGTTAATAAGGGTCTCTGTCCCATGTTATCCTCACTCAGGGTCATGGGCTCCACCATGTGGCAAAAGGAAGTAGAAAATGCTCAGTGGCATCTTAAATGCTTCCACCTGGACGCTCCATTCTTTGCTTCTACTCATGTTGTATTATCAAAAATCAATCTCATAGACACGCCTAACTTTAGGGGCTAGGGAAGCACAATGCTACCATGCCTCTCTATGGTGGAGAACCAGTAATACTGGTGAGCAATAATTCTTAATGAGACTGTAATTATTGAGAAAAAATAAGTATAATTTTTTCATATATGTGTATATACACACACATCATGTGCCAATTATGGGGATATGTTTATTAGGCAATTTTGTTTTGTAAACTTTTTTAGAGTATTTACACAAACCTAGGTGCTATAACCTACTAAACACATATACTATATGGTATAGTCTTTATTTTTCTTTTTTAAACTTTTTTTTTTTTTTTTTTGGTACCTGGGATTGAACTCAGGGGCACTCGACCCCTGAGCCACATCCCCAGCCCTATTTTGTGTTTTATGTAGAGACAGGGTCTCACTGAGTTGCTTAGTGCCTCGCCATTGCTGAGGCTGGCTTTGAACTCGCAGTTCTCCTGTCTCAGCCTCCCTAAGTGCTGGGATTACAAGCGTGAGCCACCGCGCCCGGCCTTAAACTTTTTTTTGTTGTTAAAATCTAAGACAAATGCACTGCCTTCTACTTCTACATCTTGTCCCACTAGAAGGTCTTCAGGGGCAAAATCATGTATGGAGCTGTCATCTCCTATGGTAACAACGGATTGTTCTAGAATCCCTTGTGAAGGACCTGCCTGGGGCTATATTATAGTTAACTTTATAAATAGAAAGAGTTCATTCCACAATAACAATAAAAAGTATAGTATAATTGTAATGGTCAATTTGAATTTTCAACTTGATTGGGTTAAGAGGTGTGAGAGATTGAGGCTTCTGGGTGTGTCAGTGAGGGTGTGTCTAGGAATGATTGGCATGTGGGATAGCAAACTGAAGTGGAGATCCTCTCTAACCATGGGCAGCACCATTCAACATGGTGGTGTCTTGGATGGAGTAAAAGTTGAAAGAACAAGGAAGCAGCAGCAGATGCAAGCTGGATTCTTCTTGAACGGATTCTTGACTGCTGCTGAGATCCCCTAAAGATATCAGACACTGGCTCCTTAAATTGTCCAAAGTGTACTCTTCCAGTGATTCTCCAGAGAGATTCCAGAAACCTTCAGTTTCAGACTAGAGTAGCAGCATTGATCCCTCTTGCTCTGAGGCTTTTGCTTCTTGGACTGGACAGCTACTGGTTCTTCCAGCAATCCAGCCTGCATGTGGCCACTGTGGACTACAGCTTGTTGGGTCTGTTCCTCTAGATAACCCTGACTAATAACAATAATAGATGGATGAACCAGTAACATAGTCACTTATTGACAAGTATTAATGTAGTATAAGAATTGAATATGCTATATTTTTATACAACTGACTGCATAATTGGTTTGTTTACACCAGCATCACCAAAATATGCAGCACATATGTATTGTTAAAATGTATGGAATGATCCATCAAAATCTCTTCATAATGGTCTACGGCACAGATGGATATTTACTTGTCACATTATATGTTTATGTATTGATTTATTTTTCAATGTGTACATGTGTTATTTGTATAACTTAAAATTATCTCCCAAGTGCCCTCACATTCAATTTGACCAAGTGCCATGGCTAATATTATTATAATTGAGTCAATATGGGATGGCTTATCTAATCACACGGAGAAGGAAACCAACTTAGCATGGAGAAAAAAAGAGAAGAATAAAGCAGAATAAATAGATTATGTTCTGGACAGAGAAGAACAGAATGGAGTTCCTCAAGTACTGGGAATAGTATTAAAGTTTATTTTTTAATTATCTGATAGAGGAGGTTGCATGATAAAAATTTCTAAGCTTACTAGTAACAAAGTGTTCTAGGTACTTAAGTGCCCAGCCTGTAGGAGCAGACCACGGAAAGATTTTTGTATTACTTTGAAGTTAGATAGAAACATAACATTTGTAGGATAATATATTTCTAAATAAATATTAGTGATCCTTCCATGACCTCTGAAAATTACTGTTGGCAAACATTCCAGGGCCTTTCCCAGCTTGGGAATTTTAAGTTTTCATACTACTTTTTGTAAGATATAAAATGATTTTAAGGGAAAGTGACAAGATGTTTTATCTTAATACTGTTTGACAAATTATTTTGAGGTAAATATGAACATGCATTTGTGTATGATTTGCAAGCACATGGAAGAAGTATTGATTTTAGGAAATATCTTTCCATTTAAATTTTTGGTGTTTGCAGTATCTCACACATATATGCATATGTATTTGTATGTATATATGTATATGCTGAATTATTTTCCTTTTTTTCTTTTTGCATTACTTGGAACTGCATATGGTTTGGAGGGAGGCACAAATATAGGATATTCTATATGCGAGCACAGATTTAGCTCTAGAGTATGTGGAATGGTCACTTGAAAAGTTTTCGAAATTAAATGATCTGCAAAGTGGTGTAAGAGTTTCATACACAGAATATATTGAGAAAATTTGAATGAAAATTTTGTTTCCCTATGCTCTAATATCTTAAAAATTGATATAAAATATTTACTTTTAATTGAGCTATATTTAAAACTATAGTTAAACCAGGAAATTATGATTTAATGTATCTTAAGTATGTGTTTTTTTGTTTCATTTCACAACCTTTTGTTAAAAAGGATGATACCTGAATTTGACATAGGAAATCAAATACAGGCCTATTGAAGATTGGTCAAAGTATTTAAAGGATTAGGTTTAGGTATTGAAAAAATATATAGCATTATATAAAGGAGAGTTCAGAAAAATCAGATAGGCACATAAGCATTTTACTTAGTGTGATAACTTTTCAAAGAGTTTTATTGCCATGCACAGATATATGTGAGAATACTGCCTTACATTCTTGCATGATCATATTTAAGACAATAAGATTTGCTTAACTGTCCAGAATACCTAGTATGTTAAGGAATTTTTTTAATATTTATTTTTAAGTTGTAGGTGGACAGAATATCTTTATTTTTATGTGGTGCTGAGGGTCGAACCCAGTGCCTCACCCGTGCTAGGCGAGCATGCTACCACTGAGCCATAACCTCAGCCCCTGTTAAGGAATTTTTAAAAAAAAAAAAACTTTTTTTTTTTTGTAGATGGACACAATATCTTTATTTATTTTTATGTGCTTCTGAGGATTGAACCCAGTGCCTCACACACGTGAGGCAAGTGCTCTACCACTGAGCCACAATCCCAGCACCTAGGAATGTTTTGATCTAAGTATTGTTTATTAAAATTAACCATATTTAGACTGTGCCACACATTTATATCATGGTTACAGATCTGCATCAGCTTGTGAGATAGTAATTACTGCCACACAAATTGAGATACAACTTGAAGCATTTTGAAATAGTTATCATAGTCTTCCTTTCTTTAAATTTCTAATAATTCTAAACTTTTAATAATTATTCATTCATAATGAGTTTAATAAAATGACCAGGTATGCTAATTAAAATACTATCAAAATCAACATGGTAAAAGTAGGAACATATATTATATACAACTTTGAAAATTGTTTACATATTTAACATAGATGGAGACCTTTACATTTTAGTAGTATGCTGTATTTGTTAAAAAGGACATATCTGGTAAAAATAGCTTTTACTTTCCCCCCATATTTACAAAATGATATTTCATGATAAAAACTAAAATGAAAAATGTTGAGTCTAGATTCGTCAGCTACTATTGCACACTCTGTTGTAGACCATGCTGGTAAAAACAAAAAAACAAAAACAAGTCTACTAGTTGACCAATAGTTATTTGTTGAGCTTCTGTTATTTACACAGCACTATAATTAGATGTGTGGAGAATACAAAAAAATTTCAAAATATCTTTATTTCAAGGAAGTTAAAATTTTACTGTTTGAGCTGCTGAGAGGTTAATTGCATAGTTTAATTGGAGTTTTTGCTCTTGAGAGAAGAACAACAAAAATGCAATTTAAAAAAGTGGCAATGAGAAAACTGGCCCAATCCAAACAGAGGGTGTGCCCAAGGAATTAAGAGTAACAACAATAACAACAGTGGCAGCTAACGTTAATTGAACACTTATTATATGCTGACTTTTAAGTACTTTTAGTATATGAACTAATTTAGAATATGAACTAATTTCTCTCAGCAATGCTCCCTTCCAAGTAGAGTAGAAGGATATTTCTCTCCTTCCCCATGGCCCTTTAAGCTTATCCATGAGTACATTGAAAGCATCGAAAGCCTTGAGCTGTGACACAGGCCTGTAATCCTAGCTCCCTGGGAGACTGAGGCAGGAAAATCACAACTTTGAGACCATCCTGGGAAACTTAGAAAGACTCTGTCTGGAAAAAAAAAAAAACAACCAACCAAACAAACAAAGAAACTAAAGTGCTAGAGGTGCAACTCAGTGATAAAATGCCCCTGAATTCAATTATCAGCACCCTTACGAGAAAAAAAAAGAAAAAATAAAAAGTAAAACAAAACACCTAAAGATTCTTGGGTTGGATGGAAAATCCATTTTCGATGATTTCAAAGATCAGTCCAAAACAGGTGGAGTTAAAAGCATTTTTAAGTTGTCCTTTACCTTTTCTTATCCCATCAGGCCTACTGCCAAATCAGAAAGATCTTTACAGATTTTATAAATTTTAAACATTTGCTTCATTGGAAGTATATTGTCTTATTAGATTTTGTTTCAGATTTTATGTTTAAAACTGTTTTTTAAATTTAGTAGACATTTTATATGCAGAAGGGTGATGGCTAAGTATCAAACTTGAGAATCAGTCTAGTTTTGGTAGTTGTACCCCTGTTGTTAATGATGGAATCTTAACAGCATCCATGGTAAGGGCCGTGGACACTTGGCAGGAATTTATGCTCCAAGTCCTTGCCTGATATGATTATATAATCCAATGATTTAGAGAACTTCTATTATCTAGAGTTTAAGATACTCATAAAATGCTGTTTGGTTATAGAACGAATTTTCTTTTGATAAATGACTGTTTTCAAAGGCATATTGATTTCCATATAATTATATAGCTAGTTATACTTTGGTTTATTAGCAAAACAGTCTTGGATTTTGCATAATTTAATGAATATAATTAATGACTAACAATTCTTCTTTCCTCTGATAGGCTAAGCAATCAGGCTGACCTAGACTAATTCTTTATACTCATTATAGAGTAGAAAAAATAGCTACAAAATATTATTTTGCATGGTGGCTCTATTTTTCTCAACTCCCAATCATAGTCACTTGATTAATTTCATTTTAAAGCAGTTTTACAGGTGTATTTTATATAGGGAATAGAGACATTCTAGCCAAAATAGTGGTAAAGTAAAACTCACATGTAAAATATCCCTTTACTTGCATACTTCAAAGTAAAATGATGTCACTGGAAAGGCAGGCATTGGTATTTTAGATATCCACTTATCTTTAATTACTTTATTATTTAATTATTAAGTAGGGATGTTTTTTTAAAATTTTTTTTATTTGTCAATGGACCTTTATTTTATTTATTTATACATGGTACTGAGAATTGAACCCAGTACTTCACACATGCGAAGCAAGCATGCTACCCCTGAGCCACAACCCCAGCCCAAGGGTGTTTTATTTTGTGAAATATGTATCTAAAAATCTGAACTATAAATCATGTTAGCTAATGACTAGTTCCCAGAGGGACTTTATAAAGAGCTTCATGAACATCTTCATGTTTATCGTTTACACCTTTTTAGCAACTTACTGTGTGTGTGTAGCTGAGAGAATAGTCATGAAACTAACTTCACGGTGAGGTAGTGAAGCCTCATGGTTGGGAAAACAAAACAGAAATCAACAAAGCAACTATTTAAGCAATTTAACTCCTTAAAGGCAGAGAATGTATTTTATTTTCCCTCTAGGGCCTAGCGTGTAGAAACAGTAGATGTTTTAGATCATATTATTTTGATCATATTATTCTAAGTAAAAAAGGGCTTTGGGTTTTGGTTTTAAAAATGTTTATGCTGCTTTCAGGGATATGTGTATTTTGTCAAATAGAATAATTCTGTTATGGAAACAGAGAGGACCTTTTTGGACCATTGTTGCATATCAGAACTTTTGAGCTACTTACGTTTTTTTTTCTTTTTCTTTTGTATGGATTTACAAATTTATTTCACATAGCGTAAGTGCATTATATCCATCCATTGATTCCTTACTTCTTACTGGGCACCATGCTACTACTCTCACAAATGCTATATTTACCAGACAACCTCATTATGTGCCCGAGAGTAGACATTATAATCTTCATTTTTCAAGTTATGAGAGTCTGACTCAGAATTTAAGTAAAGTGCCCATAAGTTGTATGGTAGTATGTTTTTGGGGTTATATTTGAACCCAAGTGGCATTTCTTTCAAATATCCTTACTGGAAGTAAATCTTTATCTGCTGAGAGTGAAAGTAATCCTTGGAAATAGCCCACATTTTCTGCTTTAAGTTTGATGAATAAGACTAGTGACTAAATTAATCAAATCCTGGCCATAAAATATAAAGCAATGAGACATGTCTTATTGTTGGGTGGGAAGCTGTCCCTGAAGGTAATTTCTTCACCCAAAAAAGATGTTCAGAAATGTTTTTAGCAGTGGCAGCATAATTATGGTAAGTATATAGCCCTTGAGATAACTGTGATAGACAATGCACATTTAGAAGATTAAGTTCTGTTTGTTAAGAAACAAAAACAGGATAGTTATTTTATAGTCACATTTTGTGATGCCAAAGTAAATCATTTTCATGTCATTATCTAACTGTACACATTTTTTAAGAGATGTAAAGAAATTTTGTATTAGGGTACAAAATTATATCATTTATGTTAGTGTGGAACATTTGATCATTTCTGAGGGAAAATTACAAAACTATTTAGCTCACCTTAGTTTCTTTAGTGCAGCCTCTAAAGTCTCATTTCCTTAACAGGGCCTTGTGGGTGTTCTAAAGGAATGATTGAAATGAAAAGAAATGAGAGAGTCAAACAGTGTACCGTAATAGATGAAATGGAAAGTAATTATGTTAATGTTGACTCATTATGAAGCTCTAACCATTTTTACCTGCTCATTTCTGTGTGAAAACCTGTGCAGCTGAGAGGCTGAATAAGAAATTCTTGTACAAATGAGCCTAGAGGCATGTTTCTAATATTGGAGCTAAGCCTATGCAGAATTGTAATGAATTTCCCTAAGTCAGTATTTAAATGTTCTATCAGAGGAAGTAGTTCTCTTGCCAGAAAATTTGGATTCTAATGTTTACCATCAAAATTTTAGTTATATATTTGAATCTTCATAGCTGCTTATAATTAATTCTCATTTTCTTAATTAAGAGGAAATACTGTTAAATTCCACAGTACATCAATATCATATATAGTATCAGTTTTTTAAAGAGATATGTGAGAAGCATTTTAGATAAATTGAAAGGAGAGGATTAGTTAGCACTAGGGCAAAACAATAAATACAGCTTGGCAAATATGTGCTCTGGAATATTTTGTATGAAAGCAGGTGTAAATTACTCATTCAAGAAGTTTGGCCAAGGGGTGAAGATTTTTTTGGATGTGCATATATAATTACATAATTATAATTATCTACATACACGAAGGTATAGGAAGTACTTAAGATTTGGAGTCAGGCAGACTCGATTCAAACTAAGTTTGTCTGACTCCAAAATGGAAGCCTTTATTCATGGTCAGAGTTTTAAGTGTCATTCCTCTAAATGCTTACATCGTTCCCCCCATTACACTTAAATGTCTCTTTTTGCCCATATCCTGTTTCTAAAGCATTCATCTTTTGGTCATAATGTATAATAAAGTTTAATGCTCTTACCTTTTATAACTAAAATGTCCTGCCTATATTCTGGAAATAAAACATTATAGAGAATCTCTCTATGTTAAATTGCCAACTCTGGTTTAATTACTTCTTAGAAAAATGGTACATTGTCATTTTTAATTTAAAGAGACTTAATTTTTCTATGCCAATGAGTGATTCTAAAACAATTAAATTCCTAAAACAATTAAATACCTAATTTTTTGTCAAATTATGTTCAACATTAATTTAAGAATTTAATTGAAGCAAAAGAATATTTTACCTTGGGCATGAACTTTTTTTTCCTACTGTCAGTGCAAATGCTTTTAAGTAATAAACTTACATTTCATTTTCTTAAAATTAATGTTATTGCTTATAATGCTCTTTTGTATTTCGTGTTATTTAATGGCAGCTGGTTATTTACTGTCAGTCTTTTATTTTGGATCTTTTGTTTTAGATTTTTGTATTTTTCCCAACAAAGATGCAAGACCTAGTTATACTTTACTTTTAACTATGAAATCTTGAGAGCATAGAATTATTGCACCAGAAGGAATGTAAAAATTTCATCCAGAGTAGAGCTGTCTAGAAGAAATATAATGTGAGCCACATATGTAATTTTAAATTTTCTGGAAGCCACATTTAAAAAGCAAAAAGAAACAGGAGAAATTCATTTCAGTAATATGTTTTATTGGATTCAGTATATTGAGTACATTACCATTTCAATATATAGTTAATACAAAATTAATGATGAGAGATATTTCATCCTTTTTTATACTAACTCTTCAAAATATGGTATGTATTTTATATTTGTAGCACATTTCAGTTACAACTAGGTGCATTTCAAGTGATCAGTTACTTCATGTGAGTAGTGGCTATCTTATTGACTAGTGTAGATTTAGTCTTGATTTATACTCTATCTCTGTATCTCTAATGATATGGCACACTGAAAATAGTGCCAAGGGCTCACTAAATGGGACATACCTGCCTATTAAGGCATTATTAGAAAGCCCAAATGAGAGGACCTGTCTTCTACAGTTTTTGAGGGGAAATTCATCTCATGGATCTAATTGACCCCCCAATTTGGGATAAGGTAGCTTTTATATGCCATTGAGATTCATGTATTTAACACCATAATTTTCCCATGAGAAAATAAAGCCCAAATTTATTAAAGTGCCTGTGTTGTGCAATAAGTTTGACCCTCTCAGATGTCTTCCTATCTTGAAGTTGCCTTTTCCCATGTTGTTTATTCATTTTGGAGGTATAAGCTTTCCTTCTGTTCCAGTCTAGGTATCTAATGGAATGGAGATACCATATATCATTGGTGATGATTCTGTTGATACCATTTCTCTTATTAAATGTCTATTGTCTGTACTATGGTTTGGATGTGATTTGAGTGTGTTTGCCAAAGGTTCATGTGTTGGAGGCTTGGGCCTTAGTGTGATGTTGTTGGAAAGTTGGGTAGACATTTATGAGGTGAGGTCTAGTAGGAAGTCTTTAGGTCATTGAGGCCCCTGCCCTCAGAAGGGATTAAAATAGTTCTTATGGGACCTTAGAGTTACTTCTCAAAGAGGGTTGTTATAAAAAAAGCAAAGTTGTTGGGGCTGGGATTGTAGCTCAGCGGTAGCGCGCTTGCCTTGCATGCGTGAGGCCCTGGGTTCAATCCTCAGCACCAAATACAAAGCAATAAAATAAAGACATTGTGTCCATCTACAACTAAAAAAAAAAAATTAAAAAAAAAAAAGCAAAGTTGGCTACCACTCTCTAGCTTCCTGTTTGGTGGTGTGATTTCTCCTTATTGTGTGTACTCCTGGTATGAGGCTTTCACCCAAGGTGATCCAGTGGGGCTGCTTGATCTTGGACTTTCAACCTCCAAAAACTGAGCTAAATAAACTTCTTTTCTTTTTTAAGTCTCCCAGGCTCAAGTACTTCATTATATAATGAAAATGGACAAATATAGACTCTAGCTCTTCAAATCTGTCTTAGTCATTTAAGCCACATTCTGTTGAAGGCACAAATAATCAGAACCACTTGCTTTGCAGATTGAACATGAATTGCCTATGTATTCTTTGAATTGAACAACATTTCCTTTTTATTGGAAATGTTGGTTTGTAACATGGATTTTGTTCCTTTTGAACATGTATTCTAAGCATAGAGCCTGTCCCTTCACTTCCATGCTTCTGTTATCCTCTTACCAAATAAAGTAATGGGAAGCCCATGATGCAATTGTTCATTGGGAACTAATTGAGAAAAGGATGGCAAAGAGAAAAACAACTCAGGAATTGAATGAAGCTGGCTCCCTATGTTCGATTTGTCCATATTTCAAACTCTGATGAAATAGCTTTTAAAATAATTTCCTTCACCTATCCTTTCCCTTTCTACTTCCATACTTTTAGACCAGAACTTTTAGGAGAACCTCCCAGATTATATCCCTTATTCCATGAAGCGCTTCCAGAGTTATCATTCTAAAAATAAAACTAATCATGGGGAGTTATCATTCTAAAAATAAAACTAATCATGGGATTCCTTGTGGTTTAGCACAAACAACAGTGAGATGTACAGATTCTTTAGCAGCCTGGTTCCAAAACCTACTATTCCCCAACATTATCTGTTATAGTGTAGATATTAGGTGACTCCAAAAGCTCACGTGTGAGACAATGCTAGAATTTTCAGTGAAGTGATTAGATTATGAGAAGTGTAATCTAAACAGTGGATTAATCCATTTATATGGATTGACTGGGTGGTAATTGAAGGTAGGTAGAGTGTGGCTAGAAGTAGGTCACTGGGGGCCTGTCTTTGGGGCTTAAAATTTATCTCTGGTAGGTGGAGCTCTCTCTGTTTCCTGTTTGCCATGTCCTGAGCAGCTTTTCTCTGTCACACCCTTCCACCATGAAATTTCCCTCATTTGGGGTCCATATCTATGGAGTCTCCTGACCATGAACTAAACCTCTGAAACTGTGAGCCCAAATTAACCTTTCCTCCTTTAAGTTGTTCTTGTGGTCAGAGTGACAAGAAAGCTGACTGAACCTATTCCCTTTCTTCTTGCTATCCATTCCCCTAAAAACCTGAACATCCAGCACTCTAGTCAACTTTGTTATTCATAATTGCCCAATTCACTACAAAATTTGCTACCTCTGTTTATGGTTTTCTTCCTTCACAAAATATTCTCCTCCTTCAAGCTACCCTAAAGATCCATTATCATCTCTGGTGTCCACAATATCCCTTTCCTCCTTTGGAATTACTCGTGTTTGCATTCTCTTTACACTTTTTCATTCATGAATTTCTTGTTTTTCACATCATGTGGTAATTGCACATCTCACTTTTTAAAATATATATATTTTTAGTTGTAGATGAGCGCAATACCTTTATTTATTTTATGTGATGCTGAGGATCAAACCCAGTGCCTCACACATGTGAGGCAAGCACTCAACTGCTGAGCCACAACCCCAGCCTCACATCTCACTTTTTTTGATGGTAAACTCCTTGGGTTGAAGATAAATATAACTGGCATTTATCGAGTATCTAGGTGCTAGGCATATTTCATTTATATTTACAACCTCTGTACTAGCATAGTATATAGTAAGTATGCAGTAAATATTTGTGGAGTTATATAACATTTGCTGCTTTTGAAATCCATTGGAATTCTTTTGGGATCCTAACTTAGCAGTCCCATATGGGAACAGAAAGACATGTATTAATGCCAGGTAGGTGCTTTGCATACATTACTTCATCTAGTACTGGCAATACCGCTCTGCAGTTGGAGAAATATCCCCATTTTAGAGATGAAATAAGGCTCAGTGATCTAATTACCTAAATTACTCACCTAGTAAATGGCAGAGCTGGGATCTCAATTCAGATGTGACTGAATAATGCCTCATTAGATTTAAAAGTGTGGACTCAGAGTACAGAAACACTTTGATGGAGACAGGAGGTTCTAGTCCTTGGTAACTAGATCTACTGATTCAGACATGACAGGTACTGTGGTGCAGGTATTTCCACCTGACATCCCTTGCTTCCCTTCCTCAAGTTTAATTGTGTTGCCATTTCCATTTTCCTGTGTTGGTATATATGAAACCTTGAGAAGGTTATTGATATTCTTGTGTTGGTATATACTAGTGTGTGAGAAGTGTATCCATGTAAAACGTGGGTTAGGAAAAGATGACTGTATAAGGAAAGACCCTTTTAATTAGTAAAATCCACGAATTACAGGACTTTTCTTCTAAAGAAATACAGTGATTTGGTGTAGGCTAACAGCATTGCTTAGCAGAGGATTTAAGGGAAATTTTTATTGGATGTATGAAAGCTTTCACTAATTGGCATATCAATAATTTGTCAATATGAAGTGACTTCACAAATACTTGAGGGCACTTGAAAGGGAGTAGAATACTAGTGTTAATTGAGTGGTGCAATTTATGAAATCCTCACATTGCCCTGTCAGGTAGGTTACCAGATATTTGTAAATTGAGGCTTGCACTTGCTTAAATTACACAGTAAATGAGCGGCAGAGTAACATTCAAGTACACGTTTCTCTAACTCCCCCAAAGCACACATCCTTTCAGATATGCTGATAAGTATTTTCAATATTCTTTCTGTAATATTTGTTACACCATTAATTTTATTAGCAAACATATTTCGTAAGTAGTACAAAGATGAATTTTAAAACTACTCCATCAATACACACACAAAATCCACATTCATAATTCTTGACTGTACATGCCAAATGAAAACATATTGTAACCATTTAAATGGGCATCAATCACTTTCTTCTTTTCAGTTATGCATAAGCTTTACATAGGTCAAGTGGCTTGTTTTTCATTGAGCTCACTTGCTTAAATGCACAATTTAGAGGTAGTAGTCACTGTCACCTTTTACATAATATTAATATTCTTTAGTGAGTCATTTATTTTGTTTTTCTGAAGCAAGTCAGGTTTTTGATTGAGCTTTAGCCAAAAGGAGATTACATAAAAATAAATGCTATTTTTAATGTAAGGAGTAAAAATTATGTTGATTTACATGTAGGGTCTAAAGATCTAAATGCTTATTTGATTTTGTCAATCAAATTTCTAACCCACTATAGTACATGAGGATAGCTTGATTTTATATGGTTTTGTGGATAACAGGAAACCCCAATAAGTGTAGGAGATTTACGTTGACACACAGAATTTTCAGGGCTACTTAGCATTTTGCAGAAGGAGGCTATACATCAATACAATAAACCCTCTCTGAATCCCCCCCATTCATTGAAAACACTGAACACACTATTCATTACACAGGCCAGAGCTCTTAAAAGCTAGTAAGCTTTAACATTCTCCTTATAATTCAGTTATGGTTATGAGATATGAAAAATAATATTTGAAGATTTACTTTAAAACACTTTGGTAAGGAAAACACATTTCTTCTCAGCCTGTCATTAATCTGGTTTTACATATGGGCCGATCCCACTTATCCTGGAGGCAGTTAATCATTAAACATTTTTAGTGGCAAAAGCCTCTCCTTATAAAAAGATTTTTGTCTTCCTGTCATAAATTTCTCATTTTTCTTCCTGTATTTTTAAGCTAGAAAGTGCCGTAAATATCTTAAAGTAGCATTGCAATATTTCTTCTGAACTGAAATGATAGCTGTCCAACATTGTTTGTTCCTCTTTATAAGTGGCATATTGTTTACTAGTTGATGAATTGTCCCTTCAGAGATATTTAGGTACTCAATCCTATTCAAATATATGCTGATTACATTTTGCATAGACACTAGATTGACTACCTGATTAAAAAAACATTAATCCTAGTAGCCCGAACCAAGGCTAACTGCTCTTGAATAGGATAAACTCTTAATAAATTGAGGAGCACTAACACCCTGGTGGGCTTTCCCTTAAAGTATATGGAAAGTCAATTTATTGATGAAGCACCATTTTCATGTTCAAAAGGCAGGAATGTGTTACCCTTTTCTTTAATGAGATGATTCATAATTTTTCCCCATTTCTGTCTGTGTTAAGCCTGATTAACAAATAATGATTCTATGTGAGGAAGCAGGAAAACTGTGCATTTACAACAATTATTATTTGGGGTGAATTTCATTCAGTGGAATTCTTGATACAGATATGAATATGGCAAGAATATTTCTGTATTTTACCTTTAGTCTTTGTAATTTAATCTAATTTCCTTTACTATAAAGTATAAATTAAAGCAGAAACACCATTTATAGGTGATCATGTGGAATCCTGGCAGTGGTAGAAAGAAAAAGGGGATTTACATCAAGCAATGCATTTCTCTGGGTCTCCTCAGTAACTCTGTTTTAATTTGAATACCCTTAATTATGAAGCCTGCAATAATCAATCAAAGCTAAACATTGGACTGAAGCAAATGTATAAGTTTATCCAATTGTATTGCTCCAGCTCTTCATTTCACACATTTAACAAAGCAAGCAGTGATAAAATATGCATATCTTGAATATTATCATTTGCATTTAAAACTGCAGACTCTTCTGGCTGAATGAATCAATACTGCAGATATTTTTCTGATTAGCTATTTAGTATTCTTCAGTGGTATTTTGTACAGTCTAACAAATGAAAGATATATATTTTTTGTTTTAAAGGAATCTGACAGATTTGATCCTGTGTTTGAAAGTGTAGTATGAATTCTGTCTGCAATCACAATTGTTTTTGCCTCACCAAACTTGAGTTCTGTATATCTGTTTAGAATCTCATTCATGTGACTGCTGAAAAATTCAGTTTTAGTAGAATAAATAAAAAAAACTATGTTAATAAGCTTTTCTTGAAAGAGGGGGTTTCCTGGCTTAGATACTTCCCTTATATATTCATGGCCTATTATTGTCTTACTGTCATTCTAATTGCTATCACTCCTTTTGTCCTCATCTACACTGCTATGACCCTCATCCTTTGCTTCTGTCTCTGTGAAAGGAAAGTAATATATAAGGAAAAAGTTGTAGAAGGGGCCTTATAGTTATTTCAAATATGTAAAGAAGATTATTTTAGAAGGATTAGACTTATTCTATGCAGGCCCAAAAGGAATAAGTAGAACCAAGGCATAAATTACCAAGAGATATATTGTACATCAATAAAAGAGCTACATAATTGATAACCCAAAACTCCTTGATTTTTACTGGCTTCCTTAAGAGAGGTATTGAGTTGACTGTTGACCGGGCAGTGAAGTGGAAAGAACAGTCACTGTACTTTGGAACCAGGGAGATCTGTATTTCAATTTTGTCTCTCCTTTTTTATTTTTAAAAGACAATTTAGGGACTGAGTATTAATTAAATTTTAAACATACATTCATGCCCATCAGGCTATTTAAACATTCTAAAATGCTTTATGATTTTTTAATTCTGCTTGCAATCTACACAAAAGTATTAGATATACGGCCTGTCCAGGGGGGATGAATTTTTTTCCTTTTTATAATTGGTACATTATAATTCTACATAATTGTGGGATCCATTATGCCATATTCGTACATGCATATAATGTGATTTGATCAATTGCATGTTACAGCTCTGTAGCCCTAACTGAGTCACTGAGTGTGACAGACCTCTATTTCTAAAATGGGAAGACAATGCTTACCTTGCAGGTTGGTATAAGGATTAAGACATGATGTGAGTAAAACTCAGCACAGCACCTGGCATGTAATAGTTGCTCCATGAAGGGCAGACTGTTTTTATTGTTCATTTAATGAGTGACAAAAAACCACTCCTTAGAAATCCTGTTGGAAGATCACCCAAGGTAGTGAATTAGATAACTAATATTGTTCCATTTACCATGCTCATATAATCCTCTATTGTTTTCAAAGATTTGTGGATGACTACTAATGAACATTATTCCCTTCTCTTACCATAATATGTTATGTAGGATAGCAATTTATGGAGAGAAAACAAGATTAATGCCTTGTTCTCTAAACACCCACAGGCTTCTTAGGTGAAAATGTAAGTTATCATATAGGAATTGATTATTATTATTATTAACAGCTATTTCAACAACTGTTTTGTTTCTTCTGCCCCTGATCTGAGCTATATGACATCGAGCCATAGCCCACACAGTTTTTGAGGGCATATTCCAAATCTTTATCTCTGCAGTGCTTAGCAATGTGCATGTTCTATAGCAAACAGTGGTAAATGTTTTTTTGTTGAATAAGTGGATAGAGAGGTTGAGCTGTTTGGCAATTTGATGCATTTTCAGTCTTTTGAAAGTGAATTGACCATTTGCTCAAAATCAGTCAACATTAAGCTATTAAAGTAATTTTCATGTCTACATCACTCATATTTTTTCTGGGAAAAAGTAGGAAATACAGAGGAGGATCATGATAAAATGCATTTGCCTTTTTCTACCTTTTGAAGAGAATCTTAAAGGGCACAAGCTTTTTGGCTCAGAGATTATTAAGTGATAAATGATTGGTGACAAGAGTGGTGATAGTTTTTTTCCATCACAGCTTTGGGGATCAGGGTAAGTCAGGATAATATCCTAAACCTTAGCTTCATTAAATGCTAACAAAACTGTCATTTGTGTTCTTTGATCATCACAGGTATTATCTAGAACATTATCCACTTGTGACTATATCTTTGGGGATAATGGGTATGTGATTTTATGTAACATACTTCCTAGGCATTTGTAAAAATAGCTTTGATTCTTTGAAGCTGGTATGTGAAGCACCAGCATTATTATCAAAGTTTTCTTACCTGGAGGGGCTTCTTTTCCCCCCAATGCCAACTGTTTGCATGCGGCCAACACTTTTGTTTTTTCATTACTACTATTAAAGATAATTTTATTTTTGTTACCCACTTTAGTATATACTTTGGCTCCTTTTACTCACTGTCATTTGTCAGGAGTAGGAGATAACTGGTAAAATCATTTTTCACAAATGAAGTCACCAGAGATTCAGAATACTTTTAGATTGGAGCCAATTGCACACTAAAATATTGTAAAAATGATCTGAATGAATAATGGAACCAAAACTACTTCTATGCACTTAAGAACATAATACAATTCTTCAAAAGAATGCAGTAACCTTTATATTGCTTAGTGGTTCGATAACCTTTCAGTGCCTCTGCAAATGCAAAATAGTTCTTTAATAAAATGCAGCATATTCAGAAAATCCTCTGTTGTTGTTTTAATGAAACACAAAGGGACTCATATGTGACACTTTCACATTTTCTACTTTGTTTTTCTAGTAAAAAACCTAGAAAAATATTCCCTGAGTCTTTGTGATATTCTTATCCTTAGGGTTTATACTGCAGTTATTTCAATAAGACCCTTCTTATAGTATTAACTGCCATACTATAGCATGGTTTATTGACATCAGATTGATCTTCTATCTAAAAAAATGTTTATCTTCGTGTTTAGTATAGTTGCAATCCAGAGATAGATTAGTGGGCTTGATAACAATAGCTAATTTTTATTGAGCATTTACTATATGTCAGTTCTAAGTGTCTTACACACCTTAATTCACTTGTCAGAATGTCCCAGTGAAGTAAGCTTGCGTTTTAGAGCAGTCCAAAATGAGGCACAGAGAATTTGACTTCCACAAGATTGCATAGCTAGTTAAGTGGCTCTAACCCAGTCTTAAACATTATGTGATACTTTGAGATGCTAGAGTGTTTTTTCACTATTTGACTGTTTCAGTTGCCATGGCCATGCATTCATAGGGAGAACATAGAAAGGGAAAATTGAGAAGCTCCTGAAATTCACCTGTTTATTTTAGGTTTTCATCCTAATGTGTCTGTCTATCTATGAATTTTCTGAGGTCAGTAGAAGCTATTATTTTGCTTTATGTTTCTAATCATTGTAATTGCTTCATGCTCTAAAGCACATAACACTTGAAATTATTTCCAAGCACATTGATTTTCAACATTTACAAATGCTAGTTTAAATGGCAATTGAAATACAAATTTTAATACAGTGAGTAATGTTTGTTTGGTGTCTCAATTCTGAGAACAGACAATGGGAGGAGTGAAGATTTTGCCTAGATCTTATCTTATATTTTATTCCATTCTAGAGTGAGGTACATTGATACTTGATATTCAAAAGATTGCCGTGAGAAGCCATCAAGATCTTTTGTTCCTTAAAATATACTTATTGTTATGGTTTGGATGTTTGGTATCCCATAAAAGCTCACATGTGAGATAATGCAAAAAAGGTTCAGAGGAGAGACGATTGGGTTGTGAGAATCTAAACCCAGTCAGTGAATTAATCCCCCAATAGGGATTAACTGAGTGGTAACTGAAGGCAGGTATGGTAAGGCTGGTGGAGGTGGGAATTGGAGCATGGATTTGGGAGTGTGTGTGTGTGTGTGTGTGTGTGTATGTATATATACATATATATACATATATATGTATATATATGTGTGTGTGTGTATATATATATATACACACACACACACATATATATATATATATATATATATATAATTGTATCTGGCAAGTGGAGACCTGTCTCTGCTATCTGATCATCATATGAGCTGCTTTCCTCTGCCACATCCTTCCACCATGATGATCAGCCTAACCTTGAGCCCCTGGGGAATGGAGTTGTCCTTATATGGACTGAGACCTCTGAAACCATGAACCTTAAACTAACTGTTTCTCTTCTATAATTGTGTGGGTCAGGTCCTTTAGTCACAGCAGCAAAAAACTGACTAAAACACTTATTAAAGTAGGAATATGGAGGCTTGTGTATTTTTATCAGCATGGGTTTAAACAATAGTAGCAATAACCAAACAAAGGTGGTGTAGCCATGAAAAGTTTAAAGTGAAAGTTAAATTAACTACAATTGCTATGGTTTGAATGTGTTCCCGGATGTCTATGTGTTGATATAATCCACAGGCAATAGTGTTGAGAGGTGAGACTTTTAAGAGGTGATTAGGTAGCAAGGGCAGAGATGAACATTGTTATTTAGGAGTAGGTTCATTATTGCATAAGAAGTTTGTTATAAAAGTAAGTTTGGCCTTCCCTTCCTGTCTCTTATGCACACACCTTCCTGCTTTTCCGCCTTCTGCCATGGGATGACATAGCAAGAAGACCTTTGCCTGGTCTTCTCAGCCTCTAGAACTGTAAGACATAAATCTTTGTTCTTCATAAATTATGCAGTCTATGGTATTTGATTACAGCAGCACAAAACGGACTATGATGGTAACATACCATAAATTATAATTTATACAATAAATTATAATTATACCATGAATTGTAATGTATGGTATGTTACTGCTAATCAATATTTTGATTTTGAAAGAGAAGTAATTGTATATATGTCACAAAATTTCCACTGTTGTGAGACACAGAGCAAATTGGTAATCATATTTTGTTTGTTATGGTAAAACTTCCTATTCAAAGTTTTTGTTAGTACTAAATGAATTCAAAATGTATATTACTCTTACTTTAGACTGTCTACTGTCTAGTCCATTTCATATTTTAAACCTAAAATGTTAATTTATTTTAATTAAATGCAATTGATTGAAATAAAATAGATATCAAAAATTTATTTTAATACAGTAAAACATCCTTTGAACTATTATAGTGTGCTGGACGCTGAGTGTTTCAGAGACCATTAAGAAATGATTTTGCAGGGTATGGTGGTGCATGCCTGTAATCCCAGTGGCTTGGGAGGCTGAGGCAGGAGAATCATGATTTCGGCAACAGCAAGGTGCTAAGTAACTCAGTGAGACCCTGTCCTTAAATAGAATACAAAATAGAGCTAGGGATGTGGCTCAGTTGTCAAGTGCCCCTGAGTTCAATCCCTGGTACCCCCGCCCCCTCAATGGTTCTTGTGTTTGAGTTCTTTAAAGTAGCCCATTCATCAAATTCATCAAATTTACTAAAATTTTATTTTAAGAAATATTCTTTTTTTTTTTTTGTCACCAAGGATTGAACTCAGGGGTACTTGACCACTGAGCCACATCCCCAGCCCTATTTTGTGTTTTATGTAGAGACAGGGTCTTAACGAGTTGCTTAGCGCCTCGCCATTGCTGAGGCTGGTTTTGAACTCGTGATTCTCCTGTCTCAGCCTCCCAAAGTGCTGGGATTATAGGCGTGAGCCACCACGCCCGGCTAGAAATATTCTTCTTTTAAGCTGTGTGTAATGGCATATGCCTGTAATCCCAGATATTCAGGAGGCTGATGTAGTAGGATCTCAGGTTTGAGACCAGCCTTGGCAAGGCAACTCGGCGTACCTTGTCTTAAAATAAAAATTAAAAGGGCTAGAGATGTAGCTTACTGGTAAAGCACCCCTGAGTTCAATACAGTACAATAAAAAAAGAAATATTTCTGACATTCTTAAGTGACTAAATACTTTGAATATATTCATGTCAACTGTGCAGAAATTATTTTGAATGTAATGCTTGTAATAGGTGCTCATAGTTTCTAGACTTTTTGCTGTTGTTGCCTGATCTTCATAACAGTATTTAAGGAGTATTTGGTTCTAATCAACTTCCTGCTGGTTCAGCTAGAGGGAGCTATGGTACAAAGGAGTACACTATAGAGGGAAGGTAGAAAGGAGACTTACCATATTGCCCTGGGTTGCTGATCTCAAAGAACAGAAAGTCTGAGTCACAGAGTGAGGCAAGAGGGTGGACGCAAGTCTCCAAAAATCTAGAGATCTGATTTCCCACAGTTTTCTTTTTCTCTGCTGATTTGTGCAATGTGACTCCCTTGAAATCTTTTACATAATTGGGAAAAACATTTCTGATATAAGTTGTAAATTCTAATGATCTTTCAGTGAATTTAACATTTTGTAAGTTGACTTTTCTTTTCTGTCAAAGTGGTTCCAATGCAAATGGAAAATATCATAACAATTTTCAGGTCAAAAAATTTGTCTTAACTGTTCTGAATCTCAAAACAACCCATTGAGGAGTGCAGTTATTATTCCTAATTTGCTATATCTACTTAATACTGGAAGGTTCAGAGAAGCCGAGTTACTTGCCCTTGTTTAAAAGATAATGAAAATGGAGGAGTCAAGATTTTACTCAGGTGTTCTCGCTGTAATGCAAGTTAATGCATTTCCATTAAACCATTCTGTAAACACACACTTTGTGTGAATTATTTTCTTCAGATTTTTGAAGGCTGCAGAGATGGGGATGGGAGATAAATCGGTACCAAAGTTTTCCAATTAATGACATATTTCTGTATACTTTTCTCATGCTTCGTAAATCAATTTTATCAAGAATTGTTCCACGAAGTTTTAAACATGTTTAGACACAAATTAATTTATATACTATTGGTTTAAAAATTATTAGGCATTTGTAATTTTTGTCCATGGCAGCTATGTTAGTCAGCTTTTCATCTCTGTGACCAAAATACCTGACAAGAACAATTTAGAGAAGGAAAAGTTTATTTGGACTCATGGTTTCAAAGGTCTCAGTCCATGGTTGGCAGACTCCATTGCTCTGGACCTGAGGTGAGATATAACATCATAGTAGAGGAAAGTAACCTGCTCATGTCAGCTGGGAAGCAGAGAAAGAGAGGGGTGGAGGGAGGCAGGCAGACAGACACTAACACCTGGGACAGAATATAAACCCTATAGGCACTCTCCCAGTGAAACACATCCTCCCACCAAGCCCTACCTGCCTATAGTTACCATCTAATAATCCATCCAAATCATTAATCCATGAAATGTTTTAATCCACTGATGAGGCTAGAGCACTGTGATGTGATCTAACCATTGCTTAAAAGCCCTACCTCTGAACCTTGTTGTATTGGGGACCACAATTTTTTTCTTAATTCTTTTTGTAGTTGTAGATGGACAGAATACCTTTATTTTATTTGTTTATTTTTTATGTGGTGCTAAGACTCAAACCCAGTGCCTCACACATGCTAGACAAGTACTCTACCACTGAGCTACAGCCCCAGCCCAGGGGACCACAATTTTTAAACATGAGCTTTTTGGGGGGCATTAAAGATCCAAACCATAACAATGACATTAAATGATATAAGTTCTACTCTTCTGTTTTGTTTTCCAGTTTATAGCCCTATTCTGGGTGTCCTTTTCAAGTTTTCTAACTTAGGACAACAGTTTTCCTGCTTTAGATTCCTAGTTACCTCATGCTAGGATCTTTTGGTTCTCAAATTAGAAATTCACAATACCCATTAAACTGTTACATAGACTAACTTCGGTGTCTTTCTATTCTGTTTTAGTACTTTACTTTTCAGAAATAGCTGTAAAACTTTCTTAAGCATTATGAATATAATATTCCTCAAACCATCTTAAAACATTTACTATTTATTTCTATTATTAGGTATGACTTCTAAAGTGGTATAATTGCACTTCAAGACTTTAGTATTTTATTGATTTTATTTTTGAAAGCTATTTTATGTTTTATAGTGTCTAATGGAGGATAAGTCACCAGTCACATATGATATTGTACATATTCTAAATTTAAGTGTTAGTGCTTACTTTTGACAATTTGCTAAAGAAGATCTGTGTACTAGCTCACGATTTATTTTGAAGCTGAAAAACTGTGCTTTTAAAATTATTACGAGTAGCTTCAGTTTATATCATAATATGCCAACACAAATACATTATTAGCATCACATTATGTGATGCATGAAAATATTAGGTAATGAAGTATTGATAAAATTCTATTTATCTCTGTATTCTTTTTCATTTTAATCCACAGCTAATTCTTCCTACTCTTATGAGATATTTCCTTTATATCACAGAGATTCTAATGACATGATACAAAAACAGATATAGAAACTAACAAAAATACAAATGGCCTCATTCATCTTTTAACCAGCTAAAGGAAATGAAGTAAAATGTACAATATAGTGACATGCTGGCTAAAACATACTCAAACCTTGTAGTTGAGCTTGTTCTGTTATGGGTTTTATATAGCATACTTTGAAATGAAATGCTATTACTTGAAAAACAAGGAATCAAAAGTCTTAAAAAATCAAGTAGCAAGCTTATAACATAGTCTTAGGTTTTTACACCTATCTCTGACGGATCTGAATTGAACATTGAGCTATTGAGTGAATATTTTATAGCAGCTCTTTTCTTTAAGCTGTCTTTGCTTTCTTAATTCTAAAGTTATGAATCAAATTTGTGTAACATTCTGCATTGTAAGTTTACTTTTTAAAAATCTTATGATTACTCTTTTGTTTAGAATGTATTTCTGACGCCATTAGAAATTTTTATATTTTACTTAGATTTTCACTGAAATGCTGATACAGTTTAATGGTTTTGCTTCATTTAATCAAGTAGAGAAACTATCACATGATCAAACTCATGAGCAAACATATTTTATCCAAATTTGAACTGAGAACTGTGGTTTTATTTTCAGCACTAACAACCCAAATATTCCTAACCTTTATTTTAACACCTTCAAATCTGGATTGGGTTTATTATGTAGCATGTGAGAACAAGGGCTTTGTAACCTCTGGTTTGTAAATAAATATGATACAGATTGAAAAAACAATGTTTTATTGTGTATTCATTTACTGACTATACATTGTATTGAATATTCTACAAAAAGACACAACAAGTAAGTGTGGCTTAGCCCCCCATCCTCAGGAAGGTGAGGAGGCACATATAAAACCAATATTCATTTTAATTATCCTAAGTGTTTAACTGAGACATCAGGAGATTAGAGAGACCTCATTTGGGAGGACGGGGAAGGCTTCCCTGAGGAAGTGATATTAAAGCTGAATTTTTAGTGATGAATAATAATTAGATAAACAGTAAGTAGGAAGAACACTTTTTCAGTATATGTAAATTCAAGACTAATGTTTTAAAAATATATGAATAGAATCTGAGATGGAGGATTATCAGAGTTAATTATTGAAGTTGTTTATAAACATTTCAGGCTTTAGACCAACATGGAAATAACAGAATATGGCAATATTATGGTTCAGATATTAGGTGTCCCCCCAAAGATCCTGTTAATGCAGGAATGCAGGAAATGTTCAACGTTGAAATGCTTGAACTGTGAGAGCTCTAACCTAGTAAGTCCATCCTAGTTTAAATGGACTGACCGAGTGGCAGCTGCAAGCAGATGGGTCATGGCTGGAGGGGGTGGGACACTGGGGGCATTTCCTGGAAGGGTGCATCTTCCCCATAGTCTTTTACCCCTTCTTTCTCACTCCCTCCTCCTTTCTCTGTCTGCTTCCTTGCTGCTATGAAGGGAGTGGCTTTCCTCCAACACACTTTTGCCATGATGTGCTGCCTTAACTTAGATCTTAAACTTTTCTTCCCCCAAGTTGTTCTTGTCAGATGTTTTGGTCACAGCAACAAAAAAGCTAACTAATGCAGGCAGTTTTAAAACCTTGATGACAATTAATCTTAGTGAATCTAGTTTTTATTTATTTTTATTATATTTATTTTTCAGTATTGGGGATTGAACCCAGGGACTCATAAATGTTAGACAAATGCTCTGCCCCTGAGCTCCATTCCCAACCCTAGATTTTATTTTGAATGAAGCTTTCAGGTGCACATTGGTTCAAACTAGCTGTAACTGAAATATTGGGAAGGAGATATGACAGCCAGCCATATGTCACTGGGTACTTCAAGAACAGAATATGGTAAAACAAATACTTAAAAACTAATCTATTAACATAAGTGTGTGTGGAGAAGAGGAAGGAATAGTTTAAAAACCTGAAAGATGTTTAAAAAGAACTGATGTGATATCTAATTCTCCATGTCATTTAATAAGCTGACTGAGTATACATGATTGGAGACTTGACTTATTGATACCAATAACTCATAATTAAAGTGTTTACTAGATAATAGTCATTAATAAATTTCACCTTGTCTATCCTAGGTGACTGAATGCTTGAGCCCTTTTGGTGGTAAAAGGTTTTTTATTAGCTGCTTTCTGACACCCCAGTTTTCATAAGGTTAAATCGGTTGTATGGCTTCTAAATGTTAGCAGAAGATTTAAACATGAAATTCAAAGTTGTTGATTTTTTTTCCTAGTGCTGTCTTGCTATGGAGACACTGTCTTTAAACTGTAATATTCTGGTAGCATAGGTCTTAATTAGTAGGATTTTTGTACTTCAGAAGAGTTGACCATTTGTCCTTTAAAAAAAGGGAAAGGAAAACTTACTTAGATACAGAGAAGGGAAAATATAACAATCTTTCTGGTAATTCAAAGCTGCTTAGCTAGTTTTTTACTCTTTAAGCAAGTATTTGTTGAGTATCTGATGTGTGGTATTAGAAGGATATCCTTAAAAAACACAAAACAGGGTCTCTGTACTTACGTGTGCAATATTACCACTGAAATGAAACTGTATAATCCTTGTCACTTGATTGTAAGCTGGAAGCAGGAAGTATTCCTTTGAATCCAGGGTTATTGTGATTCTGTTTTGTTTTTAAATTAAGGAGAGATTGAGAATATTTGCCTGGGTATTTCATCTCTGATGCATTCTACATGAATATAATGTGAACAATCTTTGAACATATATGCTATAGAACTTGTTGAAATTCAAGTTTATTTACATCATTTTCAGATGCATGTTGTTTCCGTTTTTATAGGGAAGAGTGAATAAACACATTCCATAATAATCACTACTTATTTACAGAAATGTTCAGAAATAGCAAATTACTGCTTTAACAAAAAGTTAGAATAGGTTTTCCACAGTAGTAAAAGTTCTAAAATGTAATTTCTAGAGATATCTATGGTCAAAGAAACACTTAAAATCCATTTAAATGTAGATATCTACAATATTTCCTGCATTGTATGTTAGATGTCCATAGAGAAATTCAGAATCTTTAATGGGTACCAAATCAACTATTCTTGAGTATGTTTCACACATTTTTTGAAAATTATACTGCTTTTATTATTTAGTTAGAAGTTTCTTCCCATTGGCATAAACAGATTTGTCTTTAAAAAGTCTAATATACAATGTAGAAAGGAAAACTGAACCAAGAATAGACAAAATTTGCTTGGTTCTATTGCTTTGTGATATATTGCTGCATGAGTTTCAGCAGTGCATTCAGCTTGTGTGAAACTTGGTGTCTTTGTTCTCTTCTTTGCATATCACATGTATATCAACACGGGTGTAATGAGAAACAATGACATAATACATATATGAAAATGCTTAATACTTGCTATTTAATATAAAGTACACCTTTTATGAAAGCAAGCTTTCAATATTTTTATACAGGAGAGGCAATCAACCATATGCATGTTATAAAAACCAGATCTAAATTTCTCCTCTTAAGATGATTTATTATGTCAAAGTAAATGTTTGAAGCAAAATATATGCATGTAAGACTATGTTGTTTTTTAGTTGTAGATGGACACAAATGTTTAAATAAATAATGAATTTTCGTGTGGTGCTGAGAATCAAACCCAATGCCTTGCACTTGTTAGGCAAATGGTTTACCACTGAGCCACAACCCCACCCCAAGACTGGGTTTTTGTCAATAACACAAAGGATAAAATATTTGACATATACAAAGGTATTTAATAGTGTATTAAATAAAATGAAAAGCTAATTTGATTGCCTGGAAGTACATTTCTAGATAACTTTAGTTTTGTATTTCACCATACTGGAGAAAGAGATTCATGGCATTCACTGGTTATTTATGCTATATATTAGGCTGTTTCAGCCTTGAGGGTTTCTATATTCATTGATGTAATGGCCAGTGATAAAATGGAGTTAACTAGCAACCTTGAATTATAATTTCAGAACTTGGTTGAACTCTCCACGTGGGGTAACCATAGGTGAAATCAAGGTTCAGATAGATGTGATGAAAATGCATTTTATCTGACCCATTGATGATATGTACAAACAATCTGCTCTGTTCATGAGTATACAGCTACGTGATCTTCTAGGAAGGCCTTTGGCAGAATTGTGGTGCCAGTCTGTTTTGAAGCAAAAAAGTCTTTGCTGAGCTTTGGGATTTACCATGCAGGATGCTGCATTCAATTCCTAGGGGAAAAATTTGACATGATGCCTAGTTAGCTAGGGTTCAGGCAAGTTCCTGTCCCAGCAGGGGATATTTCCCTAAGTATACTGGATTTAATGCAGAGTAATTAGAGTCCTAAATGTTTTGAGTTCCTTGATGATAACTGAGCCTGAAGAATGAAGGTATCAGTGCTTATAAGCAGTCATTTGTAAAACTTGGTACACACTAGCAACATGAAACATGCAGCTGGCATATATATCTGCTTCTCTTGAATTCAGTTGACTAATGTTAGGATTAATGGATACAGCCACAAAAAAAATGTGAGAAATGCCTCTAAAAGATAATGAAACTCTGGATTAGAAATCCAAGAACCTGGGGCTACATATATTTTCATCTCATCTTCCAGCTGGAGGTTGGAATTCTGAAAGAGTTATGAGGATAAAGAAGGTCAATATCATTGGATACAGTGGTGCACACGTGTAATCTCAGCAGCTCTGGAAGGTTGAGTCAGGAGGATGGTGACTTCAAAGCCAGCCTCAGCAATTTAGTGAGACCCTAAAGACCTAGCAAGACTTTGTCTCTAAATAAAATATAAGAAAAGGCTGGGGATGTGGCTCAGTGATTAAGTGTCCCTGGATTCATCTCCAATACCAAAAAAAAAAAGTTAATAGCTACATATATACCTAGATTTAAATGTTAAAAATTTAATATTTACTAATGTGATATGCTGTCAATACTATTTCTTTATAATTATAACATACAATTAGAGGACACAATTCAAAAGATCACATTCATAAGAGTGAAAAGGCATGAGTTGATTTGAATAAATAATAGTTGATGTATATAATCTACATAAATACAATTATAGCACTTTGAAAGCTTTAGAAAAAGACTAGAATGAGTATAAGACAATACAATTCTAGATGGGATTAACAAAGGTCAAAAATAGATTTTCTCTAAACTTACACATTTGACATAATTATAATGAAATAAAACCGAGCATTTTAATTGAATTTAACAAAATTATTATTCATATGGAAAAGGAAACTGGCAAGAATATTAAATGCCATTTGTAGAACCAGGGTCAATAGTTTGGTGTTGGATAACTAATCCCATAGTAAGATAAAGCATTATAATTTTAAATAAAGATAATAGCATATATGTTCATATAAATAAGTGGGAGTAAAAAGAAAGCTCAATAGTAAATAATTTTTGAATATGTATTTTAAGTATAGCATAAAATGGTTTTTTTTGGTAAGGTATAAAATAATGGGGAGGAGACAAACACTGAAACACAGTTCATTAAAAACCTGCCTAAAATCTGGGGAAAAATAGGTCCATAACTCATAATTTATACCAAAATCATAGCTTCACAGTAAATATTGAAGTGAAATCTTTGTAAGCTTTGAATAATTGAAGTCACAAAAGAGTAAATTTACTATTTTGAATATATAAAAGCTAAACAACAGAAAATTATCAAGAATGAAACAGTGAGAAAAATACAAGTTTATTACACAGGGATTAATATTGTTGGAATGTAAGCACTGTATAGAGCGTGATAGAAACATTTAGGTTCAGATAGATAAAAGCAAAAGATAAACAATTATGTACAAATAGAAATTAAACTACAAAAATTGGGAAAACTTGAATGTACCTATTATAAAATGTTAATTTTGAAAATGAGATCATTTTCCATCTATTCAGTTGGAAATAATAAAAGTGACATTACTTAATACTGTGAAATTTTGTACATTATTGTGTTGTGCTTTTAGCATGAAATCTGTTTGAAAAGCAATTTGACAGAATATACAAATTGTTTATACCCATTGACCCCTGTGATACAGTATATTGGAGAATTTATTTTAAGGAAATTTTCCTAAAAAAGGAGAGATGTTTCCTTGCAGGATTTTTTATACTAATGGAAAATTGGATTGGACAGAAACCTTAATTTGAAGAAAAGGGGAAAACTTAAATTATAGAGTGTGCACTCAGGAGAATATAAGGTAGGAATTATAAAATGACTTACATAGACTAAATAGGAAAATGAAAACAGTCTTCTAATAGAATGGTTTTAATGATGTAAAATGTAAACATGTAATCAAACATTGGATGAGATGTGAAAACTAGCTTCTGATATGGCGGTATTTTTTTATTTTCTTTCTCTTCTCCTTTTGTCTTCCTTTCCCTCCCCTTCCCTCTTGCTGGGGAATGAACCCATGCATGTTAGGCAATGACTCTACCAATGAGCCACCTCCCTAATCCCATTTGGTAAGATTTAAAAACTTTTTTTAAAAAACATCTGCCTCAGTATTTATTTTTACAAGATATAGAGGAAATAAGAATGGGATAAACTTTAGAAACAAAAAATGCTAAAGTATGCTGCTAATTAATAATCATAATAACCTGTTAATCACCTTGTATGGATCAGGAGCTCCTTTTACTGATTTGCATATATTCTTTCATTCTAAAATGTTTGAAAGCTGAAAAATGTTTAGGCAGGATATACTTTATATAATTGAAGGACCATGATAGGAGAGCACTATTAAAATAGACTCTTTTATTCCTTTTTGGGAGTTTAAAAAAAAATCTGTTATGAACAACGTATTACCTAAAAATAACAGATAAATTTAAAAGAACAGGAAAAAAAGTATAAGGAAACAAATTTTAACTTAATACTAAAAAAACAAAACAGAAACATACATGTTCCTCCTGTATTTTCATCTTAGTGAAATTGACACCACCATATATAACAATGTCAAAACTGGAAAGACCCTTTATTCTATTTTTTTCTTTTTGCTTTGTATTTTATCTGAATCTTCATATTTTACTTTATTGTAATAATTGTACAAATTCATGGGGCATAATGTGATATTTTGAAACGTGTACACTGCAATGAGGGTACTTAGTATATCCATCACCTTAACGACTTATCCTTTCTTGTGGAAAAACATTCAAAATCCTATCCTTTAGCTCTTTTGAGGCATATGATACATGATTGTTAACTATAGTCACTCCTCTGTATAATAGAATACCAGAATTTATTCCTTCAGTTAAATTAACTTTATACCTTTTGAACATGTCCTACTTTCTTGATCCCTTGAACGTCCTTATTCTTTACTTCCAACAATTACTTTATTCTAATTACTAAAATATTTTTAGATACTCATCCATTCCTCCCTGACTGTACTGTCACTTTTTCATTTTAGACCACCATCCCCTTCATCTCAATTATATTCACAGCCTTCTAAGTATTTCTTTTCTTCCAGCCTAGCCTCCCTTTCTTCCACATTATACACAAATCTAAATATGTCACTCCTACTTTAAAAGTTCTCAGTGATTTCACTTTGCTGGATTAAGGTCAAAGCCTGTAGTGGGGCTTTCAAGGATCTTCATGCCATGGCCAATATTTATTTCACCAGCATCTGCTGCCCTGCAAATAAATTTACTCTCCCTTATCCTCTTTCTCCCACCTCTGTCTCTATCTGTGTGTGTGTGTGTGTGTGTGTGTGTGTGTGTGTCTGTCTGTCTCTGTCTCTTGCGCGTGCACGCGTGCACAGAGTCATGTTGACTATCTTCCATTTCTATGACTCTTATTTTCTTCCATCACTTAGTCTTCACAAGCACTATGCCCTGCAGCTGGATCACTCCCTCATGTGTCAGACCCTGCCTGAACTTTTTCTTTTGTTCTTTAATTCTTGCTTAACTGTCAGGTTTCCTTTTATATATTACATCTTCCTGGAGGACCTTTTAGACATCTGGGTTGCACCCTCCTGTGCGTTTCCATACTACTCTATGCCATTCTCTTTCTATGTATATTACTAAAAAATAAGGATCAACTGAGTAGAGGCTATTGTTGACTTCATTTTCTACTGAATCCACAGTTACACACTGTCTGGCACATAGTGGATGTTCTACCTATATTTGTTGAATAAATCTATGTGGTTACAGAGGATATTTTACAGTCCTTAAGATATTTATTTTTAACTTCCAATATGAGCACTGTCTTCTTAGCCATCACATCATGAACACCAAGCACAATACCCTCACACAGTAAATTTTCACTAACAGTTGGAAATGATGAATTACTAAGTCATTGAATGAATGAGTCACTGTAATGGTGATACTTCCTTGAGGTTAATTAGCATTCCCTCTCTCTTAAGTTCTTTGAAGGCAGAGACTATCTCATTTGTCTCTTTTACCTACTGTACCGAATATACTGACTTTACATATAGTAGACACTCGGTGAATAATTAACTTGAATTCTCATGACTGAACACTACCTAGAGAGTTGTAGCTAATGCTAGTGTTCATTAGGTGATCTTAACCATATCTACGGTTTGGACTTTAGCTGGATGTCACTAAATGTTAAAACAAATACTTAAAAAATAATCTATTAACATAAGTGTGTGTGGAGAAGAGGAAGGAATACTTAAAAACCTGAAAGATGTTTAAAAGAAACTGCTGTGATATCTAATTCTCCATGTCATTTAATAAGCTGACTGAGTATACATGATTGGACACCTGACTTATTGATTCCAATAACTCATAATTAAAGTGTTTACTAAAAATATTCAATCGTTAATAACTTTCACCTTGTCTATCCTAGGTGACTGAATGCTTGAGTTCTTTGGGTGGTAAGAGGTGTTTTATTAGCTGCTTACATTTATTATTTTATTAGCTGCTTACATAAATAAACACATTTATTTATGTATGTGAGCATATGCGTGTGGTCATGTCAGCATTTATTCTTTAAAAGAAGTAGACTGGTTACATATTCATTTATACTACTTAGAGACCATTAAATTAATGCCATCATCTATAACTAGTCCATGTTCTCTTCTCATTTTTAGGTTCTTGATTTATTTTACTGTGGTTGTTTTGATGTTGATCTTACAAAATATTCTGGGTTGCTGTGTAAACATTCCAGGCAAGGTCCCAGACCTGTCCTAATCATTGGCTCACTCTGTCATCAGTAAGTGTCAGGACTTTAGGGAAAAAATTACCTGAAGGAAATACATGAGAAACTCTTTATGGGAAAGTTATATTTTTGTTCCCTTTTTTCTGCTTGAATATAGAGCTTAAGGTATTGTATAACACAGATTCTTTCACCTTTTGCTCCCTTTAACAATGTTTTACTTACAAAATCTGCCTATAAAGAAATGTCCTGAGGCCTGTTTTAACAAACAGAAGGTGATAAGTCCTTGAATAAACATCCTCTTAGTGATTGAGGTTGAGGGGGTACAGATCTTTTTGTTTGAAGCAGGATTATATCTACTTGATTTTGAGGGAAATCTTTTACTTTTTGTTGTATTTTTTCTTCATTTTTTCTTATGCTATTTTGTCTCTTTTATTGTTAATTATTCATTTTATTATTTCCTTATCTCTCTTATTCCTATGTTTTCTACTCTATTCATGCCTTATATCTATATCTCTCTCTCTATATATATGAATAAATTTGATCTAAACAAATGATAGGAATTTCTCATTAAAATAATATAATGACTTTCAATTTAGAAAACTTAGAAGCAAACAAGTCTTTTTTGTCTGTTTTTCAGTGCTGGTGATGGAACCTAGGGTCTCATGCATGCTAATCACTTGCTGTACTATTGAGCTGCATCTCAGCCCCTACAAAGCAGGTTTTATTTTTTTAACCTTTATTTCATTTATTTATTTTTATGTGGCACTGAGCATCGAACCCAGTGCCTCACGTGTGAGAAAGTGCTCTACCACTGAGTTACAACCTCAGCCTACAAAGTGAGTTTTAAAAAGGAAAATATGCACTAAAATCTCATTACTTACGTGTAATTATCATTAACATTGCCATAGTTTACTGTTTAAATGATGGAAACTACTTTTTACATAATTGAAATTGTACTGTACATAGAATATTTTTAAACATTGTTTATTTGTTTTTATGTGGTGCTGAGGATCAAACCCAGTGCCTCACATATGTGAGGCAAGTGCTCTACCACTGAGCTACAGCCCTAGCCCTGTACATATAATTTTTGTATCTCATTTCAAATAACATTGACTCAAAGGCATATTTCTACCTCATTAAAACATTTCATTGGTTGTATAAGATTCCCTTTTAAGTAGGTATCATAGCTTTACCTGTTCATTTCTCTGCATATGGATTCTTAAAAGCGTTTACAAATTTCCATATTATAAAGATGATGTCATGAGCATCAAGCTCTACTACAGTTCAGATTATTTCTTGTTATAGATTGGTAGGAGTAACATTATTAAGAAAAGAGACTTCACACTTTTTGAGGCTCTTGGTCATTTTACCAGATGGTTTTCCAGGAGAGTTATACCAAATCTGTAGGTTGCTACCAGCTTTATAAAAGAATTTCCATTCTTATTACCTAGGTAGAGATTTTAATTTCTTTAACTATATTGTATATCAGCAAGTGCATAATTCCTAGATATCTGTGTATTCTACACTGTCAAATCAGTCTATTATACAACGTATTATTTCACATACCTGTTCAAATTTTGTACATCTTAATCTGAGGGCAGTGAGTACATGGCATATTTTTACACTTGAAATCTGTGTGTGTGTGTGTGTGTGTGTGTGTGTGTGTGTAGTGCATGTTTGCATGTGTGAGCACTGGTTTATTACTGTGATATTGCACTACTATGTTAAATTTCCAAATTAAAACAATTTCCTTTATAAGTTCTGTATCTTTGTAACCTTGACAATTGAGTTAATCCTTTGGAGATTTACACAGTTTGGACTCCATTTTTGAACAATAAGAAGTGCCAAAGGCATGAGAGAGAAAAACTAATGGATAGGACACTAGCATATAAATCAGATACCCTAGGTTCTGTTCCCAGATCCATTTGTCTTTGTGTATTGTGGCCAAATTTTGTTAAAGAACATGCCCAATCTGTAAATCAGGGATAACGTGTCTTATCTTGCAGGGATTCTACTGGGATTACTGAGATATATTTTTCTAATACATTTTGTGTTCTTACAAAAGAGTTCTAATATTAGGGACCAAATGCTAAAGTCTATGTAAATATGAATGGTAGAAGTTAATTATTGTATTTTCAAACCTTTTGTCTCCAGTTGTTTATTTTATTTTTTGGAGTACTAGGGGTTGAACTCAGGGGCACTTGACTACTGAGCCACATCCCCAGCCCTATTTTGTATTTTATTTAGTGACAGGGTCTCACTGAGTTCCTTAGTGCCTGCCTTCTGCTGAGACTGGCTTTGAACTCTTGATACTCCTGCCTCAGCCTCCCAAGCCACTAGGATTACAGGTGTATGCTGCTGTGCATGGCTTCCAGTTGTTTATTAATAACCAATTCCTTTAATGATTTCTTATGCAAAGTGTAGGCTGACCACAGGATTTCTCCAAATGTACCAAAATATGATATTTGGCTTATGAACAATTAGTTTATTCTTTTTTTAATATTTATTTTTTTAGTTGTAGGTGGACAGAATATCTTTATTTTATTTTTATGTGGTGCTGAGGATTGAACCCAGTGCCTCACGCGTGCTAGGCAAGCATGCTAACACTGCACCATAACCCTAGTCCTAGTTTATTCTTTATAACTTATACTTTATATTTTGTATTTATTATATATTGCATTAAAATTCAAGATGAGAAACCCATTCTTTAAAATACTCTCCATGAGTTAACATAGTAGGTTAAAAAATAGTATAAAATTATTTACTAATTTGTGATATCTCAATTGAAGAAATAGGCAGTGAAACTAACATGAAAAAATAATTTATCCTCATTACTTGAATCAATGTTTTTTCTTTATTTTACAACATTATATCTTATTTGATATCACTTTCTGTAATCGAGAAAGATTAGTATATTAAAAAGAATAGAAATTTTAGAGTAAATGAAATATTCATTAAAAATTATTGTTATAAGAAAATGCTATTCTTATCCTCTTCAACTTGCCTTTGAGCTGTGTTTTAGCCATCTTTGTCTAACTAGTGTCTAGCACATATTTGGTGCTTAGTAAATGTTCTCTGAATCCACTGGTTGAGATTAAAAATAAAAAAGGCAATTCAGGAATGTCATTTGGTTCCACAAACACTATTATACCACAGCAACCCTTAGGTTCTTTGTAATAATTAATGTTGTAGGTAAAATAATAATACTTTGTACATGTAAGGCACTTTCCAAGGACTGAAAACGTTTACCACTATTCAAAGTTCATGTTTCTGTTTTGCACCTCTTTGAACAAAATATAGGGTCAAGACTCCAGCTTTTAGGTGCAGGCAACAACTTTCTCAATAGGACTTCTAAAGCTCAGGAAATAATGGGAATTAATAAATGGCATGGTACCAAATAAAAAAGCTTGTGCACAGCAAAGGAAACAATTAAGAATGTGAAGAGAGCCGACAGAATATGCGGAAATCTTTGCTAGCTACTCTCCTGACAGAGGATTAATATCCAGAATGAAGAACTCAAACACCAAAAACCAAAATGACCTCTTTAATACATGGGCAAATGAATTAAACAGACACTTCTCGAAAGAAGAAATACAAAAGGCCAACAAATACATAATAAATGTTCAACATCTTTAAGCAATTAAGGAAATGCAGATCAAAACTACACTGAGTTTTATTTCACTTCAGCTAGAATGGCAGCCCTCAAGAATATAAATAATAATAAATGCTGGAGAGGGTATGGAAAGGAATACTTTTCTACAGGTGGTGGCATCATAAATGATTACAAGCACTGTGGAAATCAGTATGGAGGTTCCTCAAAAGTCTAGGCATCGAATCACCATTTGACCCAGCTATACCACTCCCCCTATTTATCCTAAAGAATTAAAGTCCTCATACCAGTGTGGTGCATACATACCCATGTTTACAGCACTACAGTTCACAGTAGCCAAACTGGAACCAGTCTAGATGTCCATCAACAGATGAATGGGTAAAGAAAATGTGGTATATATATACACAATGGAGTTTTATTCAGTCATAAAGAAAAATGAAATTATGTCATTTGCAGGAAAGTGATGGAGCTAGATACCATTATGTTAAGCGAAATAAGTAAAATTCAGAAGATCAAGGGTTCTATGTTTTGTCTGATATGTGGAAGCTAGTGAGGAAAAAGGAAAAGAAGGTGGGAGGGGGATCTTAAGAAAATCAAAACAAGTTCTGTAGAATAGAGGAAATGGACTGGTGGAGAGGAAAAGGGGAAATACTTAGGAATAATATTGGCCAAAATATATTGTGTGCATATATGTGAATATGAAACAAATCCCAACATTATGCATAATTACAATGCACCAACAAAATATGGAAAAAGTCATGTTTCTGTGGTGTAGAGGCTATGCTATATGTAGATATTTCAGATTGGTTCTATTTTGACCACCAGGAGCTTTTTAAAATTTAATTTATTTTTGATTCTCTTATACATGCAAGTAGCATGTATTTTGACGTATTATACATACATGGAGTATAACTTCCCATTCTTGTGGTTGTACATGATGTAGAGTTACACTGGCAGTGTTTTCATATATGAACATAGGAAAGTTAGGTCCAATTCATTTCACTCTTTCCTATTCCCATCTCCCATCCCTTCCCATCATTCTTCTTTGAAGAGCTTTTGGTTTGTGTAAAGCCATGCAAGTGATTATTTTCTGAGGGAAGAGTGGAAGTTTTACACTCTAGTTTTTGTTTTATTTTTGCTCTCAGGGATTTAGCTGGTTTGATAGTGGGCCTGTGTCAGTTTTTAATATTCTAAGAGAAACTCTTTTCTCTGAATGATTTGGAATATTTCAAATTAATTTTTGCTATATTTAGTGGTAATGGTGCATGACATTTTGTTTGAATTGTCACAAATTAGTTGTAAGATATGCATCTCTAAATTTACTAATGTATATGATATTTCTCACAAAATTGCTTCCCCCATCCAGATATTTATGCTTCAGTAAATGAACAACATATTGGAGGAAAGATGCTCCTCCTTTGAGTTTTCTAATATTCTTGTAATATAAAGTATATCACCCATTAAGCAATGGATATATTCCTAAGGAAGTATATAAATCATTAAAAAGTCTCTGTACTGGAGGAAGTTTTCTGAAGGAGTACAAGTTATAGTGACTGGTGGATGAAGTAAATCTTATTGAGCATAGTGATGAAGTATTAAGGAGTCTCAAGGGTAAATAATATATTCACCTCTGATATCTATGCAGTGGCATAGAATAAAAGTCAAAAATTTCTAAGTCATATGGGACTTGGGATTCCAGTGGAAAATTAATCTTAGGGAGACACTTAGATTTTCAGAAATGTATATGCTTCTGCATGTTTTTTGTCCTGATACTACACACTCTTTCTCAAGGGTCTTAGGCAATATCATTTTTCATTATCTTGTCCTAGAACTGTGAAATATTCAAGCCACAGGCACTCATAGAGATAATTTTCATAAGAGGAGGGAACAGATTCACCCAGAAAACTTGGGTGCTTATGTCTTGTAGCACAAAGCAAACTGGTAACAGTGCAACACTTAAGATCTAGGTGCCATAATTTTTATTTCAACAACTTTTGCTCTTTAGCACAGTGCATCCTTAATATTACTGGTAGTGTGCTTGAACTGGCAACCTAATCTAGTAAAATCTCTTAGATCACCTTCTGCTCATCTAAAAAGACAGATGTGGGATGTTGACCAGTCAAGTGACTTGCCATATGAAATGGACTCTTTGATGGATCCCAGTGTGATTCAGAAGAACAGATCCCCAGGTTTGTGTAAAGTCAGGAATGTAGAGGTTTGTTTTTAGATCTAATGAAGGGTATTGATCTATAGCCAAGAGAATGAATGTGACTCAAGTTGAACAGTTCTCAGTACAGGTTAAAGAATACATTTGATATGCAATGCAATATTTTAGGGAAACTTGTCACAAGTTCTTTCCATAAAGATTTGTGTCTTGTGAAAAATCATCTACTCCACAAATTTGTGGTACATCGGTGTCTGTGTATGTATGTGTATTTTGATTACTGAATTAAAATCACAAGTATCCGTTCCTCCATTAATTCATCCAACAAATTATTAACAGGTTCTCCTATGTTCTAGGCACTTCGCAATGGACTGAGGATAAAGTTTGAGAGACAAAACTGCTTCTAGGGGACCTATATTTTAGTGAGAAGGGATAATCCTAAGATGAGTAAATAAAGAAAACACCAAATAGTAATAAAAAGCTCCCCAAAGACTAAAACTGACTTTTTTTTAAACAATATTGTTTTAGTAGTGGACAACATCATACAGAATGGTCAGAGAAGGCCTATGTGAGAGAGTGATGTTCAAATAATGTCAAGGAGGTAACCATGTACAAATTTAGGACAAGAGACTTCTAAGCAGACAGAAGACATGCAGAGGCCCTAATGTGAGAATGGGCTTAGGATATTTCCATGTCAGATGACAGACATGTGAGTGTGAAGGCTAGTGAGTAGGAATGGGGAATAGAACCAGATGAAATGGTATAAGGAGGTAGAGTCAAAATCACACAGCCTTATAAGATCCTGCATGGAGTTCAAATGGACCAAAGTTTGCATCTACTTATTTACTGTGTGTACTCAGATAAATTTCTAGACTTCTATGAGCTTCACTTTTCTCATTTGTAAAATGGGAATAAGTATTGCTTTGCAAAGCTTCTTTCTAAGGATTAGAAAAATAAATATACAGTGACTGGTACAAAGTACACTTAAGAAGTGGTTGTTGTTGATAATGATAATAGGTACTAAATATGCACTGTATACCCATGTGTTAGATGTAGTGCTGTATACTTTATATTTACCTTGCTTAAATCTTCAAATCTGTAATATGTAATGAATCTCAGAAAATTACTTGTATAGTTAAACTAAGTGACAGAGACTGGATTTAAATCAAATTTCCATGACTCCAAAGTCACCCAATCCCCAAACTTTGTACAACATGAGGAGAGTCAATCAGCAATAATGTGTTAGGTGGTTTTACATGTAAATGCAATTTGAGACTCTACATACTTTTAGAGATGAGAGCATTCTTTGATGCTACATGAACAGCTCCTGCCAGGTCAGAACTTTTCGCATGTTCACATTTTTTTCAATGCTTAATATAGTGTCTTGTTCCTTCTAGAAACTCTTATGATATTCTTAGACTACGTGGATCTGTATAACAACATTAAAACTTGCTAGCAACATGCAACAACTTTTTAAATAACCTAAGGAATCTTTAGGTTTTCATTTTTTCCAAGAATCCTTATTTTTCTCCAAAGCACACATCTTACAGCAATCACTTTTTTTGAGCATGTTTTGTACTTAATTGTGCTGATAGGAAATGTCAGAATAGTGCATTAACCTACTGGGCTCCTACTTTTTGGTTGTTGTTGGGGTGTCCTTGTTTTGTTTTGGGCAAAGAATGTGGTATTGGCAGCAGAGCCCTCTAAATATTGTTGGATTTGGGCACAATAAATTGTGTTTAATATAGAGAAAGCATGTACTTAAAAAACACGAGTTGTGTATTTTATTTTTTACTATACAAAAATTTTATGGAATATATTTAATAAATTTAAAGACTAATCTTGTAAGGAAGTTTATAAAGAGATTATTGGACATATTAATCATTGAAAATATTTAATATCCATGTCCTCCTTCAGATGGCAGAAGGAATGAAATCTTTTAGAGGGGTGTATGTTGCATTATTAGATAATATTTTTTCTCCAGAAAGTATAGAACATGCTAAAATAATAAATTATAGAATGTGGACCATAAAGAAATATTGTTTCTAAAATAGTTATTTGGAGGATACAGGAACATGTGTTTTCTTATGTTCAGATTCATAACTTAGGTCTTTAGAGGTAAGAATGCTGTAAGCACAAGCAGATGTTTGTAATCTATAAAAGTAATGCCATTATATTGTGTAATGTTATACTGCTGTTTATATTGGCATAACCTCTATAGCATGATATACAGCACTTATGGGCTGGAACAGTATACTTTTATAAAAACTCTATGAAGACTATATGTTTAAATACTAGCTCAGTATTCTTATCAGGTTGTTCTTTCAATATAGACTAGAGCTTTGTGTAAGCAGTATTTTCTGATATTCATTGTATACTATTTGAGAACTAAAATTGGTTCTCATGTGGCACAGATGAATTATTTATCACAGAAAGCTTGAATAACTTCTAAATCCATCGCTACTGTAGAAAATAAACATAAATGTTTGAATTTGTTAGGAAAATCAGTTTATTGAAATGAAACGCAAAAAGCTCAACTTCTGTATATTCTTAGAATTTATATATACTAACCTAAACAGATCATTCCTCTTTTAAACACTAAGTAGAAGACCATCCCACTAAAATTTTATTTGATTCCAAAGATGTGAATTTATTTAATTGACCTGAATATTTATGGCCCTTTTTAATGTTGCAGTAATTTTTTTTTAGAGGTCAACTCACATGAAATGAAAAGCGAGTATACAGTTGCATGCATACAAATTAAAATGCCCTCTCTCACATGTGCATTTCACTCTTGTCCATTTATAAAATATTATGTTCTATACTTTTTGCCATGTGCTTCTAAATGTAAGCCTTGCTCAGAGATTCTTTTTTCAGTGTATTCATTTTTACATTGATATATAAGATTTCATGTATTTGTCATGTACAATGTGATGTTTTGAAATATAAATACATTGTGTAATGATTCAGTCTAGCTAATTAACAAGTGCATTACCTTACATAGTTATTTTTGTGGTGAAAATGCTTTGTATTCACTCTCTTGTCATTCTTTAAAAATACAATGTATTATCTATCATTAACCATAGTTACCATGTTATACACAAGACTCCTTGAACTTATTCCTCCGAAGTATCTGTAAATATGTATTATTCCACTAATATCTCCCCAACACCTCCTCACCCCTAACTACCCTGGCCTCTGAGAACCACCCTTCTACTCTCTACTGCCTAACCCTGGGAAGCATCTTACTTGCTCTGTCTTAACCACACCAGCATTCCTATTTCCTTATTTAGATGAAATAATTGCATGTCAGAGGGACTCCCTAATCCAGAGTCATGATTAGTGCATCATCACATTTTTCTTGGATAATATAAAAAGTCTCTATATTTATATATAAATATAAATATAAAGACTGCTTCCCCCTCCTGCAACTGCTGCTACAGATTTTTTTTCTTTGGCCTGAGCCATCACTTAAAATACAGATATGTTTTTGTTTGTCACTTCTCAGCCTAAACTTTTTCAGTGCCTTCCTCTCACCTATAGGCAGTTTCTCAAATTTGGGCAACATAATAGGTCCCTTTTAAATGAAAGTCCTTCTCAAAGACCCCAGTGTTGATTTAAATGTTTTAATTGTACTGTTTAAGTATATGTTAGTGTAAAATAAGATATAAACTATACTGATAGCACTTGTGTAACTTATAAAATCAAGTGCACATGATAAAAATACAACACCAAGAAAATTTAAATCATAATGATTTTAAGTGATAAATTATTTTCTGAATCTGAATTGCTGTTCACATTATGAATTTACTATAAATTGCAGGCACTTTTGGGCTCTCTGTTACTATAGTTCCATAGGATGCCCAGCTGTGACACCTGTGTTTTTTCTGTTTGTTGGTTAAATTTTGATGAATACAGACAACATGCTGTGGTGTCATTTGTCCTTTATTTTGATACAAGCACATTTTCATATTAAGAGTATCTCATTAGCCTGGGATAATGAAAGTTTTACTTCCCAGTGATATTGTGATCCTAAATGCAAATATGGATGCTGACATTAGATGGCAGGACTTGGTTAGAAGGTGGTTATTCAGATGATCCAGTTTATGTTGTGCTTTGTCATATTATCTTAAGAAATGAAACTGTAGAATTTTATAATTACCCTACATGACTCAGAGACCATTAAGACTATTCAAGAATCCCAGTTTCGGAAATATTAGCCCTGAGTTTCAGGTTTATTGATCCTCTAGCAAATTCCCAAACATGACATGTTCTATTATACCTTAATGTTTATTGTAACTTCTGACTAAATAGGCTCATCTGCCATGGGAGAACAGCTGACCTTCTTCCCCCAAATAGAGTCAAGTCTTCTTTCCTTCAAATTCATGCACTCTACTGTACCTACTGTGGTAATGATCTGCTTATTGTCCTCATCACAGCCCAAAGATTGTATGCTTTGCTATGGCAAGGGTATACCTTAGCTTCTCCTTGTATTTTCACATCTTGGAACCTCAGAAGAACTCAATACATCTTAAGTGGTAGTATTCTAATATGAAAAGGATATATACGTAAAATGAGAGAGCTTTCTGTTTCTGTAGTGTTAATTTGTGAAGATACTGAAAACCTGAATAATCAATGTATGTGCAGAGAATATTATGTTTAATTAAATTTCATACTACAAAATAGTAAAGCTTCTGCTTTAGTACGAATATGGATTCATACTTAGAATTAAAGATTCAAAACAGCAGGACCTTTGAGATCATCTAGCTTAGTGGATTTAAAACTTTATTTAACATTAGAGCTGCTTTTCCAGAAGAAATAATATGTGGAATATGAATATATACAGCAGATAAATGTGTAAGTGTTCTCATTATTTGGGGAGCAAGACTTGGGGGACTCTCCCAGTTAGCCTTCCTTTTTGCACATCCCCTCCTCACTCCCTAAGACAACTCCCAAAACACCTCAAGGAACTTTATGGACACTCAGAACACAGTTTGAAAATATGGGTCTACTCTCCCACTTAAGTGATAACATGACTAAATTCACTCAGCTATTAAGTGTAAGAAATATTGAGAAAACTTGCCCACTTTTCCTCTTTTTTTTTTTTTGGTACCAAGGATTGAACTCAGGGGCACTCGACCACTGAGCCACATCTCCACCTTATTTTGTGTTTTATGTAGTCAGGGTCTCACTGAGTTGCTTAGCACCTCACTTTTGCTGAGGCCGGCTTTGAACTTAGAACTTGCAATTGTCCTGTCTCAGCCTCCCAAAGTGCTGGGATTACAGGCATGCACCACTGCACCCAGCCACTTTTCCTCTTTTTGTTATAATTCTCCAATGTGAACAAACCACCCTCTTAAATATGGTTTTGTACTGTCTTCAGAAAGGAAGTCTCTAGTTGAGGTTCCAGCTTGCTTCCTGATAATTACTTGCTAGTCATATAGTCTCAGAAAAGTCATGATTTTCACATAACTCAATTTACACAGCTGTAAAATAATGTTTAGTATTATTTTCCCATTGTTGAACTCAGATGAAATAGTGTATTGGAAAAGCTGTGTAAACATTTTATGCTACAGAAATGTAAGGTATTGTTGATATCTAAATGTAAGGCATTAGCTAAATCAATCTCATTCAGTGCCAGAGACACACATCTATTTATTTTCATGTCAGTTAGTGACAGTTCTTTTACTTTTCCTTGTTTGTCCGTGCCCTGGATATTTTACTATTGATGCAGTACCTCCTATCAGCAGCTAGGCAAGCATTTGAATAATTTTTGGTACATTCATTTTGGTTGGTAGTACTTACTAAAATGTTTGGAAAGCTAGGGGTTTGAAAATAATAGGGTAATTTTTTGTTTTGTGGGAGGAATTTTTCTTTATTTCATTTACAATTTACAGCTTCATTACCTACTTAAAATGTAGTTTCTATCTAGGTTATAAGAAACATTTATAATCCACAAAAGTATTATTAAAATGGCTTTGTTACAATGTCTAAAGTTACTCTTGGAATTGAATCTATAAAATGGTAAAGCAGAGAGGGAAAACATATATTTAAATATCTTCATAGCTTTTGCTTCAACATAACAAATGCTAATAAAGTTTTTACTATGGTTCTTATCTTTAAATAGTTTAGTGAAGAGTCTGGATCTGCCAAATATATTGCTTTTTCTATTGCACATTATCATTGACCAAATCCTTCACATATTTTAAAGTCACTATTTACATAGATGATCTTTCTCTCTTTATTTCATAGGGAAGTGAATAAAGTAAATGTAGTATAATTGGAAAAAAAGAAGAAATAGAGTTCTTGTTTCATCTCATGGACTATTTTGCAGTCTGGCAAGCCTATGGACACCTTCTAGAATCATGCTTTTAAATGAAAACCACAAAATACATAGTATTAAACAGAAAAGTAATTAGTTGAAAATACCAAATTATTTATTTAATTGACACATTTCAGAGGCAATAAAAACTTATGTTCACACAAAAACCTATGTGTGGATGTTCATAGGAGTTTTAGTCATAATACATAAAAGATGGAAATAGCCCATATCTTGTTCAATGGGTGCATGATTAAATAAACTATAGTATAGCTACACTGTGGGATACTTTTCAGCAGCAAACAAGAGCAATCCATTGATTTATGCATTAATTTGTATGACTCTCCTGGGCATTAGGCTGAGTAAAAAATGCCCATCCCAAAAGATACATGAGGTATGAGTCTATGTATATGACATTCTTGAAAAGAGAAAATTAGAGAAATGGAGAGAAGATTAGTGGTTGTCAGGTGGAGAACTGTGGCAGGCAGGCAGGCAAATATGGTTATGAAAGGGGCATCATGAGGGATCTTCGTGGGGATGGAACTGTTCTACATGTGATGGTGATACATGAGTCTACACATGGTAAAATCTGCATAGAACTAGACACACACACACAAACAACATCCCCATACAAATAAGTGCAGGTAAAAAACTAATATACTCTGAATAAGATAAGTGGGTTTTTACTAGTGTCCATATTGCAGTTGTGATATTATAAGTCTGCAAGATAGTGCTATTGGGGAAAACAGGGATCTCTTGTGTATTATTATTTACAATTGCATACCTATTTCTAGGATCTCAAAACAATTTTAAAAATTGAGACACAGTCGTGTTTCTTTACAAGATTTATTAAGTAACAAAATAAGGTGGTGGTTTATATAAATGGGTTAATTTTGAAAAAGTGATGAACATAAATGATAACTGAGATACTTTCACAAATGTGGTATGTGTGGTACCATAGGAAACTATCTGTGGTGTTTATTGGTAACTAAGTTGTACATGCTACTAATACCATTATAGTCCATTGCCTTCATTAATAATTGAAAAAAGTACTACATTTAAGTGAGAAGTTACTGAAAATAACGGTGTTATATATCCTCTTCAAATTTACATACTCCCTGGATTAGGAACTCAGGCTAAGAACCCCTTAGATCTGTTTATATTTCATTATCTGATATTTCTTAAGGGCTTCTGTCAAATAAAAAATAGACATAAGGCTCATACCTTTTTTCAAGTACTGTAAGTAGTAATAAGGGCTCAATAAAAATGCTAGTAGACATACTTTATAGTTTTAAAGATTTACTTGGTGTCATCCACTGCTATAAACATTGTTCACCATAATTGCTTAATATTAGTTTTAAAAGGCAAATATAATAGATTTTAAGTATAGAAGTGTCCATTTATTTATTGTTTGATATGAAAGAGAAATGTGTAAGATTGCTTGCTTTTTGTCCAGATTGACTAATATTGAATATCATAAAATATTTTAATTTGCTTTCACTACCAAATCATTAATGGCTTAGCCTTTTGGAATTGATATCACTGAGAATGTCTAGATCAAATATTATAGTTTGGAATTGTTTTAAAAGGAATGAAGTTCATTGTTTGGAATAAACATTCTTCTTTGGCATATCATCTTTTATTTCAGTTAATGTTAAAATTTCAAATTTATTGTATTTTAAATGTGTAGTTATTTGTTATTATGGTGCATTTTCCTATATATGCTATTAGTTAAATATGTGTTCACAACAAAAGAAAAAGTAGTAGGTCAGCGAATTTAAATATGTTTAGAGTTTCTTTGTGTATGTGATATGTCTAATAGTCACATGTGCTCAAAAATAAATTTAAGCAGGAGGTGTTGCTCAGTGGTCAAGCACCTGCCTAGCATGCAGTAGGCCCTGAGTTCAATCTCCCCCAATTTTTTCACAATCTAATTATAATTTGGTGGTGAATGCTTAACTGATATTTGATACATCAAACTTTCAATAATAAAACGATAAATAATTTCATCACAGAAAAACTTATAAGTACTTTCACTCATTAAACATTTTAGCTAATCACATTTAATTAAACTTACACCAAATTTTTGAGGAATAAAATGGGATGTATATTCTAAAAATTATGCTGCTTCTACAGTGTTATAAACATCTTTTTTTTTTCCTGCTCTAGAATTTGGAATGTATTTTTAATTTTTCACATTACTTTCACCCTGTGAAAATGCCTTAATTAAAAACAGTTTCCTGAATGGGAAATGACAGTATGTGAAGTAATATCATGATAGGCATTTTCTTCATACATTTTTTTTCTTACAGATGTTAAAATTGATAATATGTAGTAACTTTTACCATCTTTCATGCAATTAAGAGTTTTCAATGCAAATTGCATATGAAATTATTTGAAATTGTGCAGTAAATTTAAGATGCTTTTTGTATTTTTTTGGTACCAGGGATTGATCTCAGGGGTACTTGACCACTGAGCCACATTCCCAACCCTATTTTGTGTTTTATTTAGAGACAGTGTCTCACTCAGTTGCTTAGCACCTTGCTGAGGCTGGCTTTGAACTTGTGATTCTCCTGTCTCGGCTTTCCAAAGTGCTGGCATAACAGGTGTGCACCACTGCACCTGGCTCTTTTTGTATTTTTTGAAAAATATTAGATAACTAATGCTTTTCCTTTAAGAGTTGTTTGTCTTATATATATAGAAGCCATCTAAAGGTTTGATAATATATTCAGAGTGATAAAACTCACCAAATATATCATTATCAGAATAAATAAAGGCACTTATTTTGTGTTCTCTTTCCCTCCTTGAACTCAAAGAACTGATGATGAGGAAAATGATTTTTAAATTTCTCATGTTTTTAAAGTTATAGGAGCTTCTCTACGAGGTATACTGTGAATCTTTCTATATATAATTTCAAATTTGTTAATCAATAACATTGGGTATTTCTAGAACTACATTGATAAGAAACTCACTTGATTAAAATAAAGCTTGAAACTTGACTACATTAGGGTTTATAAAATATAATAACAATAATATTACTGTTCTCAGAACAATATTGTTTTTCTGTTTGAAGATGACACCACTCATAGTAATTGCTATCTATGTGCACAATGTAGCTGAAAAGACCTGTGTACAATCAATAGTTCCATTCAGTGCCCATGGCACGATATCTTTACAGCTTTACAGCTAAGAACTATGAAGCCTCTTCTCAAAATATAAGTAATTCTGATTTTACATTAAAGAAGGAAAGATCATGCTTAGATTAAGTATCTAAACTCAGAAGTGGTTATCTCTACTGAAAACTTAAACTGGTCTTTTTATAATATTGCTTGTTTTTGACATTAACATTTCATATCAGAATAAGGGGAATGTGTGATTATTAAACACACTGAAAATACCTTTAAGTTCTTTGTGTACTGTTTTAGAATAACATAAGCATAGTCATACTGACAAGTATCTCTGTCCTAATGATTTTCAAATTAAGGAATGGCTTCAAATTAGGGAAGCTTTTTGTTCACCTAGATTTGGAATAACATGATATACGCTAATTGCTAACTTTGGTGCATTATTTTTTATTTTATTTTATTTTTTTGGTACTGGGGATTGAACTCAGGGGCACTCGACCACTGAGCCACATCCCCAGCCCTATTTTGTGTTTTATGTAGAGACAGGGTCTCACTGAGTTGCTTAGCGCCTCGCCATTGCTGAGGCTGGCTTTGAACTCGCGATTCTCCTGTCTCAGCCTCCCAAAGTGCTGGGATTACAAGCGTGAGCCACCG
>CM053417.1:48418185-48433626 GCA_028644305.1 Xerus rutilus | reverse complement strand
TTTGGTACTGGGGATTGAACTCAGGGGCACTCGACCACTGAGCCACATCCCCAGCCCTATTTTGTGTTTTATGTAGAGACAGGGTCTCACTGAGTTGCTTAGCGCCTCGCCATTGCTGAGGCTGGCTTTGAACTCGCGATTCTCCTGTCTCAGCCTCCCAAAGTGCTGGGATTACAAGCGTGAGCCACCGCGCCCGGCTGGTGCATTATTTTTTAAAGATCAAATGGGCACAGTGGTAATTTTCATTAATCTCATACAGAGCAGCTAATTAAAATTTCCATTATTATCCATCCATTATCTAGTTGTTTCCTTTGTTCAGTATCAGAACAGGGTATTAATAATAAGCCATTCTTGTATTACAGCCCTATTAAGTATAGTGAGATTTAGTTTAATCTGTTCTACTCTTTTGTTTTTAGGTTATTTCCTCAATATTATGTTGTACCATATTGATTATACTGAGGATACTTTGACACTTTGACATTCTGTAATAGAGATTTCAGAATTGAATACTTGTTGCTTCAATTTTTTTATTCAATATTGGGGAAAAGTAGCATATAGTGGATCAAGGAATGATCTGTGGATCAGAATACTTGTGTGTTAGTCCTGCCACCTCACTAATTATGTGAACTTAGCAATCTTCTGAATTCTTTATTTCTATAATGCAAATATTAGAAGAGCTGAACTTCAAGGGCCAGTCTGGCCTTAACATGCAGTCATGTTTTCCTAATTTCCCACTATGGACTTTTGTTAAAAACCCCAAAGTCCTTCTAAGCTTATAATCACAGAGTATCCTAAACTATGTAATTTAAACTTGTTTTTATGACTTGGTCATAAAGCTCCAAGGTAATGGGCTGGCCCAATTCTCCATAAACAGTATGTCAGCAATGACCATATGCCCTAATTAAACTAACCCAATAGTTAGTCACTCAGGAAAAAGGAACTGACAATTTCTGTGAGAGTATATATATGAAATGCCTGTCTTAATCCTCACAATAAACATGAGTTGTAGGTATTTCTTACTTCTCTGTCATGGATGAGCAAATTCAGTTATAGAGATCAATTAATAATCTTCCTGGAGATTGCCAGAAGATAAATGATTAGAGCTATGAATCAAACAAGGTGGTAAAGTCTATGCTGTCCACAGCTCACAGTGTCTCAGTTTACCTGTTCTGTACTGAGCATCTCTGAATATATTGTAACTGAAAGTTTCAGAATGTATAATATTCTGAAGCAAAGCTAAACTAAGCTTGGATGCTCCAGCATGTTGAAACTTAGCATTCTTCCCCCATTTATTCCTTCCCTTCCTTCCCCTCCCCTCCTTCCAGGAAATATGTATTGGGTGCTTACTGTGTGACAAACACTTTGTTACTGTCTTGGGATACAGTGGTCAACAAGGCAGGCAATATTCTTACATCGTAGAGTTCATTTTCTATTGTGGAAGACCCAGTAAACAGCTTGTTTACTAAGAAGCTAGTACTGTCAATGAGATCTAAAATGTTGTAATGATAACTAGAATGTGGAGGGAAGATTTAAAGGGTGTGATCCAGCAGTGGAAAGGTTGGACTGAATCTTTCAAGCAGAAAAAATGGCAAAGTACAAAGAAAGAAGCTCTATATACAAGCCTGGTTCCACTGCAGGATCATTCGGGCTCTTTTAAATCTATTGATTAAGAAAATAAGTTTAAGAACTGAATAAAAGTGGTATGAGACTATAGGCTTGCAAAATTTTAATTTGTTGTGGTTTTCAGACTCGTACATGCAGTGAATATTTCCATTCAGTTTTTTAAATGATGGACTTTGCATTGTTATGAAAAGTGAGTTGATTGAGCAAAAATATTATTTCAGAATTATGCTACAAATGTCTACTTGCTGTTATTACTTGTCAAATAGGAGATGGGTAGATAAATTACAGAAATGTAGAAATGCTTTCAAAGTGACAATTTTACTGTGCCATCTGTATGGTGATTCACCCAGTAAACTTCTTGACATCTACTGTGTCTCCAAACAAAGAAAAATCTAGTCAGTGATTATTATACAAAGTATGGAAGCTAGAGTGTGAAACTGTATTTCTTCTTCTCCAATTTTTATGAGGAAAACCAAGAATGACATGTTTTTGTTGAGGCTCTCTAAATTTAGGCACTGTGTTAGCCACTTGGCTTACATGGAATTTCCAGTGTAGGAAAAGATAGACACACATAGTGACTTCTACCACAATATGTTAGGTACTATAATAGTGATTATAGCCACAGTACTATAAGCAAATAGTTTCCCTACATGCTATAAGCCTTTATCAAACTTTTAACATTTATTATTTAATGGAATTTATTAAATTTCAGAAATTAAAAATGTTCCATAATTTCTATATTTTGGAGGCATTGCTTACAAAGTCAAATATTATGAAACTCTAGGGAACCCATTTTTCATTATTAACACATTATTTTTTAAAAATCATCTGTATTCTCTAATGATATAACTTCTACCCAATGGGAGAAATTGGCTTGGATACTCAGTAGAAACTCAGTGTAATTAGTATGAATTTGGTAAAAGAGAGTCTAGCTAGAGTCTTAATTCAGGAGAATACATTTATAGTGTAGGAAAGTAGCAGTTATGACTGGGAATGTCTAGAATGTGAAACTATGAGTTATTAGTACATTGAATGTGTTGATGATGTTTCTTTCCCTGTCTTTTCCCTGAAGTACTTATATAATTATAGCAAGGTGATGAAGCAAAGGAACTGTGATGAGATAATGAGTTCAAGAAATAACCCATGTATATTAGAAATTAAGCTAAAAACTTGTAGCTATCAGATAAATGTATTTAATGACGTTTTAAAATTAATCTGCAACCTGGGAGTAACAGTTAAGAAGGAATACCTGGGAATTAGTGAATGCTTTACACTGATTTAATTAATCAACATGCTAATTGGAGATTATATTGTTTTCCATTTTAATAAGCATTATCACTTGTTTTTTTGAGATGTGATATTCTGGTATCTTTCAGTAGATTTAGGTTATGTATAATGTTTTATATTAAAGTTTGTTTTCTATATTTTGTGAAATTGAATATGAATATCTGAACTAGGAAAATTAATAAGATGATTTTTAAGTGTTCATTCTTTGGGTTAAAAGAACTGGGTAATCTTAATCCTAATACCTTATTTTTAAGTTTAGATATCCCTCTCAGTGAGACTTCATGTAATTCAGGTCCATATTCTCTTTGTGTCATGAGCACCAACAGTGGAATTTTCTTTTAAATGAGGATGAGGAGGATGTTGCCATATATATACAATATAATTTTACTCTTCAGTTCTGTGATCAAGTATGTTTAAGTGCCTAGCACTGGAAACATTTTATATGTTAAAATATTTATAGATTGATATATGCATTATTTTACTTTTAAGTGTTTAAAATATAACTTGTTTGTCTAAAGTTGTATCTTTTTTTTAAAATAGGGTGGTCTGAAAAACAGCAAACATGAATGCACCCTGTCTTCACAAGAATATGTTCATGAATTACGATCTGGTATTTCAGATGAGAAACTTCTTAACTGCCTAGAATCCCTGAGGGTTTCTTTAACCAGCAATCCTGTCAGGTAGGTGGTTCTTATGATTTTGGTATGATTCATACAATTCATCCTATATATTATTGTCTGGGAATATAATAGTTATCTTATTAGCCTCAAGATTTTTGTCTTCTATTAACTAATAAGTTAGCAATGTCTGAGCATTGGGTTGTAAACATTTAAAAATATATCTAGTTAATCAGATTTTAATAATGTGTATTTTTTAAGGATACACATATTACTTGAATATACTTATATAAAACAGCTAGAAGTTAATTATCCACATTTACATGGAAAGCTATTTGTGTATTCAAATAATGATTGTTATATATTTATTTATAAAACAAATTTAGTATATTTAGCTCTAGAATTTTATTCATTTTAAACTTGAGAGTTATATATAATTCCATATTCTTTGACAGTTTTACATATACTATTCACATATTTCTATAATTTTGAGATAGAAATGAGATTATTTTAACCAATAGAAGAAATGAGAGAATATTAACAAACTCCTTAAAACTTTACACATTAGGCTATTACATAGCTACAAATTATTTTTAAGGTGTAGGGTATTTACCAGTGATGGATTGTAGAAACTGTTGTTCCTTTATTAACCATATAAAACCTTTAAATTGATATCCAAATTAAAATGTGTATAAAGAAAAATATATTCCAGTGTAACATTGAAATACTTTAGGATCTACTTACACAGTTGCTGGAATTTTGAGTTAAGAATTTACTCAATAAGAGTGTATAAAAATCTTCTAATTCTATTCGTGTTTTTCTTAATATTCAATAGGCTCAAGTCTTATACCTTTTTGATCTATACACAGAGCCTTGAAAATAATTTAGAGCTCAATCATTCAGTTTTGATTCATTTATAAATTCAAATATATCATTATTTATATTAATATTGCATTTGGCAAAATAATAAAAATTTTATACCAAAAACTCAAAAGACTATGATGAGATGTGACTTACTTGGGTGTATGATAATTGTTTAGAGATGGCTGTCTTACTGTTTCTTTCAGAGTGCTTTTAGTAAATGATCTGAGAAACTGGTGTGAGTTGAGAACAGTAACCACCATGTATCCCTATCCCCACCTAATAAACCTGCAGCACCCTATCTTAGTGCTCAGCACTTAGGTGCTCCAAAAGGTTCTCCATGTGTCCACTGGGGAATGTGTGTCCTGGTGCAATTAGAAATGGATGATGCTGTTGTGTGTGGTAGCACATGCTTGTAATCCCAGTGACTCCTGAGGCTGAGGCAGGAGGATTGCGATTTTGAGAACAGTCTCAGCAATTTAACTAGGCCCTAAGCAACTTATGAAGACACTGGGTCAAAATAAAAAATAAACAGGCTGGGGATGTTGCTCAGTGGTTAGGCAATCCAGGTTCAATACCCAGTGCCTGCCTTCCCTCCCCCCAAGGAAAAGGATGATGCGAAGGATTACCTCCAAGAACTAGCTCAACTTCATCCAGATGGAGGTGCTGCTTTTGATTATCAAGTGTCCTATATAGGAAGAGAAGAGCTTTATTAAGCTGCATACTGAGCTCTGCAGCCTAAAGTGTCAAGGCCATCAAGCCTTGATCATCAATCAAACCTGATTGATCATCTGACCCTTGAGGGCCACATCTATCCGTTTGTGGATCAGGAGCATTTTAAATATATTAGTTGAAAGAGCCAAAACAACTTTTCATTTTCTGAAGACCCTTGCCTCCAGCTGTGAATAATTTTGACCTGTTAACTTAAAGGAAGTGAAATTTTTCAATAAGACTCTCAACTGGCACCATTTGTCAACTTTTGTAATTGGTTTGGACATATATTTTCCTAATTATATTTGAAGTTCAATGGGAGATGTAGATGGATAAATAGGGACTTTTTGTAAGATTTATTGGTAAGATAAAAGAAACACTTGACAAAATAGGGCTGGGGATGTGGTTCAGTGGTTGAGTTACCCTGAGTTCAATCCCCAGTACCAAAAAAACCAAAACAAAACAAACAACAATCACCTGAGGATAGATGAATTTGGGAGATAAAAGCTATGGAAATAGTAGAAATTTATTGATTTAATTGTGTTCAGGTTTCCTTTTCTTAAATATCTATTTTTTTTAAAAAAAACAGCAATCAGAGATTCAACTAAGAAAAAAAATTAACTCAGTTTTCATAAGACTTATTTTTGATGTTTGGATAACTTACTATAGACATTATTTCTAAACAGTAATTAATTCAAATGTGCTAAAAATAATGAATCATATGCTCACTTTATTGAACAAGTTGCTCTTATTACCATAGATTCATGTTTTCTTAAATTAAGATTATGCTGTGTTTAAATAAATACTTCATTTATGAAAATTCTTATCTTCATAAGCACAAGAAATTCTCAACTACAGCTTCTTGAAAAAAGTTACTGTCCTAGAGAAAAAGGAGGGGCAGGAAAGTACACATGTTTTCCTTAGAATTGCAGTGCTGAAAGCAATAATTTAGGTGACACAATATTCTTTTGCGATATCATTTATACAAATGCAGAAACCCTAAGTTTAAGATCTGATGTTTATATTACAAAATAGGTTACTCTCTTAATTGTCTGTTGATTCAACTGGGCAGCAGATGAGTAGCCAGTTTTTTTCCTACTCCAGTTTTATACTTCCAGAACTAGGAAAACAAACAAACAAACAAACAAAAACAAGTTGCTTTTGTACTTATTAACTGATATATTGAGATATGTGTACCTTACTATAAGGTGGAAGAGCAACCTTTTCCCTGTCCTCCCTGGGAGAAATGTCCTCTATGATCCTTTCGGTGTTAACTCTTCCCCTTTCCTAATGGAATCATGTGCTTTACTGGGATTTTGCTGTAGGTAAGGGACTGCAATGGAGGACTAGTTAAGGAAGTCTAACTATACTATGAGGGGAAATAACGAACATTTTTAGGGAGAAAACAATTGCTGTATTTTATACACGTACAATTTGGGGCATGGTTGGTGTGGCTGATTTTAAAGACTCATTTATAATTTACCACTCACCTGACCTGCATGCTTTTCCAATTTTGTTTATCCTGGGCATGACTTGGCAAACATTTCTCTTCCTCCCTAGTCCTGACCTGTATGTGAACCAAACTTTGGGGAATAAGGGACATATTGTGGAAAAATACTATTGATGATTTTGGGCAAGGATATCTAAGCCTGATGAACCCGAAAAACATAATTGATGATTATATTCCACTTATAGTTATTTTCCTGTTGCTCATAGTCATATGGGATATATGTACATATATTGAAGTTGATTATAAATTAACTATGAATACATTTAAAATTATTTTCAAGTCAAAACTTATTACTCTTTATTATTACTATTGTCATAATTATTTTTGATCATTTTGTACTTTTACCTACTAAATGTGGCAATATTTTGAATATAATCTAAGAAATATAAATTCTTACATTTGAGTAGTAAAATTTGGGACTTCTCTGCTTATTCATTGGGCATGATACCTCTAGTAATTCAAATGCCATATGATATTTATTCCAATTTTCTATTACATGATAAATTATTTTTTTACCAATAAAAGTTAATTTTCTTTGGCAATACCTTAAATTGAATTAGTTCAAATAATACTCCTTAATATTATATGTGGCCTGCTTTTACATATCACGTGGGTATCCTATAAAGAGTAACAAAAATAAATTTCCCTTGTCCATATAGGGCTTGTCCATATGGACCTTACATTCTAGTAAGGGAAATCAGACAATATTTTTAGAAAGAATACCTAAAATGTGATACATGCTGTGGAGGGAATGTTTGTATTTTATGTCAGATGGTTAGCAAAGGCCTCCCTGACTTTAATGACATTGGGAAGTGTCGTTTATGTCGTGCCTCGTGTGGGTTCGCTTGGTGAGTTGGGGTCCCGCAGGACGAGGGGACCGAGGAATGGGGTCCCACGGGACGAGGTCAAGGGTCCCAGAGGACGAGGGACAGTGGGGTCCCACGGGACGAGGTCAGGGGTCCCGGAGGACGAGGGACAAAGGAGTCCCATGGGACGAGGTCAAGGGTCCCGGAGGACAAGGGACAATGGGGTCCCACGGGACGAGGTCAGGGGTCCCGGAGGACGAGGGTTTATGGGGTGGACAGTCGCGGAGTCGCTCACCCAGATACTGGGGGTAGGTAAAACTGCTCTGCTGGAGCAAGAAGCAGACCCGTTTATTTCAGTTAGTGCAACAGTTTATATAGGGTCTTCGAACCAATCATGGCCCTGAGGTTAGGTTACAGCCAATAGGGTATTGATCCATGTCAGGCGCGCAGCCAATCAGCGTGGGATGAGAAAAGGAGAGGCACTGAAGGCAGCCAATCAGCATGGAATGAGAAAAGGAGAGGCACTGAAGGCAGCCAATCAACATGGGGTAAAGAGGAGGGGAAACATTCAAAGTAACCAATCAGCATAGGGCAAAGCGGAGGGAGAGTATTCAAGGCATGGAGAGAGCTCCTATAGGGAAGAAGTATAAAAGAAGTGCAGGAGGAAGTTATGTTGTTAAGTGTAGGAGAAACACTGTTAGAAACAGGAATCTGTAAGAGCAAATACCGGAGATGGGAGCATGCTTGGCATGTTCCAGAAATGTCAGGGAGACTAGAGTATGGCAAGTCATCTAATACAGAGCCTTATAAACCACTGGAAGGATTTTAGTTTTTACTCTAAATGAGCTGGGAAGGTGGTAGCAATTTTGAGGAGAGGAATTACTGACCTACCCTACATTTTTAAAGGATAACTCTGGATAAAGCAGGGAAGCCATATTATACATTGTAGCAAGGGAGTTAGAAATCCCACAAGAATTCCAGGGACAGCTTAGTGTAGCTGTGCTTTATAGAGGCTAAGATGGGGGGTCATTAACATCAGAGGATATACGAGAACTCAGTTATTTTTGTCATAAGTCTTCTTCAATCAGCCACAGAAATTCATGGCACATCACTCTGATGTTTTAGTGTTAACATGGACTCTCTATAAATTGGCATATTTTCTTTTCTAATAAAACTTGGTTTATGGATATTTTTAACATATATTTTTATTTTTTATTTTTTCTATTTACTTAATTTTTTAAATTTTTTTTTTTTTGGTACTAGAGATTGAACTTAGGGGCACTCAACCACCGAGCCATATCCCCAGCCCTATTTTGTGTTTTATGTAGAGACAGGGTCTCACTGAGTTGCTTAGCACCTCGCCGTTGCTGAGGCTGGCTTTGAACTCACAATTCTCCTGTCTCAGCCTCCCTAAGTGCTGGGATTACAGGCTTGAGCCACCGTGCCCAGCTTATTTTTTTTTAATGCATTTCAAGTCATAGTACATATATAGAGCTCAATTTTTCATCTCTCTGGTTGCAAACAAGATAGTGTCACACCATTCATGTCTTCATACATGTACCTATGGTAGAGATGTCCATCTCATTTCACCATTTTTGCTACTCCCAGTTCCCTTCCCCTATCCCCTGTCCCATCCAAAGTTCTTCCATTTCTCCCATGTTCTGCACCCACACACCCCTTATGTATCAGCATCCACAAATCAGAGAGAACATTTGGCCTTTGGTTTTTTGGGATTGGCTTACTTCACTTAGCATGATGTTCTCCAGTTCCATCCATTTACCTGCAAATGCCATAATTTTATTCTCTTTTATTGCTGAGTAATATTCCATTGTGTATATATATTGCAGTTTCTTTATCCATTCATCTACTGAAGGGCATCTAGGTTGCTTCCACAGTTTAGCAATTGTGAATTGTGCTGCTATAAACATTGAAGTGGCTGCATTACTGTAGTATTATGTTTTTAAGTCTTTAGGGTATAGGCTGAGGAGTGGGATAGCTGGGTCAAATGGTGGTTCCATTCCAAGATTTTTTAAGGAATCTCCATACTGCTGTCCAGATAGGTTGCACCAATTTGCAGTCCTACCAGCAATGTTTGATTGTGCTTTTCCCCCCACATCCTCGCTAGCACTTTTTGTTCCTTGTATTTTGGATACCTGCCTTTCTGACTGAAATTTTAGAGTAGTTTTGATTTGCATTTCTCTAATGGCTAGAGACGTTGAACATTTCTTCATATATTTGTTTATTGATTGTGTATCTTCTTCTGAGAGGTATCTATTCAGCTCCTTAGCCCATTTAGTGATTGGGTTGTTTGTTTTTTTGCTGTTAATTTTTTTGGGTTCTTTATATATCCTGGAAATCAGTGCTCTGTCTGATGTGAGTGTGGCAAAAATTTGCTCCTGGAATGTAGGGGCTCTGTTCACCTCATTGATTGTTTTTTGCTGAGAAGAAGTTTTTTAGTTTAAATCCATATCATTTATTGACTTTTGCTTTTATTTCTTGTGCTTTAGGAGTCTTGTTAAGGAAGTTGGGGCCTAATCCTATGTGATGAAGATTTGGACCTACTTTCTCCTCAATTAGACACAGGGTCTCTGGTCTAATTCCTAAGTCTCTGATCCACTTTGAGTTGGGTTTTGTGCATGGTGAGAGATAGGGGTTTAGTTTCATTTTGCTGCATATGGATTTCCAGTTTTTCCAGCACCATTGGTTGAAGAGTCTATCTTTTCTCCAGTGCATGTGTTTGGCACCTTTGTCTAGAATGAGATATCTGTATTTATGTGGGTTACTCTCTGTGTCTTTTATTCTGTACCATTGGTCTACATGTCTATTTTGGTGCCAGTACCATGCCGTTTTTAGTACTATAGCTTTGTAGTATAGTTTAATATCTGGTATTGTGATGCCTCCTGCTTCACTCTTCTTACTGAAGATTGCTTTGGCTATTCTGGGTCTCTTATTTTTCCAAATAAATTTCATGATTGCCTTTTCTATTTCTATAAGAAATGATTTTGGGATTTTAATTGAGATTGCATTGAATCTGTGTAGCACTTTGAGTAGTATGGCCATTTTAACAATGTTGATTCTGCATATCCAAGAGCTTGAGAGATCTTTCCATCTTCTAACATCTTCTTCAATTTCTTTCTTTAGTGTCTTGTAGTTTTCATCGTAGAGGTCTTTCACCACTCTTGTTAGATTGATTCCCAATTATTTCATTTTTTTAAATTATCTTTTTAGTTGTAGATGGACACAATACCTTTATTCTTCTTCTTCTTTTTTTTTTTTGGTACTGACGATTGAACTCAGGGGCACTCGACCACTGAACAACATCCCCAGCCCAATTTTGTGTTTTATGTAGAGACAGGGTCTCATTGAGTTGCTTAGTGCCTCGCCATTGCTGAGGCTGGCTTTGAACTCACAATTCTCCTGTCTCAGTCTCCCTAAGTGCTGGGATTACAGGCTTGCACCACCGCGCCCGGCTACCTCTATTCATTTTTATTTGGTGCTGAGGATGGAACCCAGTGCCTCATGCATGCTAGGCAAGCACTCTACCACTGAGTCACAGCCTCAACCCCTGTATTTTATTTTTTTTTGAGGCTATTGTGAATGGGATAGTTTTCCTTATTTCTCTTTCAGTGTATTCATTGCTGATGTATAGAAATGCATTTGATTTATGGGTGTTGATTTTATATCCTGCAATTTTGCTGAATTCATTTATTAATTCTAGAAGTTTTTGGTGTAATTTTTTCAATCATCCAATTATAATATCATGTGGTCAAGAAATAATGATAGTTTGAGTTCTTCTTATTCTTATCTCTTTAGTATATTTCATCTAATTGCTCTGGCTAGAGTTTCAAGGACTACATTGAATAAGAGTGGTGAAAGAGGGCATCCCTGTCTTGTTCCTGTTTTTAGAGGGAATGCTTCTAATTTTTCTTTATTTAGGATGATGTTGGCCTTAGGTTTAGCATAGATAGCTTCTACAATGTTGAAGTATGTTCTTACTATCCCTAGTTTTTCTAGTGTTTTAAACATGAAAGGGTGCTGGATTTTATCACACGCTTTCCCTCCATCAATTGATAAAATCATGTGATTCTTATCTTGAAGTCTATTGATGTGATGGATTATATTTGTTGATTTTTGTATGTTGAACCAACCTTGCATCCCTGGAATGAACCCCACTTGATCATGGTGCTCTATTTTTTCAATATGTTTTGTATGCGATTTGCCAAAATTTTATTGAGAATTTTTGCATCTATATTCATTAGGGATATTGGTCTGAAATTTTCCTTTTTTGATGTGTCTGTCTGGTTTTGGTATCAGGGTGATACTAGCCTCATAAAATGAGTTTGGAAAGGTTCCCTTCCTCTCTATTTCATGGAATAGTTTGAGGAGTATTGGAGTTAGTTGTTCTTTGTAGGTCTTGTAGAACTCAGCTGAGAATCCGTCTGGTCCAGGGCTTTTCTTGGTTAGGTGGCATCTTCTATTTCCTTGCTTGTAATTGATCTGTTCATGTCGTGAATGTCCTCTTGGTTCAGTTTGGGTAGGTCATATGTCTCTAGAAATTTTTCGGTGTCTTCAGGGTTTTCTGTTTTACTGGAGTATAGATTGTCAATATAGTTTCTAATTATCCTCTGTATTTCAGCAGAGTCTGTCTTGACATTTACTTTTTTACATCACAAATTTTAGTAATTTGGATTTTCTCTCTCCTTTTCGTTAGGATGACCAAGGGTTTCTCAATTTATTTATTTTATCTGGCATCTTTTTCTTATATTTATCTGCCTGACCTTGTGATTTGTATTGTCCAGTTCAAATTTGTGAAGAGCAGATACTGGTCCTTATTTGCTTCTGCTTGGGCAAAACTTTTCATGCCAGGCCACCTCAGTAATAATCAAATCAGTTTTGCCCTTGGTGAGGGACCGGGAGTCAAGATGATGATGTTCAGAATTTACCCACGTGGACCATTCCCTAGGAAGGTGGTATATGGGGAATGTTCTTGCTAAGAAGAGTTTATAAGCTCACTGGGCACCAGTCAGTAAGGTAACTTTAATAAGGGGAGAGGGAAAGGTATTTCATGGAGAAATTCTTGAGGTTGAAGAAGATTATCTTTTTTTATTCTATATATTCTGCATGTATGTATATTGTGGCATACAAGTTGTGGCATTGCAACTTGGGTAAATGAAAACTGTGATATGCTGTTGCTGCCAAGTACCTCTTTGTGTGCCTGTATGTGTGTATGTGTATGTGGGGAGTTTGGAGAGAGGAGAAAAAAAAAAACAGGGACATGCTAGTTTCTTTTACATTGAGTTTCCCGAAAATTCTTTTCAAAGTTTATTAAACTACCACTGTGCAGTAATCTCCCATTGGTCTTTTTATCTGCCATTAAAATTGGGTCCCAAAATTCTTTTTTGTTTCCTGATAAGGGGATATTCTCCTCAGCATACTCCTCCAGAAGAAAAACACATAGACAAATTTAAAAAAAAATACAGCAATAATAAACTGGTGGTGGTGGGGTATGTGTTTATGTCACATGTTTAATTATGTTTTGAAAGTGCAGTGCTAGATTTTTCACTCTTTGGAATTCACCATGAACATAGGCTTTGATTTTAAATAAAGCTTGTAGAAGTGCTACAGAACAGAAACTTAACTTTATTAATACAAGGTTCCCAAACATGTTTTTATTAAAAATTAGAAGAAAATCTTTTATTCCTTGGAAAAGCCTCCACACATATTGCTACCAGATTGAAACCCACCCTAAACCATGAGACTTAGATCTCTGGCTACCTTCCACTTTACATGGCCTAATGTCCCTTATAGAAACAAAAAACAAGCAACAAAACTAACATAACAAATAACTAATTAATCTTCCTATGGGACAGAAACAAATATGTAAGTGAAGGCAATGGAAGAAGAACAGAAAAATCAGAAAAAGTGGAAACTGATGTAAGAATGAACCCAAGAATAAGAATAATTTATATAAGAAAGAAGTCTCACAGAAAATAAATTATCAGTGGAAAGATAAATCATAGTGCATAGTGTTGTTTAACACTTTATTTTTTATTTGTTCTTTATGGTTGTACATGACAGTAGAATCTATTTTGACATATTATACATACATGGAATATAATCTCCCATTCTTGTGGTTGTGCATGATATGAAGTTACACTGTTTGTGTATTCATATATGAACATAGGAAAGTGATGTCCAATTCATTCTACTGTCTTTCCTATTCCTATCTCCCTTCTCTTCATTCCCCTTTGTCTGCTCCAATGAATTTCTATTTCACCCCCACTTTGTGTATTAGTATCAACATATCAGAGAGAACATTCATCCCTTGTTTTTTTTTTTTTTTGAACTGGCTTGTTTCACTAGCAGAATAATCTCTGTTTACATCCATTTAGTGGTAAATTCCACATCTTTATTCTTCTTTATTGCTGAGTAATATTCCACTTTGTATATGTACCACATTTTCTTTATCCATTCATCTGTTGAAGGGCACCTAGATTATTTCCATAGCTTAGCTATTGTGAATTGAGCTTGCTATAAACATTGATGTGGCCATGTAACTATAGTATGTTGATTTTAAGTCCTTTGGGTATATATGCTGAGAAGTGGGATAGTTGGGTCAAATTGTAGTTCCATTGCAAGCTTTCTGTGGTATCTCCACACTGCTTTTCAGAGTGGTTTCACCAATTTGCAGTCTCACCAGCAGTATATATAGTGTTTTATATAACAGTAAACATTTGTCTGAATTGAAAAAGAAATCATTGGCTTGGTTTTTTAATTTCTTAGGGTTTCTATAATATTTACCACAGACTGGTGTGGTGAATTTAAATGTTTGAAATTTAAGTTTGGAATGTTGAAACAAAAATTTGATTTTTCACAGTTCAGGTAACCAGATGACTGATTCAAGATGCCAGGTAGCTTCTTCCAAATAGTTTAGGGGAGGTTCATTGCCCATGAATTTTAGCTAGTGGCAGTACTTGGCTTGTGGTATTGTAGCTACAGCCTGGACCTCCATCATCAATCACATGGTATTCTCTATGTGCCTGTGTCAACTTTCTGTCTTTTATAAGGATATTATAACTGGATTAGGGCACACTATGATGTAATATAAACCTTGATTCTTACCCTAATTATATCTACAAGATCTTATTTCTGAATGAATTCATACTCTGAGGCTCTGGATATATACTGTTCAACCCATTGCAATTATGCAAATGAAACTTATCCTTAAAAGCATTGACGTAACAAAATTAATCTACATTCTATCTAGGAAACAGCATTAACTGGTTCAAAATAGCTGTAAAAGTATTCTTTTTGTTTGTTTTATTTAGGCTTACATGTTAACAGTGCAAATGGATTCATTGTACATAGATAGAGGATAACATATCAATTCTCTAGTTGTAAGTTGTATAGAATCACAACATATATGCAGTCATACATAAAGTTAGGGTTATTATGACCATCATATTCCACCACCTTTTCTGTCCCCATGCCCCCTCTCCCCTTACACCCCTGTTAACAGAGATCCACCATAGTTCCCATGTCCTTCCCCACATTATGGATCAGCATCCACTTATCAACGAGTACGTTCGGCATTTGGTTTTCTGAGATTGACTTACTTCACTTAGCATGATATTCTCCAACTCCATCCATTTACCTGCAAATGCCATAATTTTATTCTCTCATTGCTGAGTAATATTCCATTGTGTATATATACCACAGTTTCTTTATCCAGTCATCTATCGAAGGGCATCTAGGTTGGTTCCACAGTTTAGCTATTGTGAATTGAGCTGCTATAAACATTGAAGTGGCTGCAGCACTGTAGTACGCTGTTTTTAAGTCTTCTGGGTATAGACCTAGGAGTGGGATAGCAGGCTCAAATGGTGGTTCCATTCCAAGTTTTCTAAGGAATCTCCATACTGCTTTCCAGATTGGTTGTACCAATTTGCAGTTCCACCAGCAATGTATGAGCGTGCCTTTTTCCCCACAACCTCGCCAACACTTATTGTTGTTTGTATTCTTGATAATT
>CM053417.1:48393718-48417685 GCA_028644305.1 Xerus rutilus | reverse complement strand
TATGTTCCTTCTATCCCAAGTTTTTCTAGTGTTTTGGGCATAAAAGGGTGTTGTATTTTCTCAAATGCCTTCTCTGCATAGATTGATAAAATCATATGATTCTTATCTTTAAGTCTATTGATGTAATGTATTACATTGATTGGTTTCCGTATGTTGAACCAACCTTGCATCCCTCGGATGAACCCCACTTGATCATGGTACACTATTTTTTTGATATGTTTTTGTATGTGATTTGCCAGAATTTTATTGAGAATTTTTGCATCTATGTTCATCAGGGATATTGGTCTGAAATTTTCCTTTTTGATGTGTCTCTGTCTGGTTTTGGAATCAGCGTGATACTCGCCTCATAGGATGAGTTTGGAAGGGTTCCCTCCTTTTCTATTTCATGAAATAGTTTGAGGAGAATTGGTATTAATTCTTGTTTGAAAGTCTTGTAGAACTCAGCTGAGAATCCATCTGGACCTGGGCTTTTCTTGGTTGGAAGGCTCTTGATGGCATCGTCTATTTCCTTGCTTGAAATTGATCTGTTTAAGTTGTGTATGTCCTCTTGGTTCAGTTTGGGTAGGTCATATGCCTCTAGAAATTTGTCAGTGTCTTCAGGGTTTTCTATTTTACTGGAGTATAGATTTTCAAAATAGTTTCTAATTATCCTCTGTATTTGAGTAGTGTCTGTCGTGATATTTCCTTTTTCATCCCGAATTTTAGTAATTTTAGTTTTCTCCTTCCTCCTTTTCGTTAGGGTGGATAAGGGTTTGTCAATTTTGCTTATTTTTTCAAAGAACCAGCTTTTTGTGTTGTCAATTTTTTGAATTGTTTCTTTTGTTTCAATTTCATTGATTTCAGCCCTGATGGTGAAAAGAGATAAAGAAGGTCATTTCATACTTCTTAAGGGAATCATACATCAACAAGACATAACAATCATAAATATCTATGCCCCAAATAATGGAGCTGCTACATATATCAAACAAATCCTTCTCAAATACAAAAATCATATAGACCAGAACACAATAATACTTGGAGACTTTAACACAGCTCTTTCACCATTGGATAGATTTTCCAAACAAAAACTTAATAAAGAAACCATAGATCTCAATGAAACTATCAATAATTTAGACTTAACAGATATATATATAGAGTGTTCCATCCATCAACGAGTGAATACACTTTATTCTCAGCTGCACATAGATCCTTTTCCAAAATAGATCATATGTTATTTCACAAAGCCAGTCTTAGCAAATACAAAAAAAATAGAGATTCTACCCTGCATCATATCTGACCACAATGGAATAAAATTACAAATCAATGACAGATTAAAAAGCAGTAACTATTCCTTCACCTGGAAACTAAATAATATGCTATTGAATGATGCATGGATAACAGAAGATATCAAAGAAGAGATAAAAAAATTCTTAGAGGCAAATGAAAGCTCCAATACAACATATCAAAATCTTTGGGGTGCCATGAAGGCAGTGCTAAGAGGAAAGTTCATAGCACTAAACTCATTCATTAGAAGAAGTAAAAATCAACAAATAAATGAATTGACTCTTCGACTCAAAGCCTTAGAAAAGGAAGAACAAATTAACACCCAAAGAAGTGGAAAAGTATTCTTATGTGTGAAATTAATTAATGAAATTTTAAAAATTGCTTATACAGCAAAATATTCAATAGTACTAAACTCTTAGGAGTAGTTTGTTATATGATAGTCTCAGTGGAATACCAGTTCTGAAATCTGAATGCAAGTTCTTGATCACTTGCTTCTTGTGTTGACCTTGGTCCAGCCAGTGGATCTCTTTGGGTCTGAGTTTATCCATTCGTAAATGAGATTGAAGCCTTCTAGCCATAAACCTCTATGTTCTGTATTCTTGTTTGCTTAGTTTCAATTCTTTGGTATTAGAACTAGAATATTAGAATATGGAAATTATCTTGAAGAATGAGAAAAATAATTCCTCTATAGGGCTAGAGGTTTTTGTAGCATTCTATTATTTTGTTATATTTATACACATACTATTTAACCCCAGACAGTTAGAATTTCCTTTAAATATTGAAGAAGGCATTTTCTAAACTGTGTTGATTACATATTTTCATGCCTGATATGCATTAAAACTCAGTCATTTGACCTCTCATGGCTGATTTTCATGCTTACCACAATTTTAACTGATTTCTTCTTATTTAGCCACTAGTAAAAAAAAATAAGTACATGTACGTACACAGATACACATACTAATAACTTTAGTCATTTTGCAATATTAAGTGGAGTCATGACTTTCAAATTCATATGGTATTTAATCAGTCCTGACAAAAAGCTCTAAATTGTCATTTCATTATATTATTTTCAGCTAAAGACAATATAAAATCACTTTTATAAAACATCATCAACTGGCCATATCCCAAACTACTTACTTACTATACATTCCTTGAACATTTATTTTCTACTGTATATATTTACCTGAACCTGCATGTACTCTAAAATAAGTATGCCTGCTTTTCTAATTTAGATTTTAGTCTCCTCTGGGGAAGGGACCCTCTTGCCCTTTTATTTGTTTCATGATGGCTGATACTGTGTAATTTATATACAATAATGTGTGATTTGATGTGGATATTGACCCACCATCAGTAACAACCTATGCTTCTCCAGCAGTGAGAATGAATTGGCATTAATCTGGAACTATTTTGTGGCCATGCATTTTCAGCTGTAATCAGAGCAAAAGAATGGAGCTAATTTCCTCCACATAGGAATTAAACCTATTGGTTTGATTTGAACCACATTCATAAGCTACAGACAGCATAGTGTGCTTTACACAATAGTCTTTTTACAGTTGTATGGTGAATTAATGGAATTAAATGTTTACAACTACTTTTAATACCCTAAACATCCATTTGCTTTGACTATGAAATAAATCCCAGTCTGCCATCACAAATTGCATTAGAATATGCACATACCATGTTGTGTGTGTGATTTAGAATGAGAACTACATTATTTACAGATTTTTATTCCTATGCCTTTACTAAAGTTTATGAAAGGAAGCAGTGCCTACTGAAAAATGACCAATGCATTTGGAATATTTTATTCCCAGCCAACCCATTATAGGATGTATAGGTATCGGGCAATGCATTTTATGAAGATCCAAAGAAATGTGCAGCAATAAATCCTTGTCACTAAGGTTTCTCAACACATAACAAAAACAGCAAATACCAGTTTGAAGGATAGTATCAAAGGGTTGTGATTGCATAGAATTCTTTTCAGAGTTGTTGCTGAAATTGCCTTACAGCCTGAGGGCTATTTTACCCCACTAGGAAATTTTTTTTTTTTTTCTGGTTTGCTTGGAATATAGTTATCTGCCAAACTCATGGCACAGTGTCTGTGTTCACTCCCTGTGATGATAGTTTCCCTAGTCAATGTTTCCAAGCAGGTGAAAATATAGAAAATATATTTTCAAGTTTATAAATGTGCAGTTATTTGTATTACCTCTGGAATATTTGTTTTTACTTGATGTTTTCTTATTTCCCTTTAGATTTAAATGTATTTTCTAGCATATTAACAAATATGTATTTCACTATAATCATCATAATGAAAATAGCTGAATCTTGACAGCAATACAAATTAGAAATAGAAGCACTTTCCCAATTATGAGTGTTAATAACTATTTAAACAGTCTGTATGAAACTTATTAAAAGCTTGGCAAAGCAGCCAACACTACTTAGAGAGTTAATATAAAGGTAGGAGAAGATCAATACTCTTTAGAACATTTCACAGAGGACTACCTATGTAAAATGGAATAATGAGGCCAATTTTTTATGATGCACAAAGGTGAACAGGACTTAATATTGTGAGTAAATCTCATAAGGCAGCATTATAAGCAATATTACTAAAGAAGGTTTTTAATATCGGTATTTTGAATTTGTTTAGCTTTCAATTGCATAAATTATTTTTGAATATCTTTAGTACATTTATACATAGAGTAGGAAATACTAATTAATTAGTTATGTCATTTTATCTGCCTTCTTTTAAAATGTTGATCAGCAATTTTAATTAATATCAGCCATATCCAAGCTGATTCTATTAACTGCTGCCATAAGTATTAAGCAACATTGAATTTTTAATCATATGCTATTAGCTTAAAAACACAGTTTTGACTTAGGCATCTTTGATATTATGATTCACAATAAAAGCAAACTAGATTTATATGTGCTATATTATTTTTTAAAAGAATTAGGCACAGTAAATACTGTCCCATTTTTGAAGTATTGCTTTAGGAAGGAGAAAATGTTATAGACATTAAGATAAATAGTGGCTCTTATGTTGACATTTATTTTATTACTATATGGCATATGTAAGCTCCACCAAGACAACAGATGTTTTCATTTAAATGATGTGTTTTAATTTAGGACCATTTTATATATAAAAATCATCTAAAATATTTGGGAATTTGTAACTGGACATACAATTATAAAGACATAAAATCTAGTAGCAGAGTCTAGGTATACTAATTAAATGGGTTCCTTAATAGATGACTAACTTCATTTTTAAAATTATACATACATTGCATTTTCTATACATTCAAAATTAGTCTTTTGAAGAAAATGGTTATACATTTATGTTACTTGAAATATTTTTGAGTTGTTTAAATTTAACTAAAGGCCTTGGACACATACTAGAGTCATTGCCCCCCCCCCGCCCACGCCCAGTGGGAATTTGGGAATTGAACCCAGGGGCACTTTACCAGTAAGCTATATTTGTAGTCTATCTATCTATCTATCTATCTATCTATCTATCTATCTATCTATCTATCTATTTATTTATTTGGAGGCAGGGTCTCACTAAGTTGCTAAGGGTCTTGCCAAGTTGCTGAGGCTGGCATTGACCTTGTGATCTTTTTTCTTCAGCCTCCTGCACATGGTAGAGCTTTAAAACCCTTCTCTTTTTATGAAACTATTACTAAAGCAATTGCAGGTTACAGTAAGATTTGATATGTATTACTGTTAAGACTAGGATAAAAATACAAGCTCCAAGTAAATAAGGGGAGAAGGTTGTATATACCAAAAAGCCTAGGACTATGCCAGGTAATTATGTGACTATAAAGTTATCCCAAGTTTCCATGTATTCAAGGGAGAAAAAGTGACAAATATTGAGAGACATAGTTGTTACTGGACAAATGATAGTGTATCCTTTTTTTTTCCTTAGGAGGGACATTGTTCTCAGTTCTGAACTCAGAGAATTTTATTTTGTGGCTCTTTATATGAGGGATATTGAACGACACAGTAGAATGAGTCCTTGATAGTTTTCCATAAAGTACAGAGGATCTATATGAATGTCCATTTCCTACATGGGGCTGTGACTTAAAAGAAGAAAAGGAAAAAAAAAATTAAAGGTCATGGTATTTCTACAATGACCTAGACTAATAGTACTGGTATGCAGCTTTCCAGTAATCTAACCTGCTACCAACTTGTACTGTGCTTGAGAAATGCCCCTGGGCTCTCTCCCTGGAATATCTATCATCTCAGCTGGACTTTTTATAGGAGCTGGATAGCTGACAATTCACAATTAAGATGCCATCTAGCACCTGGAGAGCAGGTATTCTATATGGTTGATTGAAGGAAGATCCATGTGCACTGGATAACAGTATTTGCTCTATGACCCCAGCTGTTTGACTGGCGTTAAATAACGGACAGCTAATTTGGAGAGATTTCCCACCTGGTCAGCAAAGCTCTAGGTGTATAGCTTCTCACATCAGGTAGTTTAAACCTGAAAATCTTCTATAGAGATGGAGTCCATGTAGGTCGAATACAGAAGACAGCATAATTTATAGTGTACTTTTAAAACTAAACTGATGTCAAATAAGATGTTTAGTAGCCTATCATTTGAATGTGAAATTCAAGGCTCCTAAAAACCCAAATTAATCTACTTTTGGTTTTTAGATCTGTTCTGCAGCATTTATTGTTCTTAACACTTTGCAGATTAACTCCACTTGTCTCTATTTTGGAGGATATTGCCTGTTTAGTTTTCTTATGTGGTATCACACCTCCCATGATACCAGCTTCCAAGAGAGTTTCATGGAGATCCCTTGTTAAATTTGTGCATTCAACAATTCATTCATCAAAATGTATTGAAAACTGGAGTACTGTAAACAGATTTTCAAAAAAATTGAGTTATCATAAATTTTCATATGTGAATTAATGTTTATCAAAGAATAAGAATATTCTGAAATGGATTCAGCACTAAAACTATATTAAACATTTAACAAAATTTTCCTTGATATACAAAGTGTAAGAAGTTGTAGTGCCTTTAGTTCAGCATTATAAGCATCAATTAAAATGCCATAATATTTTAAATGTTTGTGTTATTGGACATTGACCTGGGAGTATTCTCTGACCTTATGACATATTTTTCACTTTAAAAACTTCTTTATTTACTCATCATTACTTTCTTCTGACAGTATGTTGTGCTAAGTTGTTTGTAGGCTTTTCCATTAATTTAATTATATGCTATTATTTTTTTCTAACTTTATATTGACATTCTAACTGTACATATGTATGTGACATTTTAGTACATATATGCAATGTGTAATGTTCAAATCAGAGTAATTGACATATCCATCCCTCCAAACATTTAGCATTTCTTGGAAACATTCAAAATCCTCTTTAGTAACTGTTATAAAATATATACTTAATTTTTGTCACCATAGTTCTCCCACTGTGCTATATAACATTAGAAGTCTGTTTGTTTTATTCTACTAGTTTTGTATTATTTCAGCATGCAGATAATAATAATTTACATGTGGAAATCATGTCTCAATTTGATGATGACCATAGTTTGACTCCAAGCATTGAGCTTCATAAATTTCCCAACTCTTTCAAATGAGCTTGGAAAATTAGAGTAATAAAAGTTAAAAATAGACAACTATAGAGGAATTCATTTCAAGGAGGTGGAACAAATTGCATATACTTTTTTTTTTCAATATATGATGGGAAATTTCTGAAACATCCATATGAAAGATGCCAGATAAATATATCAAATAGAGGGACTGGGGTTGTGGTTCACTGGTAGAGCACCTGGCTAGCATATGTGAGCACTGGGTTCAATCCTCAGTACCACCTAAAATAAATAAATAAAAATAAAGATATTAAAATGTATATCAAATAGTACTGTGGAGATAACAAATACCATGTTAAACACGTACTGTGGAGGTATTTATGAGCATGGTGCTCATAATAGCACTTAACTATTTATAAAAACAATCCTGAGTCTATTCTCTGTCTTCTTAGAGAGCTCATTTATTCATTCAATATTTTTCTTTGACATCTGTGTGTATGATTTGGAGTCATCTTTGACACTCTTGTGTTGCCCATTTTTTTTCATTTGTGATATCTCTTGTAGCTTTTACATTTTTTCACCAGTACTTTAGTTCAGGTCTCACTCTATTTAGAAACTTGGGTGCACAGAGGAACTAGTTGGTTTGGCAAAAAGAGGTCACTGGTTTTATTGGAAATCTAGTATAACCAAAGTAAATAAGGGAAAGCACAAAGGGATAGCAAGGTAAGAAAGTTAGCAGGAAGCAACCTTAAGAAGATTGACCACCTGATTCCTGTTGGGCAGAGAAGCAAGTAAAGTTAACCAAGGACTATTATTCCCAAATTAAAAATAGTGTTCAATTTTTTCCAAGTGCTTCCTAATATGTGTATTTTGTGTCAAGTCAAATATCAACTAATAATTACTATACTTTAAAAAAGTCAATATTCAAATATCTGTATTTCATTGATATGCTTCCAATTCATAATGATGAATTGTATTATAAAAGGGCTCTGCTGTCTATGCTTACCAGCTAAATGTTTTATTTGTTGTTGTATGGAAAAGAAAGTGTGTTTTTGGACATGTCCAATGTTTTTATTATCTCAAAATTTTCTTGCCTACATGGTGAAACCTAGAATCAATAATTAAAAGGTAAATAGCAAGTACCTTACTGTAATTGCTTTCAATTATGAATATATCCATTGGTAATTTTAAAAATATAATTTAACTTTTATCTACTAGTCATGAATGCAAGAAAATAATCAATAAGCTTATATCCAATAATGGAAGATTTTTATGTTATTGATAATAAAGTTGAATCTGAGGCATGTAAGAATGGAGAAGTGCTGGACTCTTATCATGGATTTGCTTTGGAAACTCTATGATGTAGGACAAGCCACTAAACTCCTTTAGTTTATCTGTAAGATAAGGTAATTTATTTGATTTTATAACCAGTGAAGCTACGCTCTTCAGTGTGCATTCTTCCATAGATGTTTGTAAATAAGGACAAAGCCATGCCATTAAACTTTTAATTGTTTATTTTGGTATTTAACTGTTCCAATAAAAAAAAAATCCCAATCATTTTCTCAGCCTCCCTAAGTGCTGAGATTACAGGCTTGCACCACTGCGCCTGGCTTCATTTTGAAGAAGGCCAAAGTTCTTTCAGCAGTTAAAACATTGCACTTTTTAAGAGGACATTTATATTTTCTGAAAGACTTTATAAGCATAAATGCCTATCATTTTTGAAATAAATGCAAGCCAGTTTGAATATCATAGAAGCTAATACCTCTTTCTCAGGGACTTTATATTGCATTTGGTGCTATAAAGCTTTTGTCTATGTGTGTATATGTGTATGTGTGTGTATATATATACACACATACATAGACAAATATATATATACACACACATACACAGACAAAATGTGTGTGTGTGTGTATACACACACATGCCCAATGTTTTTATTATCTCAAAATTTTCTTGCCTACATGGTGGAACCAAGAATCAATAATTAAAAGGTAAATAGCAAGTACCTTACTGGAAATGCTTTCAATTATGAATATATCCATTGGTAATTTAAAAAATATAATTTAAATATATATACACATACACACACATATATTTTTTCTGTTTTTATTGCTTAAGATGGTTTAAATCATTGTGATAAAGAAAAATGATGAGTAAGTTTGGCTTAATTTGTCTTAGACTTAATAATTCCCAAGTTGTTGAATATGTGGTTATTGAGGACTTTGAATAATTATTGTTCAAGATTATGTTTTGAAAATTTTTATTAACATGCCTATATTAAGATATTTATATTTTTCAAAGGATACAAAATTTCATTTAGAAAGGAGGAATAAGCTGAAGAGATCTCTTCTATGTCTTGGAGACTATCATAAATAGCAATATATTGACTTGAAAATTGCTAAGAAAATAGATTTTAAATGTTTTCACCCCAATAATTGGAAAAGGTGTGAAGTAATTCATATGTTAATTAACTGAATGAAGCCATTCCACAATGTATGCATGTATCAAAGCATCATGTTTAATCCCATAAATATATTCAATTTTTATCAGTTCAAAATTTAATGAATAAAAAAAGGTATTTACCATGAATGTGAGGATTGAAGAACAGGTATTTTCCATTTATATGCCCACAGAACAACACAGTCTCCACAGTATCTTTCTCAGTTTTAGGCAAAAATGATTTAAAAATATGTAAAAATAAACAAGAGAAGACTAAACAATTACAATTACAGATCACGTTCTGAGAAAAAAAAATTGAACTTGCCAAATATTTTTTTGCATCTACAATAAGGATGCAAGGAAATGGTTCTTTTTACATGTGGTTGCAGTCGTCCTGTGCTAAAAATATTGTGAACATTAAATTTCTTTGATCTTTGTCTGTGCAGCTATCACATGCTATAATGAGTCTTTAATTATATGTTTTTGGCATAGCACCTGGTAGGTGAGAAGGACTGTTGCATTTCTGTTGTTCAGTCATCAAATAGCAATTACCCTTCAACTTTCCTTACCCCTGTTACCATGCAGGAAGATTTATTTAACTTCTCTGCTGCCCACCAGAATCAGATAGTATGACATACAAATTGGGTTAGTAAAAAGGATATGTACAGGTATATGTGCTAATGCCTCTGTTTTCTTCTTGCATTCAAAGAATCACTTACTTGCCTTATTCATGACAGATAAACTCAGTGTCAGCTCTGTTTCATTTGTTTCCAGGGCTTACAGATTAGGTATGTGATTTCTTGGAGTAAGTTCATTTTAATAAAATTCCACTAAACTAAAAGAAATTGGATGTCCTGTGGAGTACATGATAGAATTTTAACTGTATTACTTAGCTTAGGAAAATAAACCAATACATTTTTCTTGTGAGTTAACATTTTATTATAGGTTTGACTGGTTATATCACTAAGAAGGCAGCTTCAGTAAGTGTCCTAACATAATTATATTCACAATTTCTGACATAAGAAAAAGATGTAAAATGTGAGTGGCCTTTGCTTGACTATTTAGAATGCCTTTTCTTCTTGCTTTGCCCTATTGACTATATATTGAAGAGTTGATTTTCATTGTTGTTCACATTTTTAATATTTTTTCTATCTCTAGTATGGAGTAAGACCTTTTAATACTTTGCTAACAAAAAATTTTAAAGGAATGTGGGAAGGAAAATATTCCTTATTGTATAGCTTGTTAGACATTTGTACAGATTCAGGCTTAAGCCATTTCTTAGACTATTTTCAAAGTAATTTAGACAGCTTAAGAAATTGCTTTTAATGAATATGATTTTTTTTCCTTTGCTAGACAATTTTTACTTAAATTCTTAGCATAGTGTTGGGGAGCTAGATCAGTGGTTAAGCAATTGCCTAGCGTGTGTGAGATCTTGGTTTCAATTCCCAGTACTGGAAAAAAAAAAAAAAAAGGTACACCTCAACCTTTACCCTAAGGAGATTTTTCTGTGTAACTTGAACATTTAAAATGTCTTTTGTAAATATGGAAAAAATTTGTATCAATATAATATAAACAACTAGAAAGAATGCATATTTTCTCTTTCTTAAGTGGCTTTTAAAAATACATGAATAGCATGAAACAGAGCAGATCTTTTCAGTGCAACCAGAGAGAAAGATGGAATGTTGTCTTTGGTGTTTTTTAAGAAAATTGTAATCTATTACAGCATTGAAGTCAGAACCACTGAGAAGCAAAGCTGGAAAATTGATGTATTCAACCTGCCTATGAGTCAGGTGAAATAAGCGGTCAGTTGAATGCTTCAAAGTCTTGTGCACAAGTGTCTAGACATGGTAGCATTACATCAAGTAGGTATTTATAATTGGTCAGAGATAGTTCTCACATTAATCCACCAGTGAATTATTTGCAAGGATATTGAAATGTTCAGTGCTATGGTATTTATTTTCATGTAGACAAACCTGAGTGAATGTTTTTATTAGATTAAGACCCAGTTAGTCATAGTATATATAAATCTCTCTTGTTTTTTTCTTAATTTTAGCATTTTATTTTTTAATTGATGTGCATATAAATAGTGGAACTGTCTGTGATGTTGATTTAGGCTGAACAGATTGTTTAATGATGCCAAAATTACCAAGTTTTTCTTGGCTACTCTTTGGGGATATCCATCTATAGACTGAATGCACAGTATTCTTTATGCAGGGTTACACATTGGTTTTAATTACCTGGGGCTCTTTTTATCTTAGGAAATACATATAGCTAAGGTTTAGTTTTAATTGCATTGAAAAAACATTACATTTACAACATTAGTATTAAAATGAGATGCTTTTCAACAAAAACAAAACAAAAACACCATTTACAATAAACCTTTAAAACCTCCTCAACTTTTTGAATTAGTTCTTTCATGTGTTATAATTTTTACCAACTTTCTGAATTCCCCCAAGAAATTCCAAACTATCATTCATTTTATTTGATGTTCCAGTGATTTGGGTTGTAGTATGAGATTACACATGGGAATAGAACACTATTAGAGAGAAATAAAATCCTTTGTATAGAGCACATAACCCTCTATACTAGCCTTTAGCACTGCACAAACAGTGATAAAGGGATGACATGACTAATATTGGACTCCTTCACATGAGACCAATAGCCTTTACAGCTTATGAGGCTCTGTATAGAATTTTCTAATTTTAGCTTTAACCATTTTGAAAGATAGACGTAAATCTGAACAATCTAATCGTAAGTGAACATGCATTCACTATGGATTACTGTGTCTGTATTGTGTATAAGGTACTGAACTCATCTGTCCCCCAGATCTTTAAGTTATATTACATTAAATATAACTAAATAATTCAGAATCAAAATATCTAATTTATAGATAGAAGTTTGAGGTTTTGGGAAACGGAAGGGTTGTCCTTTACATGGATCTGAAGGGAACAGAATTTCACTCACTCTTTTAATAGAATAGGTACATTTATAGAGTTTTTCTCATTTTGTTTTGCCCTGGAGAACTATGGAGGGAAGAATCTTGCTTTCTCTTGGATTTAGGGTTAAATGAATCCTCTGATACTTTCATGAAATGCAAGATTTTCTTCCCTTTGATAATGCTGATCAGTGTAAGTGAGTTCTTTAAAAATAATGACCACAGAAGTTCTGAAATCTAGGGAGTGATTTGTGTCTTAAAACTTTAATATATTTTGATATAATTCTCACTGTCATATTGTGCATGAGCAAAATTCTTCCTCTTTCTTGCCTGCTCTTCTTTCACCCCTGCACCATTATAATGTCTGTGACTATTCTAATGTCACCTGGTCAGTGCTAAATATAGTTAGAATTAAATGTATCCAGAGTTTTGAGTAATAACAAGTTAAAGTGCATGAGGTAATAAGTGTTCCAAATATTTAAATTATGAGGTTATTTTTTCTATTAGTGAATAGATGAAGTCTAATATGGTTTTAGAGTCCTCTGCAGATTTCATAAAAATTAAGATACTTTGTACTAAGTGTTAATATTGTTAGACAAAACTTATTCTTACCTGATGTGGTAGTACACGCCTGTAATCCTAGCAACACAGGAGGCTGAAGGAAGAGGAATGTCTGAAGCAGTTCATGGTCAGCCTGGGAAGCTTAGTGAGACCCTGCCTTAAAATAAAATAAAGGGTAGGGATGTAACTCAGTTGGTAGAATGTTTGCCTAGCATAAACAAGACCCTGGGTTTAATCACCAGTACCACAGGGAGCTTAATAAAAAGATTCTTTAATGTATGCCTAAAATTCATACTGGTCTTTGGATTAGAATATTTGCATTTTGGATTTTTAACATTTTGGAAAGTATTTTAATGCTAGCTTCATTGTGTTATTTCATATGCATTATTCCATTTAATGGTCACAAAGGCTTTATGGACACTATTCTCATCTCTAGATAAGATGACAAGAAAAAAACAAGGTTAAAGAGTTTGTGTTATGATCAAAAAATAATACAGCTAGAATTTGTAGAGATGGGATTGGAACCTAGATCAGTTTTCCCTTAAAGCTTATGCATTTAGTCATACCACCATGTGGGTCACAGCATACTTCATTGATGGATGATGAGATAGTTTGTTGATCTTCAAGTAAGCTTGGGGAAAGAACAATTAATTTTATAATTCTTGAATATATTGTATTATCTGATAGATATATCCAAACCTTTTATAAGTATAACCAGAAAAGACTTTTGCTGATAGTCACTCTTGTTCCCAAGATATTCATCCTGTCATCCTTTTCATATCTAATCCTGGCCTCCTGCTTGTACCTTAATTTTACTGGTCTTTCAATTGTTTTTGTTTAGGTGGTTCATTCGTCCTACCCGGGCCCCTAACAAGTGGCCACCTAATAGCAGCTTGGATATGTAGCATGTCAAGACAATTCTTTATCCTGATAGTGTAAAATTATCAATACATTAATGTCTCAGAAAGTGAGATTGTAGTCTTTACAGCCCTTCTTTCCTCAAAAAAATTCTAAGCTCTATTTTGACCCTATTTATATTTTTGATAAACTATTTTACCTATATCTTGACTGGAAATTTTAGCTACAGTCACAAGATATCTTAGCAATATTTGCTGCATTTCTCAACGAAACTCGGGACTTTAAAGGTAATAAAAACATAGATTATAAAGTACTTATCTAAACAATTGAACTAAGCTATATAAATAAGCATAATTGTTTGTCTTGGCACAGATATATAAACTCAGTGCAGTTCTATAGCAATAATAAATTCTTCTTCATTGAGTTATTGGTGAAACTATTAGCCAGATATTTTTTATAGAAAATAGTGTACTACTCTTGTTTTAGTAATTTCTAATGATGTGGTTGAAAGGAGCAAGGTCTTAGAGGTCCAATATGGGTTTAGGTTCTAGAACTACAGCTACTTTCTTATTGAGCAGTGTTTACCAGTTTACTTAACTGCCTTCTCAAATTTCTTTACCTGAAAGCAGTTTTCAGAATGGCTGAATTTAAAAAGACTTTCAATATCAAGTGCAGACAAGGATTTGGAGCAGTTGGAACTGTAACACCATGCTGAAGGAATGCCAAATAGAATGGCCAAATTGGAAAGCAGATTTTTTAAAAAGTTAAACATATACTTACCATAATACCCAGGAATTTCACCTCTAGGTATTGTCCACAGAGAAAATAAACATATGCTTACACAAGTACTTCTATGTAGATGTTTATAGCAGCTTTATTCATAATTATTAAAACCTGGAAACAATTGAAATATATATCAATTAATATGATGTGGCTAAATAAATGATAGTATTTCCATATAAATAGCAAGGAATGGACTGCTGAGACATTCACCAAAATTGTTGGCTGTTATAATTTTTATGCTAAGTGATTCTATTGCCATGTTTAACTAAAAAGAACAAATAAAAATATTTATGCTAAGTGAAAGAAACCTGACACAAAAATCTGCAAACTGAACAATTCCACTTATAATGGCATTCTGGAAAAAGCAAAACTATCAGGACGTGAATCATGTAAGTAGTTTCCAAGGGGTAAAGATAGAGAAAAGGATTGACTACAAAGGGAAATTGGGCAATATTCTGGGATGATGGAAATATTCTATATCTTGTTTTTTGTTGGTGGTTATATGACTGTGAAATTTGCCAAAATGTTGAATTTTGCAGTATATAAATCATCTCCATAAAAAAAGAAAATGTTTTATATTTCAGGATAATTATGGAAAATATAAAAGACCATTCTTCTTCTTCATGTTTTCTTCTGATTGGTTCTTCATTATTCTCTGCTTCTTCTATGTCTTGCATATTTAAGGTCCATGATGAATTGCTATTTCTTATTTCAGGGCTATGGTACTACAGAAAAATTTATGTCTGTGTGTCTTAATCTATAAGCCCTATGTTGGATTTTTAATCAAGTCATCAACATTATTTTTAAAGTTCTAGATATCCCAATTAGTAGTGAATAACTCAGAGCTGGCATTTGTATATCCTTGTAAAATATGCCAATGTTACCTGCTTCACATCAATTTCTATCTGTTCTGTGGCAGTGGGAGTACACAGTATGGTTGAGAGGGTATATAAAGCAGTCTTGAGTTCCGAGCCTGAGTTACACCTGAGAAAGTTTTTCCCTACTTCTCTGTAAACCATGTCCTATGCAAGTCATTCTGAAATATGAGTAAGCATTAGAACCACCAGGGAGGAGTTAGAACATCGCTTGCTTATACCTCCACCATTTACTGATTCCATAGTTCAGGGCTCAATAATTTGCATTTCTAACAAATTCCCAAGTAATGTTGATGATGCTGGTTTGGGATGCACTCTGAGAAACACTAATTTATACTTCTTTTGTTGCAGTGTCAAAAATTCTGCCCGTGTATGGGAGCCAACATTTTGCTTTTAACTATTTCATCATTTCATGGCCTGTATGTGTGTTGTATGTGTATATACAGAGAGAAAGAGACTATGTATGAATAGTAAACACTTGGCTAGAGGCCACAAAGTGCTTGATGCCTGAATGATAGAAAAATAGTACTGGCAAAAGAAAAAGGAAAAAAGATGTCCAGGTGTACATTCTTTATTTTAATCTCTTGAGTGCCATCATGCTGCATTGTAAGTTTTATTCCTCTAGCAATAAACTCCTTTTAGGCTACTATTTTCTCTATTTTAAAAACTCTGAACTCATTTATTTTTGTATTGGGGATGGACCCCAGGGATGCTCTACCATTGAGCTATACCCCAGCCCTTTTTAAAAATTTATTTATTTATCTTTAATTTTGAGATAGAGTCTTGCTAAGTTGCCCAGGCTGGCCTTGAACTTTTGTTCTTCCTGCCTCAGCTTCCTTAGGTGCTGGGATTACAGGTGTGTACCACTGTACCTGGCTGAAGACTCATACTAGGTCTCCTCTGTCCATCAGCCTACAGTATTCACAACTGAGACTTTTCATTGCCTAGTTTGTAATAAATAGGCCTTTCCTCTTCACACTGAAATTTCATGATTATATATATCCCTTTTTCCCCCAAGATCAATAGAAATTTTTACTGAATAAAACCAAAGTACTATGAACTGCAAAGTTTGATAACAGTCTGAGATGTGTGGGTGATTGATTTCAAGTGGACAGTATAAATCATACTCTTGTATCAAATAATTTCCTAGACCAAGAAAAAAATAATCCTAATAATTTTAATAAAACTAGATGTAAAGTAATATGAATAAAACTTAGAATTTTAAAAACGATTTCCAAGTGTTAAATTTAAAGAAGTCACAGATTTTCTTCTTCTTCCCAAATGCCAAAACAGATATTGAGGGCTATCTACATAATTTTGTTCAGAATTTCTACTATGTTAAGGTTGTAGATTATACTGTGTGGTAATGATATCTGCTGATTTTTCTCTGTGATAGATTAAATATAGTACATTATGCTTAGAACTGATGTCCCTTTATCTCTCTACCACCACCCCACTGATTATCAAGAGTGTTTAGAGAAAATAGCTCATTGAATTGGATGATTACATGCTTCAATTGAACAGTAGCTTGCTGCCAATTATCATTACAATGCCATATTGATTTTTCTCCTTTCCATTATGGAAATTAGAGCAGAATTTGTTTTAAATGGGCTTCAATATATATTGTGGATGTGACTAGTTCTGAAAATGTGCTATTTCTAAATATATTTTCTTCAGTGATCTCAAGATTCTTACTGATAGTCTTGTAAATGTAGGTCTCTATGATGTTGGTAAGCATTATCTTAGGTAGGGATGAAATGGATAAAGTCCATGGAATGAAAATATGTGCATGGTTTAACTATGTAGAGTATGAGGCTGATGATGCATCTCTGTAGTAGACCACTGCCTAGCATGCGGAAGCCATGGGTTCTATCCCAGAATCAGGAGAAAAAAAAGTAGAGTATAAATTTTAATCATATGTTTACAGAAGTCTGCTATATTTTTATTTTGGTTTATGAACTTCTTGGGCAACATGGGACTACTTATTCTCTTAACCACACAAATTAGTAAATTTATTAAATTTAATATTTAATGTTCACTATCTGTAAGCATGGACTATATATAAGCCACTCTGGTAAGTGAGATGGAAGATTGAAAGATAAATGAGATCATATACTGTCTTTAGAGAATATATAACACAAAATGGTAGGTAAGACATGTGTGTCACGAATCATAAAGTCAGTGGGGGTTCACAAGAAAAAGAATTTGTATATTGTTGGAGAACTTATGGGGGAAAACATTAATGGTTCAAAACAGTCATATTGAGCTTTGAAGGTCTGTCGAGCTGGTGTTGGGTTTACCTCTGGGAAGAAAGAATAAATGAACTGAAACAGGGACGTGCAGGTGGGGCTCTAGGAATGATAATTTGTCTGATTTTATTGGCACATATGGTATAAGGTTTTAGGCTAGAAAGTTAAATTGAAAGTTTATTAGAATGCCTGGCAAAATTACTTAAATATATTAGGTAGTCCAGGGGAAATTGTTGGAAAGAAGACTGGTTAAATACAATCTAATCTGGCATTTAGTAAAATGAACAAAAGAAAAAAACGAAACTACAGAGATCCCATTTGAGAATTTCGAGGAATGTTAAAGGAAAGGTTAATAGGGCTAAACTAGATTGTTTAGCATAGACAGCAATAAGGAAGGAGGGGGCATTTGAGGAATAATTCTAGAATATTTATGCCTGGGTGCTGTAAAGTCAGACCAAATTCTATGTGATCTGTCTTCTAGCTTTCTACCACACATGGAATTTGATCTCCTGCAATTCACCCAAGCCTCCTTACTCAGTCGACTCCAATGCTCTGATTTCCTCACGGTTTCTGGAACATTTTAAACATGCTAGTTAAAACCTCAGGAGACAGTTTGTCCTTAATCCTTGTACTGGAAAAGTCTTCATTTCCTTCAGTGCTCTGCTTAAATATCACCTTAACAGAGGAACGTTTGAGGACCACACATTGAAAAGTAGCATCTTGGTTCTCCATTTTATTTCATTTACCACTTGTTATTTCTCTCCTTGCATCAAAACACTGATATTTATTATAGTTGGTTATTTGATTATCATCTGTCTCCCTCTTTCCAGATGGTTGACTTCATGAGGGTAGAGGGCTTATTTTTCTTGTTTATTATATCTCTGTCACTTAGAACGTGTTTGGTACTTTATAGACAGCAAATATTTGTTGAATGGACAAACAGAACAAATGCAAAGGGGAAGCAGAATGGGAGATCAAACAATTATGCCATTATTTCAAGTCTGAAGGCTTCAAAGGGTCATAATGTTATTAACAGAATATCAAAGAATGGAAGAGGAGTTGATTTAGGGGATTAGAAATGGGAAGATAAATTCAGCACATAAATTCAGACGTAAGTATATGATGCTGGTGAAACAACCAAGGCAATGTGCTGTTCAATGGGCAATCAAAAATATGAAGAAAGTTGGGGCTGGTGTTGTGGCACAGTGGTAGAGCACTTGCCTTGCATGTGCGAGGCACTGGGTTTGATCCTCAGCACCCACATACAAAATACATAAATAAAATAAAGGTTAAAAAATATGAAGAAAGTTCTTGAATTTAGGAGAAGATTTCTGAGTTATCCATATACAGTCAGTATTTGAATTAGTGTCAGTAGAGAAAAGAATAATAAGATAACATTATCATAAATGAAAACCAAAATGTTATTCTGAATATTTAATGTTTTAAATACATGAATTTAATTATGCTTTTTTTTGTTTGTGTGTTCATTTTATAGTTGGGTTAACAACTTTGGACATGAAGGCCTTGGACTCTTATTGGATGTTCTGGAAAAGATTCTGGACAAAAAACAGTAAGAATAAACATTAAAAAAATTTTACCAAAGGGAAAAATTTTAAGTATAACATACTATTTTTTTCTTAGGCAAGAAAATATTGACAAGAAGAATCAGTATAAACTCATTCAGTGTCTCAAAGCATTTATGAATAATAAGGTAAGTAGTATTCTACCTGTTACAAAAGGGTAAAACTTGTGTGACAATGTGAAAGTAAGAAACAGATGACATAGTGGGTATTTATTCAGTTCACAAAAAGGTCTTTATGATGCAAATCATAAGTTTCATTGAAGGATTATTTAAAATATGCCTTTGTGTTATACAATATTTACTGGTAGATACTGCAGTAATACAAACATATTAATCTTGTTTCCAAATTAGAAATACATTTTTTTCTTTTATGGTAGTAGTTAAATGTTGTAAGTTTAATACCATATCTATACAGTTTTTATTCCATTGAAAATGAAAATTTAAGGGTCAGGTTTGGTTTAGTTTCTATGAACATCATGAGGTTAAGATTCTCTTTCTTTTATGTTCAGTTAATGTCATTTATGAGCATTATGGTTTGTAAATGAGATGCCCCCCCATCCTCTTTATGAATGCAGGAACATTCAGGGGTGAAATAGTTGGATTGTGAGAACTCTAACCTAATTAGTCCATCCTAGTTTGAATGAACTGACTGGGTGGTAAGTGTAGGTAGGTGGGGATTGGCTGGAAGAAGTGGGTTACTGAGTCATGCCCTGGAAGGATGCATCTTCCCTGCACCCCCTATTCCATCCCGCTTTATTTCTTTACTGCCTACCCTTCCCACTGGCATACCCTTCCCCATAGTGTGCTGCCTCATCTTGGGCCCAAAGCAAAGGAGTTGGCCATCTATGGACTGGACCTCTGATATTGTGAGCCAAAGTTAATGTTTCCTCCTCTAAGTTATTCTTGTCAGGCATTTTGATCACAGTGACAAAAAAGCTGACTAAAACAGAACTTGGTACTGAGAAGTGAGATCATTACTGTGACTGACCTGACCAAGTTGTTCAAAAGCCTTTGGAAATGGTTTGAGGGATGAATTTGGAAAAGTTTGGAAGTGCATGCTGGAAAAGCTTTAGGATATTGTAGACAGAGCTTAATGGATAATTTTGGTGGGAGCTCAGAAGATCAGAATTCTGATAGGAGTGAGGCCTATGCTCATGAGGTTTCAGAGGAAAATGAAGACTTTTTTGAGGATTGGAACAGAGACCTTTCATATTATATTCTGGCAAAGCACTTGTCCACATTTTGTCTGTGTCCTGAGACTTTGTGTCAAGCTGACTTTAAAAGTGATGAACTAATTAATCTGTCAGAGGAAATTCAAGACAGCACAGCATTCAATCAGTGGCATAGATATTGCTGGCATGTTTCAGCCAGGTTTACTGTGACAAAGAGGAAAGAAGGCATAGGTAGTGTAGGGCTGCCCAAGTCCTTTGGAGAGCACATCTTATGGCTATATGACCTAGTTGCTGTAAGCGTATTTAGGGGACCTGTTTGGTTGGATTTAGTCTTTCTTTAGCCCCATCCTTTTTTTTTTCTATGCACGTATACCACCTCCCTTTGGAATTGGAGTGCTTATGCTGTGCCACTATATATTGGATATATGTGACTTTCTTTTGATGTTCATAGGAGCTCATAGCCAAGAGTTTGCCTTGAGTCTTAGAAAAGACTTTTGTTTTGTTTTGTTTTTGGGGTTGCTGGGGATTAAACATTGAGCCACATCCTCAGCCCTTTCTCGATATTTTATTTAGATTCAGGGTCTTGCTGAGTTGCTTAGGGCCTCCCTAAGTTGCTGTAGCTACCTATGGACTCAGAATCCTCTTGCCTCAGGCTCCCGAGCCACTGGAATTACAGGTGTGCATCACCACGCTGACCTCAGAAGAGACTTTGAACTTGAATTTTTTTGCAGTGTGGGAACTGTTCAGACTATGGAAATCTTGGAGATAAACTAAATGCATTTTGTATTGTGTGAAGAACATGAGCTTCTGGGGGCCGGGAGTGGAATGTTACAGTTTGGATATGAGGTGTCCTCCAAAATCTCTTGCATTAGTGCAAGGATACTCAGACATGAAATGATTGTGAGAGCTGTAGCCTAATCAGTTCATACTAGTTTGAATTGATTGAGTAGATGGTAACTGTAGGCAGGTTGGATGTGGCTAGAGGAGGTGGGTCACTGGGCTGGAAGGGTGCATCTTCCCTGTAGCACCTTTGCTCATCGTTCTCTGCTTCTGTGCTGCCATGAGGGGAGCAACTTCCCTTTGTCCTGCCATTCCCCCTGATATGCTACCTCACCTTGGGCCCAGAGCAATGGAGTCAACTGTCTCCTATGAGCCAAAATAAACTTTTCCTTCTCTAAGTTGTTTATATCAAGTATTTTGGTCAGAGTGATTCATTAAGTTGATTAAAACTTTAAAGACATCTCTGGAAGATAGCAGGGCTTTACTTTTTGTATTCCAGTTGCATAATTAGGGACTATATGAATTTTAGACTTTTTAAATTGTCTTAGGAATGATCTAACTCATATACTTACAGGTAAAATACCATTTATTAATTCACTTAATTACCTAATTACCTTTAGATGATGTTCTATTATCTCAATAGATAGTGCTTAATAGAGATATGTAATTATAAAAATAACCAAAATGTTGCCACATGTGAAATATAGGTGAGGATAACCAATGAAATAAGATTTTGTATTTAAGGAATCTGCAGTCTTTCTTAGGCATATGAAGTTATATATCACCATACATATTTTATTCATACATATATCAATGAAAAATATTATTGGCACATGCAGTAGATGCTTGCTAGTAGACATCAAACTCTTAAATACACATATAGTGCTGTTTCTGGAAGTTTCCTACAAAAGGACTCCCATCCATACTAGTACAGAGTTTCTGAACTGCTGTGCTCTTAGTCTTTGGTTATAAAGTTATGCAGACTTTGATGTGTAACAAGAAAATACTTACTAAATATTACTTCTCCATGGTTCACAATGGATCTCTTGTCAACTGAGGGAGATAATGACATAATGGAAAGAGAATTTAATACTAGAAATCAGGAGATCTACTGAAGTATACAGAGTTCATGCTTTGTTACTAACAAGTTAGTGGCCTCTGGAAAATAACTTGACCTCTCCAGCTAATCAGTCCACTCATCTGTAAACTGATGGGTACAGTACAAAGGTACTATAGTACCCTTTGTTCTGTATTCTTATTGATTCATGTTGTCAACTGCCACAGTTTTCTAGGACATCAACTAATTATAATCAGTATAGTCCCTAGAGAAAATTTTATTGGTAGGATTTCCTATAGAGCCTTTTCCCACAGAATATACTTTGTTATATCAACACATAGTTTCTTATTTTGTAAGAATATTGCAGTTTTGAAGAACCTGTTGATTTGACTTAGATTATTCTAAACTAAGGGTAAGTTTTATTTACGCCATATTTATGTCTTGCATATAGGCACTTAGAACATGAACAATTGGATCCTCTAAATTATAGGCACGTGAATCAATAGACATAAATATGCATTCAAAATATAAATTATACAGTTATATATTCATTTCATGTTGGAACAAATTGTCCAAATCAATGAAAGAAACTTTCGTCAGAAATGACTTAAATGTCAGTTTTCTTTGGCCCCTTGGAGTTTAGATTACCTTCTGAAACTCTTCTCCCTGTCCAAGGCATGTAATAATAAAATCATAAAAAGTAACCCATTATTCCTTAGCTTCCATTTTGATAATGTTGCTCTGATGTTTGGGTTGATGGTTTTCCAGATAGATTTCTCATATCTTCATATTCAGTATGTCACTACATATTAGAAATTGTAATTAACAATAAATACAAATCTGAAAATTTATATTATGACTCCTTCAGTCTAATTGTTTTTTAAATTGTTAATTCAAGTTTGGTGGCTACATGCTAACCATCCACTTGTCTGGTTTCCATATGTGTTTTTTACTTACATTCCTTACCTTTTATCATCTACTCGCCACCTTTGTACGCATATATCCATTTTTGGCCTTATTTCCCTGTTTCCTTACTTATGATCTGTGGTGATGTCACATTTAAAAGCTTTACCTATGTTACCTACCTACACAGGTTCTTTTAGAAATTAAATTAAGAACATGGTATGATGCATATGTTTGGTACTTAAATAAAGGTTAGCTTGAAATTTCAGTTTTGTTCCAAAGAAATGTCAGATTTCACCATTAGACTGTAAAATGAAGCAAGAACAGTTCATAAGAAATCTAAGAAATATTTTGTGTAACAAAGATGAAGGAGGGGCTGGGACTGTAGCTCAGCGGTAAAGCACTTGCCTCGCATGCGTGAGGCCCTGGGTTCGATCCTCAGCACCATATACAAAAGCAATAAAATAAAGAAATTGTGTCCATCTACAACTAAAAATTATTTAAAAATAAAAAAATATAAAAAAAAACAAAGATGAAGGAAATACTACTTTCTTAATATAACAAAAACTCAAGTGTCAGACTTTCTTCAGCATTTCTATATCAGTTTGTTAGAACTCACATGTGTGTACACACACATACATGGTTCCATGTCTATAAGATAAATTTGGATTATTTTTTTTCTCGTTTAGTTGACTGTGGCACCATGTGCCATTTCTTTGGGTCCACTAGCCTTTGTAGCTTCCTGAAAGTGAGGATAGGTACAAGAAAGTGTGGGGTAATTCATCCTGAGGTTTATTGCTTCTTTAACTACATATCACATACAGTAGAGCTTTATAACATGTTACCTTTTTTATTCCCCTTAATTTTTCATACAAATATATTGGACAATTTAATCATGAATTCCAGAGTTCCCCAGGAGTACTCAATGGCATCAGTATAAGTTGCTTTAGAAAGCCATATCA